>JAGTXR010000050.1:1800000-2233677 GCA_022606575.1 Glossosoma conforme | reverse complement strand
ATTTTGATTTAATTTCATTTAAAAAATCAATAAGCGTGGAATAATTACAAAATGCTTTTTTTTCTTTCCATATCCGTTTCGATTTTTTTCTAACCATAATTGGAGCAAACATTATATCATCATAATTTTCCGTTATACAGTTTTGTCACCTGCTACTGCTTTTTCTCAAGACATCCCTGCTCCCGAAGGTCCACCTTAGAACATATATTGTAACTGAAGCATTTTTTAAGTGGTTGGTAATCAGTTTTTAAAAAATATTCTTATTTATTTAATTAGTCTGAAGCTTATGAGGCTGGTTCTACATGGTGGCTTAACTCGAAAGGCTTTTCTAATTGCAAGTATGAGAGAGGACTCGTTTTCACATATTTTGAAATCTCTGCTCCCCGACCTTCATTTGGTAACTTATATGGTATCTGATGCATTTTTGAGTGATCGCCGATCGGCAATCAGTTTTTCAAAAAGTTTCTGATCTCTTTAATTAGCCTGAAGCTTTTGAGTCCTGGTTTGAAGGGCGGCTTAACTCGAAAGTCTTTTTAACTGTAAGGATGAGTGAAATTCTCTCTCATTGGTGCCAAAATACTCGGTCACGATTAATAAAAGTAGAGATTTTATTAAGTTGTTGAAATATTACACCATGATATACCAACAAAACATTGGAAATCCTTAACGAACTGTATGTAATTATTTACTATAACTGCTATTCAGTGCCGGTTTTAGGTAGTGGCGCAGTGGGTGGGTGCCCCAGGGCGCTGAATAAAGCTAGGGGCGCCGAGGGCAGCCAATCTTTCTTATATATCTTTAAATATAAACAGTATGAGGCTCTTTTTTTCAAACCCTAGTTGCCCTGTGGCGCCCCCATCCAGACCTCAGAGCACATTCTCTGGGACTGTCAATTCCTCCCGTTAGAAAGAGGAGTCCTTTTCGATGCAGTTCGAGGGAATCGCCTCGGCCCTATCGGGCATGCAGACTTTGTGGCCACTAAAAAAAATTTCACGCATTTACAATCTTTGCTCGTATTTTCGGTGAGAGAATCTATCTTCCATCTCCATCTCTTTACAACCCATGAATGCGATTCTAATCTCTTTCACGGGTTATTTATTTTAGCACTTATGTGCAGTGGCCACAATTGTTCAGAGGGGACTCCCACTGAACTTATAAGTTGCTAACTGATCATAATCTGAATCGAGCGCGTCATCAAGGAGACTTAACTGTCCTCCGGTGTGATGCGGGTGTGAGGCGAGTAAAAGTATGAGGCTCTAAAAAAAATTGCCCTGGGCGCCGCAGGGTCTTAAGTCGGTACTGCTGCTATTGATTGAAATACATATTGCAATGCAAGTTGTAATGCTGTGTTTCATTTTTAACAATGGAATCATCATTCCCACGTAAAAGTTAATAGCTTAAAATATGTGCATTATATCATAAAAAATGATATCTAACAGAACCCAACTTTGGGAAAATCCTATTCGTAAATAAATGGAAAAATGAAAATAATCATCGGTCATTTTTTTCACGTTTGACGTTTGCGCGCCAAAAATATTGCCACGCCATAAAAAAACCCCAATTATTTTAATCGTTAGGTATTTTCAAACCATGATAAAGTATTTCCGATTATTGTTGTTTTTAATTATTTCTACGTTCACATTGTGCTAACACTGGCCGCTAAAAAATACGAGTTATGTTAATTTGAATATTGTGTATTTGACAAAAATAATTATTCGTATGTGAAGGAGGTACTTTAATTATTATTTATTGAAGTGGCGTGTCACAATGAAATTGACTTTGTGCGGCTCGGCAAAAGGTTAAGGTGTCCGACTATAACGCTTGTAGTCTTATTCGTAGTATCAATCCGATGGATTGGTTTGCAGCAACTAAATCTTGCATCCCGATCTCCACTCTTCTCGATCCTCTGCAACCCTGTTTAGCTCAGCATAAGAGCTACAACTCATGTCCTCGAACACTTGCTGCAAATACTCCCGTCTAGGGCGCCCTCTGTAGTTTCTACCCTCAACCATCCCTTCCACAATGTCGTGAAGAAGACCATGCCTTCATATACCTGCGAAGCCCAAAAATAACTATTTTTAGCTTTATAATAAAATTTTGAATGTACTACCCATAAAGGCCAAATGGTCCAAGCATCGAGAGCACCAGACTAATGATCTTCTTAGATTTTCGGATTTTTCCAAAATATACCTCAATTTTAGTCATGACTAGAAGGATGAATATTACTATTAAAAACGCATATTGTAACTAGTTCACTTTTTCTAAAAAAATGTTTTGAAATTTCACTTCCATTAACCCTTTCATTACGGCTCGGTTTAAATACAAATTATATGTCAATTATAAAACTAGTATTTGAAGCATAAATGAATTGACTATTTTTATATATCACATTGGTTCTTGTATCCTTTAGCTATCAGATGATGTAAAAAAACTTTTATAATTTTCAAACTTTCATTAATATCTTACTATAATATGTATATGAAAAATTGTAATGGTATGATTGAATTTTGTAATGGTATGATACTTAGTTGTTTCACTAAAGTACGATTTTTTTATGATTATGTTTTTTATGAAATTGGGCTACTTACAACAAAATATCTAAAATAAGAAAAAAATATTTTCGATTAAGCACTGGAAAAAGCTTCGCGTATAACTCATATCTGACATCTGTGTTAATCGGTTCAAAGCTGTCATTTTAATCACTCACGTTTGAAAAAACAGATGGTGTCAAAATATAATTAATACAAAATGATAATTTTATTATATCTGGCATCGATTGCCAATTTGGAGCTTACATCCACCATAAAGCGCAGCTTACCTTTAATAGATGCCATATTCATTCAAATTAAAACTCTTACATTAGACAGTCGACGGTCCTTAACCTCTTTATGTCCTCGGACCATATATTTTATCTTTTTTTTTCCTTACAGAAACATTACAAACTTGAACAACTCAATTCATTTCTGAGGTACAATAAGAATTAATCCTAAAATAAAAATTGCAATACATAGAATGATAGGTTCTTATGTTTAAGTACTAAGAACAATGCAATAAAAACAAGCAACAGTGCTCATCAAACAGACGACTCCAAAAAAACATTCTTTCAAAGAAACTCGTGGAGTTCATGCCTGAATTGGGCCTTCCTTACGTGAAATATATCAACATTAAAGGCGATTTGGTTAAACAGTCTGATCCCTCTCCCAAGAGGCATATAATTGCGTAACTATAGTTTAGTTTTTAAATTTTATGAAATTCTAACGTCTTCTAGCGTCAAAATCGTTTATCTGATTCAGCTTCTCAATTAAAAAATGCATACTTGCACGCGTATGGAAAAAAATATTTCTAATAACAAATTTTCTACGATTTATTAATAGTGTGTTTGCTGTCAAATGAACAGTTTTGGTACTAGATAACGTTAAACTTACATACAAACTAAAAACTATGTTTGATAACGTTACAGAGAGAATGTAGATATTTTCCTATCCAATCAACCCTCTTATGAACTACGTTTTTATTACTTGTAATAAATCGATAATTTTTCTTATATCGTTTGCGTCGATTTTTCATTTAATGGTTCCTTCTATTTTGTTATTTTGGGTTGAACCGCCTCTTACAAGTTAATGGTTTCAGGAGCATCGGGCTAATCATTCGATCATATGAAAACGTTGCAAGAAGATTAAATATATTTGATATCTATAATAAAGAACCATCTCAGAGAGGCGAGCCCGATGGATCGGTCACATCGTGCGCCACAATGGTCTTCTTCACGAAATTTTGGAAGGGATGGTTGAGGGTAGAAACTGCAGAGGGCGCCCAAGACGGCAGTATTTGCAGCAAATGTTCAAAGACAGGAGTTGTAGCTCTTATGCTTAGCTGAAGAGAATTGCAGAGGATCGAGATGTAAGATTTTGTTCTTGCAAACCAATCCACGGGATTGATACTACGAAGAAGAATACAGTGTTGGCAATTCACATTATTTTAAAAGGAATGAATCATATTTTTGGTCCTAAGCGGGAATTGAAATTGATTAGCCGATAAAATATCTCATCGCATCGTTATAATTTATAAGCAGCATCTGTTAAATCGATTAACTAATAATAATGATCGTTCCCGCGACGATACGAGCGATGCGATCATATATGTAAGTAAGCGTACAAAAATTAAAAATTCAATTCTTTATGTTTTCCACATTTTATTCTTGTTGAAGCACACAATTTTTAGATTTAATTTTCATCTACGTAATAGATTATGTGTAACCTTGTATGCTGGATCTAGTTTCCGTAGGTAAGTAAAAAAACATACAAATATTTTTACTATTTTACACATTTATAACACTTTTAACCATTTCGTTGCGGTTTGGTGGAATACAAATTATACTGTCAATACGGCGAGAATTTATAAAACCATTTTTTTTTGCTTAAAACTAGTATTTGAAGCATAAATGTACTTATATGACCTATTTTCATATATCACATTGGTTCTTATATCATTTAGCCATCAGATGATGCATAAAAATCTATTATATTTAACAAACGTTCATCATGTAACTCCATACATGTGGTGGCATTGACACATGTGGTTTGCAGAAAAATCGCTCTTGTGACGAAACGTAACTATATTTATTTACATGCTTTACAGATTCATGTAAATAATACATGTAGGTTGATAAATGGAATGACTGAACTTCAAATTTCGTACCGTAGATGTCATAATGAGTACTGAAAGTAGCAAAACAATAAATCACTTCAACCGATGTCAACTGTCGGGGAATCTTTGACGGCATATGCCGACAACCGATGCGAAAAGGTTAAGTAGCTACTGACGATGGTGCCATGTTACGTATACCGGTGAAGTGATTATTAATTAAAACTCAGTAGTTTTTTACAAAGTTTTACTTGTTTATTCTCTAAATATGAAAAACCACAATGTAACTGCGTTCTTATAGTATGCATTTTGAAAATTTTGTATCGTGGCAACACTATACGGGCACGCCACTAAGCACGAGGGCTAACACTAGTCAGTACCCGGCACGTCAGGACACGCTACAGTCCTCGATACCTAAAATCCCTAAAATCATACATTAAAAAATATTTAATTAAAAAATATGTTTCCCCGTGCTTCGACATCCCTATACGTTGCATATTCGATGGTGAGAGAATACCGACACACTGCAATCACTACGTAATACATAAAAAAAAATAATGTCGTCACGTTGTAAGATTGTGAGCATTAATTATATTTAAAAAACAAAGGGTGGGATCCCTGATCGCTAGCACATTTTTACAACCATCAAACCAAAATATCGGGGGTGAATAAGCCGCTGCACTGGCAACACTCCTAATCTGTCCCAGATGGATACAATAAATGTTTTTCTTTGTGTGATCGCATGCCTTAGTTAGAATATCGATAAATATATATTTTAAAATATTTTTTATGTAATCACATACATGAGAATGCCGACAGAGGGTGATAGTAATTCTGAAGTCTCATCTGTTGAATTCTATGACGCTAACCACAGTGCATATGACTTTGTGCTGCATGTGGAGTGTTGGTCCGCCAACGTCATAGACTACAGCCCGAGATTCACGCATCATCCTTATTATTACAGGAATTTACTATGAATTGGTGGTCTTCATGGGAGGACTTTCATCTATATATTTCATAATAGGCTATGACTGGCATTTTACGGGTGAGGGATCAGATTCACAGCAACCGGGGTATTTTAGAGCTCAGAAATCGATTAAGAATCCTTTTTTTAAATCTCCGTCGGGGATCAAACCCACGACCTTTGACTTTCAAAGCAAACGCTTTGACCATTGAACTATACCCACCGGCGATGTCTGTTATAATTAAAGGATTGTTATTATGATTTCAATTTATTAAATGTTTTTTCCTTACAATAACATTACAAATTTCAAAAATTCAATTCGTTACCGAAGAACAAAATTTCAAAAAGATGCTTCAGTATTGACATATTTAGTGTCAGCGACCTCACATTCAGTACAAGTGAAGACAAACCGTAGAGGCAATAGTTTGGATTTGTGACAATAACACCGCGTCATAAATGCATCAAATTTGACACAAATAACACAAGTATTATTGTCACAATCTCCAACATCTAATTCTCGGTATCTGTTCACACCAACACCGAACTCGAAGCGATATCATACCAAATATGTCGATATCCTACACATTGCGACTCTTGTGTCGCACACGGATCCAAGGCTGGATGGTGGTCCTCTCAGGCCACTCTTCAGGCCGCATGAGAGTCTCCTGCGAAATCGCGATGACTACGACCTTTAACGATGTTGACAGCGTCCGTCTACTCACAATCCTCGTGATGGTCATCCAAGAGGGCTTTAATGCAGCGGCCTCT
This sequence comes from Glossosoma conforme, assembly GCA_022606575.1. Classification (NCBI taxonomy): domain Eukaryota; kingdom Metazoa; phylum Arthropoda; class Insecta; order Trichoptera; family Glossosomatidae; genus Glossosoma; species Glossosoma conforme. The sequence continues at coordinate 2,227,301 of JAGTXR010000050.1, read as the reverse complement.
GCCAGGAAGCTCTGGTATTTCATTGGATGTTATCTGTAGATTTTGTGACGCTTATCTTACAACCTTTTTATGTGGTGTCCTTGAGGTGGTTCTGTTATGTTAGATTTGTATACTCGTAATTCAAATGTACTATATATATATGTACTACACGTGATGAACTGACGGAAGAAAGAAAGGGTTAAAAGAGTTTCTAAAAGTGCTCTTTCAGTTTCAACCAGGCACAGTGTAAACCGGCCATATGCTCGCTAAGCCGCCTGGCAAGCGTAGCGTTTTAAGCCAAATACCTACTACTATAATGATATATTAAAATAAAGGTCACCCAGCGTGCTATGGAGAGATCCTCGTAGTGGCGCTAAAATCCAATACGATGATATCCGCAGAAGAACTCAAGTAGTGGAGGCTACCCAACGAATAGGCACACTCAAGTGGCAATGGGCAGGACATCTGTCGAAGAGACGACGGTCGATGGGGAAGAAAAGTATTGGAGTGGCGCCCAAGAAGTGGCAAACGTAGCATTGGACGACCCCCTGCAAGTTAGAGTTTCGACATAAGAAGAATAGCGGGAGTGGACTGGATACGGAAGGCAGAGGATCGAAGAGGATGGAGACTCATGTTGGAGGCTTACGTTCAACAATGGACGGATACAGACTGACGATAATGTATCGTCCCCACACGATTCGTTGCCAGACTCATCGGTAACGACGTGAGGCGCACTGGACGTCTGGAGCTTAGGACATTTGGTCCCCGGTCTGGTGCACTGGCTGTCTTGCTACCCTAACCTAACTTATGCATTTGTCCATTAATCATAGAATCCAGAGATCCATATGTCTCATTAACGAAATAACTTAGGTTAGGTTAGCAAGACATCCAGTTATATTAATATTTAGAAGAATCAAGAATGTACTTAGACAAGGGCATAGTTTCTGTATGCATAGTTGGAAAATAAATCAAACAACCAGACAACTGGCTGATGTTTATAAGCTGGAGCTTGTGGTGGCTATATGATCCAAATTGACAGCGGTCGCGGAATATTGAGATTCATATTTTGTTCGCGAATCCGAATACAAGACGTTCATTCTTTGCAGGATGTTTTGATGCCAATCTCAATTGCCGACAAATCGTCTGTGACGAAGATATTGAACTAAAGGCAGAGCAATGATGGCGGCAACTTCTTTAGGTTATCTGTTGTTAATTTAATAACTAATAATAAAAAGATAATTTAAAAAAAAACTAAAAGATAACACACGAATGAATCAAATAATAACTTTGAATGTATTTATTACTTATTGCGCTATCAAAAATATAACGATATTTATTCTTAGAGATCTTTCAGGAGTCCCCATTCTTCTTTACGGCTTCTTGGAATCTCACGAAGAGCTAATGCAGCCGTATAATACATTTCGAGAGTAGATGCATGCTTAGAATATTGAGGGTACGATGATTTGATTTTGTGATGAATTACGAGATGATAGACCGGAACTTTCATACTACAATAGGTCAAAAGGCGAAGATAGACCTGTTTGAGATATGTATTAAGGATACGCAGGAGAGCATTAACAACAGCAGCCTTTTTTTCAAGCCCCCGGGCTTGTGCCGCCGTGGAAATCTGTCGGGAATTATATAAACATAGTAAATATATTCGGCGGAGCTGTGGGAGGTAGAGTTGATATGGCATAAGGCGAAGATTATAGCGACTGACAGAGCTTTGTAGCGGCAGTTTTGGACAGCCATATACTCCGGTTATGGGAGCAGATATTATGTTGATGATGATCCTGCAGGAATGCCGAAATGACGTTCCTTTAAGCGCAGTACTCCCGTCGTCGTGGAATGGCACAAAATGTATTTGTAGCAACATTGAGATGCAGATCTGGTCCGCAAAGAGGCGTAGATCTAGACTACTGACAGAAGTTTGTAGCGGCGATTTTTTTTACGCCTTCTTCTTCTTCGTGTCAGCGACGTCAAATTATTTTTTCCCAGTATCTGGCAACATCGATAGCCAGTGTGTTGCCTAGCATTAGGTCTTGAGGTGTGCAGCTTGTTGGGCACATGGAGGGGGATCTTAGGTGTGAGGCGGTCTGCAGGTCTCCACAGTCGCACAATAGTGACTCTCCCTGCCGAAGAATTCCCCACCGATCGAGGTTATCCTTTGTTCTACCACTCCTGTTCTTAATCTGTTCAGGGGTTCTCAGGTCCGCCAGTCAAGGTTCTTGCCAATTGGGAGCAGTTTCTTTGCAGTAGTGAAATCCTCTGATGCGACTTGTTGCCAGTTGTTTCTCAGCACTTTTTTTCTCAGCCGGAGAATATGCGGCACCAGTGTGGGGTCGATCAGTCCATTGTAATTAAGTGGATACTGCCCTGAATGATGCGTGCAGAGTCGTCACAGGCTGCCTCAAACCAACACCCATTTCTAAACTATAGGCCTTGGCTGGTATCGCACCACCAAACATAAGACGCAAAGTCATATGCGCCGAAGAAATGTGTAAGGCAATCAACCAACCGTCCCACTGCTTGTTTAATCAGATTCCCCAACACCCAGACTGAAGTCGCGAAGCAGCTTTCTTTTCCGTAAGCACGTACAAGAGAATACCAACAGACGGTGGTAAATAGGTAATAAAAATATTATTTATGAATTCTAACACGCGTCCAATGAAATGTTTTCTTTCCTACGTAATATATTACATTTTTCAGTTGCAACAATAAAAAATTTCGAGTTGATACTAGCAATATATAATAATATGCATGTACTAAGTCATTACGCGTAGGTATTCCTATGTACTCCTATGTACACGTATTACGAAGAAACGAAGCGTATTTAGATCATTCGTATTCCACCCTCCGTGCGCTAAGTAGTGTTATTCATTCGTTCCAAAAATTTTGAAAAACAAAACGAAAAAAATGAAATAAATGCAAATAAATGCAATTACAATAGCTTTTCTAATACAGTTAGATTTTGCTAACATATTTTTGCGAAATATCATTTGGAAAAAAAATGCCGAAAGCTGTTTAAAAGTGACGTTTTAAAAATATGTACGAGTACTTATAAAAATAATGTTACAGTCGATATTAAGTGTTTTATTTTAATAATTAAACAATGAAAATAAAGTGAAAGTTTATCTTTTTTAAATATTTCGTGAAAAAGGAATTGTTTTCACTCAAATTTAAAATTCCCATTTCTATGTTTTTGTTTTGTTTTACTTAAAGTTTTTTTTAAATATTTTGTGTATTTGTTTCACAATTTAATTTATTAAATACTCTTTATATTATTTATTTAACGCAATTATGGAATACTATAAGCCTGGTTATGCAGTGGAAAACATAGTGATCGATAAGTGTTCGGTGAACAGTTCAATTAACATCATTAATGACGACAACAGCTACTGTGAGAACTTTAATGGGATCCCAATGTTCCCAATGATGATATCAGCTGATGATGACAAGGACCATGGTTTCGGCTTTGGAGATTTTGAACCAACTGGGAAGCAAAGAAATCAAGCTAATGCAAGAGAACGAGATAGAACACAAAAATGAGTTGATTAGAAAAATGCATGTTCTTTTAATTTTTCTTCTTCTCATATCCGTTCCATATCTGTAACATACCGTCGCCACAGATTGCAGCCACTTAGTAGTTAGTGATGTCAGTCTTAAGACGTGTATGAACCTAATGGTCTACCTCGAGTTGAGCCGCCTCTTAGGACAAAATGATCCAGACCTCGGGAACGTCAGGGTAATATTTGTTTTTAAATTATTTTCTTTAAATAAAATACTCTTTAAATAGTTTGTCGGGAATCAAATATGTTTCCAAGTAGACCTTCAGGTGTAGATATGCATTAGAACGAGGAATTGACAGTGGCAGCTGACTAAATGGCGGCAATTTGTAGTGACTATATATTCCGTTTATATGGAACGTATATGGGAAAAAGAAAACAGATAAAAAACGGTATGCCTGGCAACACACTCGTATATAGTTCCCAACGTCCTCAAAGCCAGAAGCTCGGGAACTTGAAGAGACTGTATTATATATGTATGTATTAGTGGCATATTTTTGAGTAATTTGTTAATGTTTTGGAAGTCTGATGAGTAGCACGATACCTTAACCATTTGGATATGGAAAGAAAATAATACACTCGCTTACTAACTGTGCTCGTATTTTCGGTGAGAAGATCTATACAAATTTACCTTATCCATCTCTTTTTAACCTGTGACATCGCTTCCAATATTAATGAGGAATATATATTTATTACTTAAATATACATATACTATACATAAAATTCTTTTTTCAACGCGTCAATCCAAGCACAAAAATAACGGCAGAAGCGGGATGCGAACCGCGGACCTTGGAAACCAACAACTATGCCCAGGTATTCATACCGCTAGGCGAACTGCGCCATTGCCCTGCCTAGACCGACTTGCGTTGAAACTAGTATTTATATCATTGTTATCATCGTACGATAGATGTCGCTATAGTATATATTCAAAGTATGTATATTTTTATTATTATTCTATCAGTCTTCATTTATTCACAAGCTTGAAGCCGGTATGAATACCTGGGCATAGTTGTTGGTTTCCAAGGTCCGCGGTTCGCATCCCGCTTCTGCCGTTATTTTTGTGCTTGGATTGACGCGTTGAAAAACGAATTTTATGTATAGTATATGTATATTTAAGTAATAATAATATTGTAATATAGTCAATGATCTATAAAAGTAGATTAGAATATTGAAATAATAAAATAATATTCTAATAAAAATTAAAAAATTCATAGGAATATATTTCTTTGTGAATTTCATTCAATGGCCACTATTAATTAAAACGAAACTCCCAGTCAACTCATTAGTATCTTATATGTGATGAAGTAATTATTTAATAAGTAAATTATTAAATATATAAAACCTAAGAAGTTATTTAAGTATATTATTGTTTTCAGCGTGAACTCTGCTTTCTTCGTTCTGCGTTCTCTGATCCCAACCGAACCCAGAAACAGGAAACTGAGCAAAATAGAAATACTCCGCTTGGCAGGAAGCTACATCAGCCACTTGGCCAACCAACTCCTCACTGGTAACCTTCAATTGCAACAATACAACTCTCCCACCTTTACCACGAATACAATCATCGTAGACATAAATCTAGGTTATGTTGAATCAGATAATTTGATCTTCGTCTCGTCATAGACCAGCTCTGCATCCTGAAACTCCACCGATTGAATTTTGTGTGTCGTTATTGACGACTTTCCAGCACTGCGAGAGACCCGAGCTTGAAGAAGTAAATGTGTTGTGTATAAGTAATAATTATGAATTACTTTTTAAGGTTTATAAATAAAAACTAATATCAGATTATCCTTGGTCTTCTATAGTCTAAAGAAGTGACTTTCGATGCAAGACTTTCGACCAATATTAATTATTATGGTTTAGGTTTTTTTTATCAGTACCTATTATGTGTTTTTAATTAATGTTAGTCTCATTTCTTTATTATTTTTTATTTAAATAAATAAAAAAACAGTACCATAGTTCCAAGGTACATAAAGGATAATAAAGAATATGATTGTATACATAAATATACATACAAAAAAAGCATAAAAAAAGAGAAGATGACACGTGTCAAAGATCATAGAGATCTAGAAGAACAATACCATCGACAAAAGAGATCGAGGTATGCTGCTAGGTAGGTAAATGACATTCAAGTGGAAGAAAACTTTTAATTCTAATTCTAACCATTTTCTACAAAATACTTTTAGTAATATCCTTCTGGAATATTAAGTCCTTCAAAAAGTATCTATACTACTCACTTCTAAATGAATAAATAGAAATTAATTAGGCACGAATTATTTATCCTTTAGGTATATCTGATCAGCCATGTATCCAGAACAAGAGATGTGAGGAAGCTGGGTCTCGAAGTCAGGTGTGCACCTTCTGCTGGTCTTCCAAGAAAGAGGTAACATTAAAAATAACCTTACAAGAAATTAAAATATACTAATTGAAAATAAATTCTTTCTTCCCGAGATGATTTTATCTTTATTTTGATTTGATTGATTTAATAGTTGAATTATTATTTGATTTACAGAAACCGTACTCAACAAACATGCAGTTGAATGGTTCATCAACAGAAGACATGTCATTTTATTAATTAAATTGTGGCAACACCATACGGACACGCAACTAAGCACGAGGGCTAACGCCAGTCAGTCTCCAGAGCCAGGACATGCTACAATCCTCAACACCAAAAGGCCCCACAAGCCGCTGATGAATGTCGATGTTGCACCTCAGTTTTGTTCTATGCACAGCGCAATCGACCATGACTATTCTCCGCCTTAATAGAGTGGAGAGAATTAACATATTTTTATTATTGTTACTTTTGTATTGTCAGATGTCGCTTTTCTTTAAATTGTATGTACGTATTTGTATATTATTAATATTCAATCTTTTTTTTTTGAGCAGAAAATTTATAAAATATTGGTAAAGATTCATTATTTATAAAGGATGTAGAGTATTGAAAAATATTGATATAAAAATAAAAATAATGGTGATAGTAATTCTAATGTCTCATTTGTGGAATTCTATGACGCTTACCATAGTGCATATGGCTAAGCACTGCATGTGGAGTATTGATCCGCCAACGTCTTAGACTACAGTCCGAGATTCATGCATCATCCTTATTATTACAGGAATTTACTATGAATTGGTGGTGAAGACCACCAATTCATAGTAAATTCGTCCTGTGAAGACGTGATGACTTTCGTCTACCACCAATTTTAATTAATAGGCTATGACTGGCATTTTACAGGTGAGGGATCAAATTCACATTAACCGGGGTATTTTAGAGCTCAAAAATCGATTAAAAATCGTTTTTTTTTTAATCTCCGTCGGGGATCGAACCCACGACCTTTGTCTTGCAAAGCAAATGCTTTGACCATTGAGCTTTATCTGTCGGAAAATGTAAGGTAAATGTTGATAATGTGGCATTTAGGCACCTTTAATTTAAAATCAACCTAATTTGTAAAAACCCTGAGTAGTATAGTTTTCAAACAAAAAAAATAATGTGTCTATATTTTACTTTTTTTCTATTGTGTCATTGTGTGTAATACAATATCTTAATGAATAACAAATTTAAAAAATTAATATATATTTCTATGACTTAAGCATAACACGATTGCCTAATTAACTGTGAATTTGAAACAAATTCTTTGCTACATATATTTCATACTAAAAGTTGAAATATATAAACATAAGACAATGTAAGCTTAAAATTATCTAAAATATATACAAACATATAATTATCGAATAACTGTGTGAATTCATTAAAAATGGAGACAGTATTTGATTAATTTAAAATGACTGCTTAATGATTACCTACTTGAAATTAAATTTAAAAAACATATATTTATAAAAAATGGAATTTTTATTTGAATATTTTTCAATACTCTAATATTATTTTATAGATCATTGACTATATTTCAATATATAGTTCGGTTCGAAACCCGAGTGGTACTTAATAAATAAATAGACTTTCGTCGCTCGACACTCAAACCGAGCGGACGTCTTGTCATTCTACCTACAGAATGGCGCGTAGTTGCGATTGTGACATCGCGCAAATACATCGTCGCTTAGACGATCACCGTTTGCTGCTGGAGCGGCTCTGAAAGGCTGTTGGATGCAAGAAGGAGGATACACCGACATCCATTGGTGTGGACTCTCCACCCAACCCAACAAGTCTGTCGTCTTCCCGCAGAAGGCGCTTGTCTAGGAAGTGCAAGGAGATTCCGGCTACCTTCGCGGAAATTGTTAGAAGTCCTCGCCAAGTTTCACCATCACTCGACTGTGACAGCAGAGACTCCGAACCTGCCGTCGGTGAAGCTGTTACTTCAAGTGAGGCTTCAGAAGAAGAGGAATCCTCGGAGTGTGCTATTCAAGGAGCCCCTGCTGTTCTGAGTAGGGCTCCCAAGAAGGTCCTCCAGCTCGTGGTTCGAGGAACTGGAGGCCCGGAATGCTCTCTCCGTGGATGCTCTCTCTCTCCCACGAGCAGTCTTTCCGGGGAAGTTTACCACTCGGATATGAGTCGCGCCTCTTCTGATGGGGAAAGGCGTTCAGCAGATCGGGTGATCAGCGGGTCTGCAGCTCCTTCGAAGAAGGTTGCCGGAGTGAAGATGGCGTATCTTCACGCCAAGGGTCTTCGCCCGGATACAACAGCTGATGACTTGCAGAGCTTCTTTGCAGCGACCGCTGCATTCAATCCCTCTTGGATGACCATCAGGAGGATTATCAGCAGACGGACGCTGTCAACTTCTTTCAAAGTCGGGGTCATCGCGACTTCGCTAGAGTCTCTCATGGAGCCTGAAGTGTGGCCTGAAAAGACCATCGTTCAACCCTGGATACGTGTAAGATGAAAGAATCGCAGTGAACAGTGGTTGAAGTGAGTTCTTAAGTGAAGATATTGACATATTTGGTGTAATATTACTTCAGATTCAGTGCTGGCGTTGATAGATGCAAGATATTGGACTTTTATTTTGTGACAATAATGCCTTGTTATTTGTGTGTCAATCATGATATACTTATGACAGGGTTTTTGTTGTTACAAGTCAAGCTATTTATTTTGAGTCTCCTGACGCTAGTTCTGAGTGTGAGGTCATTGACACTAAATGTGTCAATAAATTTACATCGCCACACTTATGGTTGTATCTACTTTAATGACGCATTGAAATGTTACCTATTTTGTAATGTCATTTAACGAAAATAAAATAAACTGTCAATAAAGACTGTCGGTAAACTAACTAAAAATATAAAAAAGCTTGTTGACTGATTGAATCATAAAAATAATAATATACATACTCTGAATATATACTACAGAGACATCTATCCTTATACGATGTTAACAATGGTATAAATACATCAACTCTCGTGTATCTACTCAGGCAGAGAATAGTCGTGTGGATAGCGCGGCGTGTAGAATAGAGCAATGTTGCAAGGCTCGTGGGTCGAATCTCGCGTCTGCCGATACTTTTTCTAAATTAATTGATGCGTAGAAAATTTGATGTATTATTGAATGTGTGAAAATTTAATTACTAAATAAAATATATTTAAAAATATGTTAATTGAGGGAAATGAATGGTATTTTTGTTAATATAATTCATAAGACTATCCATTCTTAAGCAAGCATCGAGCTCCAAGCTATTCGTAGGGGAGTGTCTCTCTAACCTACTATCCCAAAATAATTCTTGCTGGACAAAAGCAGAACTGTTGGATCCACTCTTTTTGATCTCCAATTAAGAAAGAAAATGATGCTTTCCTATGTATCTGGGAAAAATAAATCTATAATAATTCTGTCAACATAACATGACGATGACGAAATGGATACTGACACCAGAAAGCCTCATATTATACTGGACTACAGTGAATAAGTACTTCAAGTCATTCTTCATTTTTCATAACCTGACGACGGTTATAGCTCAATGGTCAAAGCGTTTGCTATGCAAGCCAAAGGTCGTGGGTTCGATCTCCGACAAAGATTAAAAAAAAAAAAGATTTTTAATTGATTTCTAATCTCTAAAATACCACCAGTTGGCGTGAATTTGAACCCTCATCCGTAAAATGCCAGTCATAGCCTATTAATCAAAATTGGTGGTAGACAAAAGTCGTCCCGTGAAGACCACCCATTCATAGTAAATTCTTGTAATAATAAAGGTTAATGCGTGAATCTCGGGCTGTAGTACACTCCACATGCAGCGCTTAGCCATATGAACCATGGGTAAGCGTCATAGAATTCCACAGATGAGAATTAAGAATTACTATCACCATCTGTCGGTATTCTCCTGAATGTGCTTACATAAAATTAAAATAAAACCTTTCGGCAATTTCGTAACCTTTTTATAAAGAAAATACCATTTACATGGAGAAAACTTGATGACACAAAATTTACTACAAGGGAAACTACTTAGCGCCCCCGCTGGAAAGTTAAAGAAGGTAAAGGGTTATCCTTTTATGTCCACAATAATGCAAATAATAATTATAATTATAGAATTTATAAAGGCAGGGCTGTGTTAAGTGGGAATATTAAATATATTAGTAAAACAAATTATTTTGAATTTTTCGAAATTTAAGCCATTTTTTATTCAACGCATAGCAAAATTCATATTTATACTAATAAATCTAAAGCACTAAAACTGTACAATATTTATTTATCATATGACTACATTATTATTTATGATAAATGTGTATAAAATCATATAAAATTAACTTAAGCCTACTGTACAATCTTAATGTAATTAAGTTTTTATTTTAATATTTATTCCTAAAAATAAATAAATGGGAATAATATTACATGAAACTTAATTTCTACATTTACAGTGGTAAGGCATGTGGCTCAGATGTACTTCCATGTAATGACAACTAACATGTTATAATAAGAAAAATAAATAAAAAATAAAAATGTCTTTTGAAAATATTGCAAGAGCAAAAAAATAAGAGGCATTTATCTGGCAATACAATAGAACCTATTTTGAGCATCCCTAAACTGATGTATTATTATGTCAAATCAAAATAAACAGTTCCTCAAAGTTTTTCTTCAACCTTTTCGCATCGGTTGTCGGCATATGCCGTCAAAGATTCCCTGACCGTTGACATTGGCTGACGTGATATATCGTTTTGCTACTTTTAGTTCTCATTGTGACATCTACGGTAAGAAATTGGAAATGCAGTCATTCACTTTATCAACCTACATGTATTCTGTACAGGAATCTGTAAAGAGCGATTTTTCTGTTTACCACATGTGTCAATGCCACCACATGTATAGAGTTATATAATGAAAGTTTGTTAAATATAATAGTTTTTATGCATCATCTGATAGCTAAAGGATAGAAGAACCAATGTCATATATGAAAATACGTCAGATAAGTACATTTATGTTTCAAATACTAGTTTTAAACAAAAAAATGGTTTGAAAAATTCACGCCGTATTGACAGTAAAATTTGTATTCCACTGAGCCGTAATGAAAGGGTTAAGGATTCAGATGCCTCTTATTCTTCTTGCAATTTACATAATTGTATAATTTTCAAAATGAGTTGATGTGATATGTAAATATTAAAAACTATGACGTTTAACGTCCAATAGTAAAAATCTGCTTAAAATTTATTTTTTTATACGGTACACATAAATTGATCATTTAGATTGAGTTTCCGATTCAAAATAAAAAAAAATACATAAAAAAAAACTCATAGAAACAAACATTGAAATGTGCACCATTTACATTCACTACATTCTATTTTTATATAATTGTACAAATACATGTATAATAAATGGACAAAATTCATTAATAATTTAATTTATAAAATTGTATTATTAACAGCATAAGACAGTTTATTGAATTTTAATTGTTTATAATTATATTTATAATTGATTATGAATTATATCATGTGTTAAAATTATTTAGGCTTATTATTTTCATATGGCAACAATATTTAATATAATGTAATTGATTTGCCATTACATATTTTATACAGCAATAATTTAACATAAAAAATATTTGAATTGCCATGATTTAAACATTTTCACATGGCAACAAAATAAGGTAGGGATATTTTCGAATGGATACATTATTTCAGAAAATTTTGAATGTTTTCAAATTTATTTTATTGGTCTTGCTCCATTTTGGCATGCAGCTGTCAATATTTTTTTTTTTGTATGAAAACACAGTCTTATTTAATTTAATGAACACCAATTAGAATAACCCAAAAAAGTCCAATCAATTTAAAAAAAATATATATAACAAAAGAACAGATAATTATACGTTTAGTATACTGGACCTACGAAGTAACAGAAAGAAATTTCTAGATTTTTTTCTTATAGTAATCACCATTAAGTAAGTCTCCATTTAAAGATATATCTATCTCTACTTTTTCTATTTCAAATAGTATAATGGTGGGTTTTATCGCCACTTCGTATACAATTAAAAAAATGTATTCTAAAAATCTTGGACTCGCAATGGGTTAAACATTTTATATTAATAATTATACATTTATAATGTTTAACATAAATTAACTTTTTATTTATTATAAGGCACACAATTTATGTAACAGAATACTAATTACTAAACTAATATTTTAATTAAATGTGTAGACTCTCGATTTACAAAATTATAAAGGTTTGTCAACATACAACATTGAAAGAGATTTGATTATACAAGTTATTATGTCTCTACAGATGCGTCTCTTTTCATCATTTAATGCAACACATAATTCATTTTTTAAGTGTGGCAATCCCTTTACAAATAAAAAGGTAATTTGTTGAAAATCATGATGTTTTCAAAAGCTCTGCTTTCCTACAATAATCTAAAAAATATAATTCCATCTATGATTAAAAATATTCATGTATATACTCAAAAATATAAAAATTAGGTTTATCCGTGTGTGGCGAATTACTTCTTTCCAATATTTCGACCGCCAATACAGGGGTCTTCTTCAATATTTCGACCGCCATCAAACCTGAAGAAGACCCCTGCAATGGCGGTCGAAATATTGGAAAGAAGTAATTCGCCATACACGGCTAAACATAAAAGCCACAATATCATGTGATGTGATTGTTAAAAATCAAGAGTCATTCATACAAATAAATATTTCCTAACAAATACTAAATGAACTAAGGTAATCACATATAAAATTGTTATTCCATTGAATAACGATGAATTCGATGAACCGTCTGGTAGATTCATAGAACACTTTATTTAGAATTATAATTCACAATAATTATTGTTTAAATGTCATAGCACTGTAACACACTCACTTCACCATCCACTAAGTCTATTTTTTGCAACACATATTTATGGCAGCAAAAAACTCAACTTGAATGAGAAAATGTCATTAATTTCATAGACAATATAAGACTTTTTTGTCAAACTGTTTAACCCTTTCGCATTGGTTGTCGGCATATGCCGTCAAAAAAGACATCAGTTGACGTGATGTATCGTTTTGCTACTTTCAGTACTCATTGTGACATCTACGGTAGGAAATTAAAAGTGCAGTCCTTTATCAACCTACATGTATTCTTTACAGGAATCTGTAAAGAACGTAAATAAATACCGTTAGGTTTCGTCATAGGAGCGATTTTTCTGTAAACCACATGAGTCAATGCCATCACATGTATGGAGTTACATAATGAACGATTGTTAAATATAATAGTTTTTATGTCAGATAAGTACATTTATGTTTCAAATACTAGTTTTAAGCAAAAAAAATGGTTTAAAAAATTCACACTGTATTGACAGTATAATTTGTATTCCACCGAGCCGTAACGAAAGGGTTAACAAGTGTACAATTAATTATATTGCGATAAAAGGTGGGAAAAGTCCTATTTGACCTATATTTAAAAAATAACTGACTTTATGAAGAACGAATTGATATTTTAATGTTTCTTTATAAAAGTAAATACTACTTAAAAACATATATGATGTTGTTTTCTATTATTGTACATCTTCTATATTCTTTGTAATTTTGGGGTCAACACGTGCAATATAGCTGCTGACAATTTATTTCTTCAATAGTTTGTAATTGAGATTGACTGATAATAAGCTTTGGTGGAGGAAAAAGAAAAATCTATACTACATGGGTAGGTTAGATTTCTTATACTCCCTTCGAGATTGCAACAAAAATGTTGCACAATATTGGAATACACCTGAATTTATGTCAATATACCTTTTTTTCATTGTATACTTCAATTATATCAAACCATTATCAATTTTAATGCACCATTTCAATCATTTCACACACTTTTGGCATTGTCTTGAATAGTATAAGCTTTCGTGAAGAACTTTGAATCAATCAAAGATATACTAGTGTTATTCAGTGCGCTTTGCCTAAAAACGGGCTTCCCTCGTGATGTTTTTCTATGTTTCCTGAAAGCGTGGGGTCTGGTCGGCGCCTCTTAAAGAAGCCGAACTTCCACAGACCGAGGATGAGCAGCACGAGCACCAGGAGTCCCACCACAACGGCCACAATTATGACCCACAACGGCACACCAGAAACTTCTACCGATACCAGATCGGGATACGCTATTGTGTCCACCTGGAAAAAAAAATAGTACAATTGAAAAGACTAAGGATTTTTATCGAAAGAACAGGAAACAACTTACACAATTTGAGATAAGGTATAGCTCAATGGTCAAAGCGTTTGCTTTGTAAGCCAAAGGTTGTGGTTTCGATCCCTGACGAAAATTGAAAAAAATAATTTTTAATCGATTTCTGAGCTCTAAGACGTTGGCTGTGAATTTGATCCCTTACCCGTAAAATGCCAGTCATAGCCTATTAATTAAAATTGGTGGTAGACGAACGTCGTCCCGTGAAGACCACCCATTTTTAGTAAATTCCTGTAATAATAAGGATGATGCATGAATTTTGGGCTGCACACTCCACGTGGAGTGCTTAGCCATATGCGCCATGGTAAGCGTCATAGAATTCCACAGATGACACTTTAGAATTACTATCACCATCTGTCGGTATTCTCCTGTATGTGTTTACATAAAATAACTTAACTAGATAAAAGAAGCCGCACTAAAATGAAAACTGCTTTTTTTTCTTATGCTATACAGAGGGTCCCCAGGACTGGTTTCACCTTGGAATTGGAAGATCAAAGAGATAATTAAATAAATATTGACATGGAATGAAGTGATGATTATGGTAGCTAACAGAGCTTTGTGATGTCCATATGCTTCCCTTAGGGGAATGGACATAGTTATAATGATGATTGGTTGTGATCATAATGCTCAATTAATAAAGTCTTTTTTTAATCTAATCTTAGCAAGTGGTCTCAGTGCAATATTACTAACTGAAAATATATTTTTTCGAATTGCACTCAGTTTGACACTGTGCTAGACAGTTGATTACAAACTCACCGTGGCGTAATCATCTTCAAGATTGTTTTGGTTGTAGTTATCGGGAAGCAGCAGCTTGGCAGAGCTGGTGGCCACGACTCGCGCCACGTTGGGATAGTCCTCCACCAGGGTGCTGTTCCACAGTCTCGCCAGTATCCTGATGGTCGCCTCCTGGTTCCTCTCCAGCTTGTAGATGACGCAGTTGAACTTGATGCACTTGGCCGTCTGATGCTGACAATTCTGCAAAATAAGAGTTTAATTTTTTAAAATATTTTTAGAGATCTTATCTATTAATTCAATAATGCTGAAATACCAGTGTTGCATATGAAATATAGATTCAAAACTACAATTGGGCATTCACTGTTCATAAACGAATAACGTGGGAAGGTTGAGTACTGGAACATAGCGACCATCCAAAATACCTCGGAGACACTCTAGATCGCACTCTCAACTTCAGGCGTCATTGCAGCAACACCAAATAGAAAGTTGCAACAAGAAACAACCTCATCCGCAAACTGATCAATACTCACTGGGCCCAACCACCCCTTCTTCGTACCTCAGCTTAAGCACTTTTTTTCTCAGCCGGAGAATATACGGCATCAGTATGGGGTCGATCAGCCCATTGTAATAAAGTGGATACTGCCCTGAACGATGCTTGCAGCGACGTCACAGGCTGCCTCAAAACAAAACCCATTGCAAGACTATACCCCTTGGCTGGTATCGCACCACCAAACATAAGATGCAAAGTCATATGCGGCGAAGAAATACGTAAGGCAATAATAATAATAATAATAATAATAAAGTTTTTATTCCAGCAGGATTGGGTGGGTTGTGCAATACCCAATCTGCCATATTTTTAAATACATAGCACTGAACAAAGTTTTAATTTTGTGAAAATAAAATAAAAATTAAAATAAAATAAAATAGTATTTCATGGTGGTTGGTGCACCATCTCCATCCATCGATGGCTCAGGGAGGAGTTGAGCCATTCAGAAGCAGCCAGGATGATGATGTTGTTGGACCTCCTTATCCTGCTCCAGAAGCCGGCAACACGGTGTCGCAATAATGCTGGAAATGAATGGACTCCGCCCTCCATAAACATGTCAGATGCGCTACAAAATCTAGGGAGTTGCATAAGTTGGCGGTATGAGTTATTATACGCAACTTTGAGCTTCTCCCACTCTCGTTTAGGATAGTTAGACCAGAGTTCTGAGGTATACAGTGCCATACAGTGTGCTTTGAATAGCACTTTCCTGACAGCATTACTACAATGGTAGAACCTCCGAGAAAGCATACCGCTCCGAACGCTTATTGCTCTTCTTTGCCGCCCTATGTCTTCAATGTCACGTAGGTCATCTGTGAGGATGTGGCCCAAGTATTTTACTGAAGACACTGTCGCTAGATCCCTGCCCTCAAGACTCACTGTGGGTATGATCAGTGGTTCATTATTGTGTTTGAAGACACAAACGACTGATTTTGTGGGGTTATATTTGAGGTCATGGGATTTAGCATACTTTTCACTAAGGTGAAGAAGGCATCGCAGTGCATTTATTGATGGCGATAGAATGACCATGTCATCAGCGTAGCTAATATTGTTAGCACAGTAGCCGCTTATATGACAACCTTTTCTGGAAGCATTTAATGACTGGATCAAGTCATCGATATATACATTGAAGAGAATAGGTGACATACTACCACCTTGCCGAACTCCGCTCTTCATATATAAAGGCGAGGACTCAGCTCCAACCCATTGTACAAAATTCTTTTGTTGAGCATACCATACAGCCAAGACGTTCACAATAGCTGCCGGAACATTGCGCTTTTTAATTTTATCCAGAGTTTCCTATGGTCAACTCGATCAAATGCTTTGCTCAGGTCCAAGAAGCAGGCATAGACGTTTGTTTTTCTGCTTATGTAATAGTCTATTGTCTGCTTGACACAGTAAATAGCCATATCAGTGGACGTGTTTCTCTTAAATCCAAATTGGTTATCAGCCGTGACCAACTTGTCTTCTATGAGTGAGTTTATTACTTTCTCGAAGATTCTCGATACCATCGTGGCGAGTGATATGGGTCTGTAATTGCTGCTGATAGAGGCATCTAACTGGGTGGCTTTTATTATAGGCAGTATGATGGTCATGGTCATATCTTTCGGCATACATCCATGTCCAAGTAAAGCAGTATAGAGAGCAGCCAGTATATGCGCAATTGAGGATCC
The DNA here is from genome assembly GCA_022606575.1 of Glossosoma conforme. Taxonomy (NCBI): domain Eukaryota; kingdom Metazoa; phylum Arthropoda; class Insecta; order Trichoptera; family Glossosomatidae; genus Glossosoma; species Glossosoma conforme. Next base: position 2,210,240 of record JAGTXR010000050.1, on the reverse strand, counting down.
TGCATGTCGGATGTGCTCTATACTGATTCCATCGTAACCTGGTGTCTTACCCGAGGCGGTGTTTTTGATTGCTGAAAGAACCATAAGATGACTAATAATAATCTTTTTTCCATCATTATCCATGGGCAAATCAATTACCGACGGTTTGCTGGTATCTATTGGATCATCACTAAGGGAAAAGCAATCACGAAAAACCTTGGCAATTGCTTCGTCACCAGAGACATTGTTGACGCAGAGGGGAGCACCACGTTTGTTTTGGATTGCAGATGAAGTTTTTTGCCAAAACTTCCTGAAGTCTTTATTCTGTAAGGCAGTCGCTATGCTATCCATTCGTAGCTGATTAGCTGACTTTTGACATGCTTTCAGAGCCACTTTGAAATTTTTTCTTGCTGATTTTCTGATACCTGCAGTATCGCCATAAGTAGGTTTTCCAGCTCTCATCCAGTTGTGAAAAGCTCTTCGTGACTCAGCATACAATTCAGACACTCTAGTATTCCAGCCGGGTACTTGACGAATTTTTTTCCTCTTACAACACTTATTAAATGACTTCATTGCAGCACAGCGAAGCACAGTTACAATATGTTTGTAGAGTTCGTTAATCTGCTCCCTATGTTCAGGTTTGTTGCAGAGTGCATTTTGACAGGATATGGCTTCTGGAAGGTTTATCTCGGTGAGTAGATCATTTGCAATGCGGGTATACGTCTCAAAGTCCTTTTTGTCTTCGCAGCCCATTTTCCATCATCTTGAGGTTTGCCCGATCTGTTACTCATTACAGCTATAAAGTTGGTATCTATATTTACTGTAATAGGTAAATGATCGGACCATGACGCATTATCAATTACATTTATCTTCATTATAGCATTGGTCAATCCCTCAGAGACGATGCAGTGATCCAGCCAGCGGGTGCTGCCATGAGCATCACTTATATATGTGAATGTGTCCGATGGCATTTTTAAGCAATCCGCATATATATATTTGTTTTCTGAACAAAATACAGCAAGCTCTTTTCCAAAAAGAGATCTAGGGTCAGCATTGAAATCTCCTAACACGGCTGAGTTACTGCAGTTTCTTTCTTCTATAATTGCATGGATCTTTGATAGACAATCGGTAAATTCTGCGATGTTGTCAACGGAGTTAGTCAGCATATATATTGTGATAACAAGAAGTTTTCCTCCTGTCGTCTCAATCTCTATAGCTGCTATTCTCGATTCCCTGCAGTCCACAATACTTGTCTTTAAGGTATTTCGCCAAAGGATACCAACACCACCAAAAGGACGGCCAATTAAAGGGCCTTCAGAGAGATCCACAGCAGATGTTCCGGTACTCAAGTAGTCCTGATGGATTTGTGCCAGGAAGCCTATATCTGTTGGAAGGAGCCACGTTTCCTGAAGCAAGACTATATCGTGTGTGTCGCACAGCTCCATAATATACTTTTCAGTCCGATGAGCCGACCTGCAATTGAAGGATACGATACGGAGCTGCTTATTTTGGTCCATTTTTGTATTGTGGTAGTTTGCTCTCTGGCACGTAATAGAATCGTCTGATGATCATGTCTTTTGGCCATAGATTCGGATCCAGAACTTCTTTGAACTGCGTTTCGTTAACACCTATTCTGAAAGTTTTTGATTCCCCAGATTTTGTAGGTAGATCAATGCAGGAGGCCTTGATACACTTGGTCCCCAGATATTGGCAAATATCCTCCGCTTTAGTGCTGATATCTAGTCTAGATATGACGAAATATCTTTGCCTCGGAGCCGTGAGCAGTCCAGTGCTAGAGCAATTGCCTCGTACGATCTGCAGTTTTGCAGCTGAATGTTTACCGCTTGCCATCGGTGTTGTTGTTTTGGCAATATTCATATTAGGCTTCCGTGCATTACTGACAGAAGCTTTCTGGGCATAGGTGGTGACAATAATAGTGTTCTCAGTCGGTATAGCAGTTACCTGTGCAGCTTGAGTAGGTAGTGATGTATCAGTTATGACATTTGTCTGTTTCTGTGAAGTATTCATAATAGTGTTCTCAGTCGGTATAGCAGTTACCTGTGCGGCCTGCGTAGATAGTATTGTATCAGTTATGACATTTGTCTTGTTCTGTGAAGTATTCATAGATGTCACTGGCGTGACGTTTGTTTCTGTTACGTTTGAGCTGTCAATGTGTGATATGGAACAATCTTTACTTTGCATACCTTGCATTTTAAGGTGCAGGACTTCTTTTTTTAGTGCGTTTAGCTCCTCGGTTGTAGCGTAGCCCGTATCCTTATTAAGAGCTTCTACTCTCATTTGCAGGATTTCATTTTTGACCTTTGTTAGGTCTCTCAGAAGAGATGTAACATCGACATAATCGAATGTGACTGAGGGTAGTTTGTTTATCAACCAACCATCAATCAATCAACTATCAATCAACCAACCATCCCACTGCTTGTATAATCAGATACCACCAACACCCAGACTGAAGTCTTTCACATCATTGTTCGTCATTAAAATGAAATACATAAATAATTATAATATTGACTTTTATTTGAGCTGCCCCTTAGGACAAAAGTCCAGGCCTCAGACTAATAATCGAATTTTCTTAAAAAAAAACTATTAAAAAATCATCTATAAATAAGCCTCAGAAATTACAGTTACCCGTTATTCCAGTACTCGGACTTGTACTTTGGAGGTTGTCATAGAACGAGGAATGGAAAGTAGCATCTGACAAAACTAAGTGGCGGTAATTTGTAGTGACCATATTCAGATATCGAACGAATATGAGAAGAAGAAATTAATCATGAAATTATTTGGATGAGGAGCATTTCATCTGACAATTTGACTTACCATATTGACGACCTGGTGGCGTACGCCATCTTTGTCGGTGTAAGCTTCTGGCCGGACCACCACCTCCACATCCCTGCGCCCCCTCTTCTGCAGCAGAGTCTGGTTGGAGTCCGGCGGGCCGGCGGGCCACAGCGGCGCAGGGGCCGCCAGGCGAGCGTCCGGCAATTTCAAGTTCTCAAGGGGAGGCTCATCTAGCCCTGGCCGCGGCTTCAACTGCAGAGGGTTGATGTACTTGGGACTGATTCTGCATATACCACCGCCAACAGCTGCAAACAATAGTTATATACAATCTTACTACATATTTGACAGCTGATATACATACAAATTCACAGCAAACACTATCTCATTAGACAATTCTCTCATCAATAAATCAGAGAAAATTAAGCTGCGGGGATTCAAACCACGAACCTTTGCAACCATGGTCATTTCAATACCCAATGCTGGGAAAGTGTATTTTCTACAAACACTGGGTCGAGAAATTCTCCTATATTGTGTTATTGATACATTCATATTTTTAATAGATGCCTCATGTTCTAAGCTCTTATTATAATCATCAAGATTAAGTCAATTAATTTATCTAATCACAAAATTAAACAATGTATTGTTTTTTTGAATATAAACATTCTTATAAATCATATAAAATTGTTCAATAAATTCTATTAGCATGTACAGATCTAACATAATAATTATGAAAGGCAGGCAGTTCATGACGACTATATGCTCCATTTAAGGGAGCAGACACAGTGATGAACCTATAAATTTTCTTGACCGAGTAATGGATTCTAATCACATAACAGTCACAAAAGTTGAAAAAAAAACAGGCATTATTCTCCTAATGTTAGTTGTAATATTAGTTGTAGAGGTAAAAATGGGTGTGTTTAGTCACCTTCAACAGTTGGTATGTCCTCTGGGTAAAGCAGCCATTTCCCTTGCGGCTTATTGTTGGCTACCTGGTGCGGCCACTCCACAGTCACATACACGGAGTTAACTCTCCAAGGACCCAAATTGAACACCTGAAAGCATTAGCAAAGAATTTTATAAATTTGTTTATAAAATTAAATTGAAAAGGGTGTATGTGGTTTTTAGACAGTGTTTTTTTTTTGGGGCATAAGGTCCCCGGGCCGGTTGCCTTGTACCTTTTTTTTTTTTTTTTGGGGCCTTAGGCCCTCGGGCCGGTCGCCTTGTACCTGCGCTCCTTGGGAGCACTTACCAAGGCATTTTTTTCAGAGTACTTTCTTGTTATACAAGTAACGGACTTTGCTGAGCAACACCAAACGTGGTGTAAAAGTTAGTAGTTCAGACGTTAAAATTTTGACTTTTTGACTACTTCGCCGAAGGTCGCCGCGTATACAGAAAAGGCATGGTAGTTGGACTCCGTAGCGATGGAATGGTTTTGCCTGAGGAACATATTGACTATTGTCAATCTTTTAGTGATTTCTTTTTCTTGGAGGATAGAAATGTTTCAGCATTAAATTTTACTTGACTGCTAATTTAATCTCAAGGATCTCTGTTGAAGTACACAGGATACTTTCCTAACACCATATTATTAAACCATCTAACTTACAATATTTATAATTCAACATTAATATATTATGTTAAATTTAATTAATATGTAATGACCTGATAAGTATGAAGTACTCTGGAGCCGATGTCATCAAGATACTCCATTGCAGATTCTCCTTTAACAACACCTCCATAGAACACTTGCTCTGGGCGTGCAGACCTGATAAAACAATAGTCACAAAAATCTTTATATAAATAGTACAAAAAAATAAAGAATATTCCAGAAGGTTAAACAATATAACATTTCTGTGTTCATTTTTTTTTTATGCAACTAATCAGGATCATGCTTTTGTACCCACTACATACTTGTGCACTGTATACTTTCAAATTCAAAAAGTACTGTAAGAGCTGAAGAAGAATGGTGTTGATGAAACCAAGATCCCAATTTCAAAGACTTTTCATTAAAATCTAGGTTCTAGAAAGTGGCCTAAGTCCTGTTACTTTCATTTTGGGTTATTCCAAGGTTTGCGTTTTGATGTCTTTAGGTACATAGATATATATAATAAATTTTACATAGATTTTTTTTAACTCGACAGACAAAAAATAAAATAGCTAATAAATCTTATTTTTACCCTCTGATGGTCAGTTCAGCGTTCTTCACGACCATGGCCTTCACAGTGACCGGCTTCTTGCCCTGGTGGACCTCCTTGGACGTGGAGTTGGCCCAAACAGAGAAGTCCACTGACAGCTCGTGATCCTCCAGGTGCTTGGGGTCGAAGCGAAGCACAATGGGTCGCGGCACCGGGAACTGTTTCTTGAACGGGTTCCCCAAAGAGCAGACAATCATGGTCTTGTTGAAGAGATTACAGATGGTGTGCTTATCCTGGAATCAAACCAAATAGATAGATTGTCAATCAAAAGAATATTTCTAAAAAATAGTTTTTGGTTTAATTTAACTACAATTTTTTCTGCATATAAGCAGTGCCACCTATGAAAATATGAATAAATGGCACTGCTCCTTCTTCTCTCTAACATTTCGACCGCCATTGCAGGGGTCATTTTCAGGTTTGGTGGAGTTATTTACCACATATGGCTCAGCCCGATAGCCACAATTCCAAAACGGACAGTGTAAATCTACGAAAGTATATATATCAGGTCGTTTTTTCCTATCAATGGATATAATTTAAAAAAATCACAGCCAACTTTAACTTTACATTAAAGGAAAATTATCATTTTATATTTTGACAGCTGATAAACAAGGCTTATTATTTAAGTTTGATTCATTTTACGAATAGTTTTCGGTAGGTAATCTATCAAATATGGAAAGTAAGAATCAGCATCTTGCAATATTTTACTTTTTTAGTAAAAATAATACAAAAAAAAAAAAACAATGTGTATAATTAAGATACCAGTGCCAAAACTGCATTAGAAAGTTTTTTGAAGCACGTGGTACATTCTTCCCAGTCATATAGTTTAAGACTAAATACGATTGCACCAATGGCTTTAAATGAATCCTTTCCACTTCTCTCCATGACCAATTTGAATAACTGCACCAGACCAGTAGCTTCTTTAAAAAGTTCAACCAAAACCATTATCGTTTGAATGCTTGTGTGCTTTACTTTCAGTAGTTTTTAATGCGTCCATTTCTTAGCACATTAGGTGGATCGGTTAGCAGCAACAAAATCTTGCTTCTCGATCCTCTGCAACCCTCTTCAGCTCAGCATAAGAACCACAACTCATGTCCTCGAACACTTGCTGCAAATACTCTGCAGTTTCTACCCTCAACCATCCCTTCCACAATGTCGTGAAGAAGACCATTGTGGCGCATGATGTGACCGACCCATCGAGCTCGCCTCTCTGAGATGGTTCTTACTAGGTGCCTATCCTCCTTGATTATGCTGAGAACCTCATTGTTTGTGACATGATCTATTGGCCATGCTTTTCTTAAATAATTCAAACAATATAACAGGAATAGAACATTGAACAAATACCGAGACATTAGCAGCGATGTAGTTGAGTCCAGGATGATGCTGCACAAAGAGATGCGCCTCGTAGGCTGACTCCCCGAGGTTGTCAGCCGTCACAGCCAGGCGCACTTCATTCTCCTGCCCGAGGGTGAGGATGAACTGGTTCTTCTCAGACCCTGGAATGGAAACAAAGAAGCCATCTTCAGATATTTACCCAAGACAAACTCAGAATTTGTTTATTTACTGAAGATCCCTAAGCTTTGTTGCGTATAATCAAGATTCAACTTATAGTTTATTGACAACTCATAACTTTCTTTAATTAGATTGTGATTCAACTAGTTGGCAGATTACAAATTATTGATGACTTCTTTATATGTAATAGTATTTCTGCTTTTGTTAGTCAATGCTAATTTTGGAAGAGACAAAAGTCATAAAAATCATTTTCATACAAAAAAACGATCAGCGTTCCCCATTGCTTTGACGAGATGCTGTAAGGGGGCACTGATGCGGTAAGAAAATTGTATTTGTGATTGAAATTCAATTAATATTTCTGTATATATAATTTTTGTATATTAATTATAAAGTTGCTAATATGTGTTAAAAATAAACTCAGTATGTGGCATCAGAGTTGAAAATTATAATATAATAAAATATTAAAATTGTGTATGTATGTCACCGATTTAGGTTATAATAAAAATGTATGTAGGTTAGGGCATGCCATTTTTTTAAATGCGGTATGCAAACAATAGCGCTTTGATTAAATTAAGAAAAATAAGTATTTTTTTAGTCAATTATGAATTCGATTGTATGCAGATTGAGGAGTAAATGGAGGAGAACATGAGATAGTGGACCAGGGAATCTCCATGTGAATTGTGAATGAAATAGACAAGAAAATTGGGTTGGAGATATGATAAGAAGCATATGAAGAAATAGGCAAGACAGGTGTAGATAAATAGACAGGGATAATAAGACGATTTAAAAATATATTCTGCATTTTCTGATGTGAAGTAATGCACAAATGGATGTAAACGTAATATCATCCCAATTCAAGTGTGATCTTCTATGTTTCCACATTATATTTTGTCAGTGAGATTTCAGGAGTTGGAAGTTAAGAAGCTGTAACTCACCAGGGGGAAGAGCTAGCGCCGCTCCGACAGCTAAATCACTCTCGCAAATGTCGTCTTCTCCGCAGTCTCGCACCAGAAGAGCTTGGAAGAGTTTGGTGGCCTGCGTGGCGTTGAGAACCGGGAGTCCTTCCACAGAAGGCAGCGGCCCCGAGGGAGACCAACGAGGCTCCACAGCAACCAGAGTGTAGTTCACGTGGAACTGAAAGAAAAAATGAAAAATTCAAATCTCTAAAAAAATCTCCAAGCCCACGATCATTGGCTTGCATAGCAAACGCTTTGACCATTAAGATATACCCGCCGGTAAATTTTGATTTGTTATCGAGAATTTTTCTACAGTGTGTGCATTGATTTTTCATATACTGCTGCCTATAATGTTGTTATTTTGGGTGGAATTGCTTCTAGGAATTCTGATCTTATGAAAATATTTTAGAAGAGTTGACTATATTGCATTAAATTTTGAATTTGGAATGATAATTTATATACAATATGGAATAATAAATTAATTTTAATGGATAAATGCTGTTGTAGAATTGATTTTTTGTAATGATTACTTGAATTTTTGTAATGCATAAATTTAAATTAAGTTCTAAAAGGTGCCTACGAAATGTTTCTCACCTGAATAGGACTTTGTATATCCCTGGTGCTGTCCTTGATGTACACAACATGAGACTGGCAATCAATCATGTTAGTTGTGCTCATCTCTATCGTCCTCTTGACAATGTTGGACTTCTGCCTGCCTTGGCTGCTAAAGTACACCCTGGAGAACTTCTTTCCTCCGGCGAAAGTCTCGGCTTCGATGACATAATCGAGTTTCAAACGCTGAGATGTTGAAGACTTTACAAGCGACTCGATTCTGCAGCAGCTGCTGAAGGAGAAGCAGGTGTGGGAAGCTTCTGGATCTTCGGTGCAGCCATTCTTTGACGGATCAATGTTCTTGAGTTGGTCTTCTGATTCGATGTATGTCTTTATGTCGATGATTGGTCGGCCGCGTAACAAGGCGACGGCATCCTGAAATTTTAAAATCGAAATCATGTTATTTATTATTATTAACATTCACATTGAGGCTCATTTTAACTATTCTTCTTCGTAGTATCGATCCGGTGGATTGGCCGTACATCAAGAAGCTCAAAGCAAATGTTTTGGCAAGTTTGCTTGCGGAGCTTTAAATTAATATTTTTGACTCAAGAATTTTCGTTTTTTTAATGAACGCTAGCCTTGCTTGATGTATGCATCTGTTGACTCCTTTTTTGGTTCTGCCATCCCAGGTTTAACTATTAAATAGATAAACAATTGTTTCAAAACAATTTACAATATATTTTTTGCATTCACTTTAATATCAAATATATAAGAAATATCGCATTAAGCACTCTTTCACTTGATGGAAGACTGCAGTTTCGCGATCTATGAATGCTTAAAATGTATGATATTGTGGCTTTTGGGCTTAAACGTATTCGGAGAATTACTCTTTTCCAATATTTCGACCGCCATTGCAGGGGTCTTCTTCAGGGTTGATGATTTAGTGATGAGTTGGTGTCTGGAGGTAGTTTAGCCGTCAGCCTAACGTACCTCCACGAGCGTCATGTCGGAGAATTGTGTACGGTGGGTATGTTCCATGAAGCGTACCTTTACGAGCGTCGTAATGCGTATGTTCTAAGGAGCATACCTCCTCGCTTAAAATAAAATTAAAAAATGCTTAAAATATAGAATATAGAAAAAGAAGCGCAACTTAGGGGAATACTTGGATTGCCCCGAAAGAGGACCTAGCCCCTGAACATGACAAGGGGTTGAATATATGGAGGTCCCTTAACAGACTTCGGACCAGAGTATACAAGACGAGGACACAAATGAAAGTTTGGCAGTTTTGCAGCGGACCGACTGAATGTGACTGCGGCGTGGAGCAGACCCTGTCACACCTCCTGGAATGTGCGCTGTGTCCGAATAGCTGCACCCAGGAAGACCTGATGATGGTCGGGCGTAACGCCATCGACGTCGCCCACTTCTAAGCAGACAGGATCTGACCCTGTTGTTTCCGACACGATTATATTTATATACATGATACTAAATATTTCATACTCACACTATCATAAGCGCCGACTAGTAGATCCGGGTACCCGTTTCCATCCATGTCAGTTCCTCCTGACAAAGAATACCCAAAAGTGGGCATCGTGATGGGAAGCATCTCCGCCCTGATGATCTGCTTGGGTTCCATCTCCACGCCAGCTGTCTTGCTACCAAGATAGATGTAGACGACACCGTCTGCATCATAGGGACTTCCTACAGCCAGATCATCACAGCCATCCTTGTTAAGGTCACCAGCATTGGCTACGGCAAAGCCAAAGCGGGACTCTAGCTTCCCCGTGAGCTTCACAGTGTAGTTATCGGCAAAATCAAGGTTCTTGTTGATGTAGATGTAAGCTGCACCTCCTGTGTCTCGGGTAAAGTAGAAAGGAGCTCCGACTACAAGGTCTGGCAATCTGGAAAAAGATCATCAACATCAGTAATCAAAGCTTCATTTATAAAATACCTAAAGTCATTTCCAAGATTACTTTTTTTGCAATCGCATGCAGGAGAGCTCAACTGGACTAGCTCGTACTATATGACACTCAGTTAAAATGGACGCTGTATGCAAAAAACTTGTGTTGTGTTTGTATGTGGGTTGTGAATATTGCAAGTATATATTGTTATATATGAGGCAAACTTCTGTTTTATCAATTGTACTAATTTCGCATGTATTCCATTGATGTCGATAGAATCGCCGTTACTAAAGGTTGCTTTAAGTACTATTGCACCGATCAAGGTGGGATTCGAGCTGTCTCTATATAAGCAGACGACCAGTCGGACCAGATCTCTTCTACTCTTTTCTCTCTACTTCGACGCCTCCATAACTGAGCACACATCAAGCCGCCCGGCAGAGACTTCACTGTGTTATGTGCCGATCTACGAACTTCAACAACAATTCCTTCACAGAAATCCAATGCTCACAAACTTCCACTACACTCCCAAATCCGACATATCCATGTCATTAATGATAAAAGTAAGACATTCGAGGAAACTAATCTTAACTCACCCGTCGCCGTTGAAGTCAGCTGTAGCAACCTGGTAGCCGAATCCGGAGGCCATCTGTTCACCAGAAATGATCTTCGGGAAGAGCATGGGGTTACCTCCGAGCGGCTTCTTGAGAAGAACACAACCTGACCGGTGTTGGCTGATCGAGGAGCTCCGGAGGCGTAGGACATGTTCGCACTGAAGAAGCGTGCACCAGTAACTGACATACCTGCAATCAAATTCAAGGTTATTTCTTGGTAAGTCCTTATATTTTTGGCCGGCGGTCATAGCTCAATGGTCAAAGCGTTTGCTTTTCAAGTCAAAGGTCATGGGTTTAATCCCCAACGGAGATTTAAAAAATTTTTTAATCGATTTCTGAGCTTTAAAATAGGTTGGTGTGAATTTGATCCATCACCCGTAAAATACAAGTCATAGACTATTAATCAAAATTGGTGGTAGACGAAAGTCATCCCATGATCATCCATTCATAGTAAATTCTTGTAATAATAAAGGATGATGCGTGAATCTCGGGCTGTAGTCTATGACATTGGCGAATCAACACTCCACATGCAGCGCTTAGCCATATGTACCATGGTAAACGGCATAGAATTCCACAGATGAGACTTTAGAACTTCAGACTACTGCCACCATCTGTCGGTATTCTCCTCTATGTGTTTACATAAAAAAATAAAAAATATGAATAATTTTATTCCAGCAGGATTGGATGAGTTGTTGAATACCTAATCTGATATATTTTTAAATATAAACATGATATTTCGACAAAAAAATAATAACTTAGTAAAATAATAAGACATGTCGGAGGCAGCATCATTTCCATCTTGTGATGATTTAGGGATGACGTTGTGGGACATCCTTATCCTACTCCTCATATTATGTGCGAGTAGCATACAAAATAATTACTTATGTTCTTTTAACTGTTGGCATCGGTACCTGATATATGCCGTGTAAGATTCCCCTACCGCTGACATCGGTAGCCGTGATATATCGTTTAGCTACTTTCTTAGAATAGTTTTTTATGCATCATCTGATAGCTCAAGGATACAAGAACCAATGTGAAATTTGAAAATAAACCAGATAAGTACATTTATGCTTCAAATACTAGTTTTTTAATTGACGGTATAATTTGTATTCCACCGAGCCGTAATGATAGGGTTAATATTTTTTTTTTTAAATAATTCCAATTTCCAGTATACAATGTATAATACCAAACAGTTCCATAGTTTTTAGTAATAAGGAAACAATGTGGTTTATATTTAATTTTCTTGAATTTTATTTTTATTCTGTAATCATGATAATGCTTGCTAAAAAATTGTTGCCTAAAATTCAATGCCAACTGCTTCAGTTAGGAAGAGAATGGAAATGTTTTACCCAATCAAGCATTCAAAATTAATACTTTGCTCAATTTTTGTTTTTTCTTTATTTCATTTTCCAATTACAGTATTTCAAATTACTTATACCTCAAAGCAAAACAAATGTAATGTACAAAAGTCACAAAACTTGAGCACAACTTATCAAAGATGCTTTGACAGCGAGAACATACTGATAACTGATTCTCTGACCGTGGCCAGGGGATTCACGCGGGAAAGTGTGACGCGCGGTTCGTGTGCAACCTGCCGACCCGCTAAGCCGATTGCTCGTATCTCAAATTTTGCTCGTATTTCAAAGCAAAAAATCGCTTGCTCGACGGCGCGTATTTTAAAAAACTCGAATGTTGGGGCACTTTTATGTCAAGGTACCACTATACTATTAACCCTTTCATTACGGCTCGGTTTGAATACATATTATACTGTTAATTATAAAACTAGTATTTGAAGCGTAAATACTTATCTGGTCTATTTTCATATATCACATTGGTTCTTGTATCCTTTAGCTATCAGATGATGCATAAAAAACTGTTCGAAGAAAGTAGCAAAACGATATATCACAGCTACCGATGTCAACGGTAGGGGAATCTTATGACTGCATATTCCGACTACCGATGCGAAAGGGTTAAAACTATCTATATGTAATTATCACCTGTTTCCGGCTTGATGTCGACTTCGCTATGAATACAATAACGTTTAAAATACGAGTTTGTTTTAAATGTGAATTTGGAAGGTTTTTCAAAGATGAGGTTAATTCCATGTGTGTTTATCTAGCAATGTATCTTCCCATGGGGTTTTGACTATGTAATAAAAAATACATTTGCGCTACTTTCCTAGAACCGTTCATAACATGTACGACCAGCTTAATAAGGCAGATATTAATACATGGAATATACATACCCAAGTAGCTGTGGGTTTCGACAGGACATGGTTTGACAACCGGTCCAAGGTAGATGTATTTGTCCTTCTTGAGGAAGTCGTCGATCGTGTCGATGACAAAGATGGTCCCCTTCCATGTGAAGGGACCTGGCGATCTCAACAGAAGCGTTCCATCTCCCAGGAGGTAGCTGCTGGTGCCAGCCTGACACAACCCGAACTGAGATGAATCCCTGAAGACAACATTAATATACATATTACTAATATTCCTATTAATACTTTTATTTGCATGTATCTTTAAACCAATTAATATTCACTAATAATCATTTCTTATAAGTAGCCATTGATATCAGCTCGATAAAGCTATTGCAGGCTGGTGTCGAAAACCTCAATATAAAATCTTTCGTTTCTTACTTTTGTTCGCTCGTCGGACATGCATGTGTCGCCATATTGGTTTTTTGGCCAGGCATTGCCAAAATTCCTGGACAATTTAGTATATGGTCTTAAGTAGAGGCTCAAGCCAACCAACGAGACGCGATTAGTTACATATGTGACCAATCCAAGTTTTGGTCAAGCTTACGATGAACTTTTATCACACAACAAAAATAATATTACTTGTTTAATATTTGATTTTGCGGATTCCTCGTATAAAGTGTCAATAAATTTTAGACATTAGGTACCTGTCGATTGCTCTTCCTTTACAGGGCTCATAGTTGCTGTCATACTCCAAGTTGTTTGCCAGGGTGTAGCAAAGACCCTGCCCTACGCGGGACTCTCCTATTGACTTCATGTACCTAAAAAACAAGAAACATTTAAACCAATCAATAGACGCCAATTTTGATATGTGAGTCGAATGCAAGCATTTTTATAAGTTTTTTTAATGTAAGATTTTTGTAGTTTTAGAAATAACGTCACGCTTTTGCGGTTGCATTGATCGCTCTCAGCGTGACTCAAACTTCATCGCCGCGTAGCGTATTTCCGTTTTATAATATTTACGAATATGTATTGAGAATTTATAAAAAAAAGGGAAAATTGGGATAACATTTGTGAGGGGACTGTAACATTTTGACGTTGAACGAGAAAAATGATAAATTGGGGAACAGCTTATGCTGGATTATTTAACATTGTTTGTTTTTTTTCGGGACCATTAAAAATGTATAAATTGTACGGAAAAACAGAAATAATGAACGTACAGATATTAAGCTTAGACTTCTCTCAATGATGGCGGAATTAGAACAGCTCCTCGCAATTGGTCTACCAAATGGCCTGGACTTTTTGATATGTATTGACATCAGCATGATGTAGTCCTTGCTTACTGTTACCGAAAACCTCGATATACGATCTTTCGTCTCTTATTTCGGGTCGCTTGTCGTGCATTTAGGTGCGCCGTGTTGTCATTTTGGGCGGTCCGCTAACGCCTGTGGTAGTTATAAACATCACCGCTCGTGGCGCTGAGCGAAATCCGCAGCGCCGGCGAGCCCACACAGCATTCGGTCCCCACCCTTTAGCGAGACAAGGTCCGCGTTGCAGCCGCGCGGCATGTCATCCCGCGTGGTCGAAAGGTTGTAACGATTTTTTTAAGTAAATATAGTCAATGTGCTTGAAAAAGAAAGTGTTTGTCTTCTGACCTGCTCCTCATCCTGCCCTCACGCGACGCAATAACTCCCCCTTTTTGAGAGAGGAGGATGTTAGTATATAGATTACCTGTGTGCGCATACGACAGCTTTCCCCCCGTTTCCTTGACTGCTGACAGTTACTCCCAGCCATTGATCAGTCTTGAATTCGTCAGCCATCGGCGGCCGCAAGTCATCTGAGTCGATCGCTAACGGAATCCGAAGATGGTTTAATGATTAACACACAATAATGTCAATGAAAGCGATACAAATTATCCGTGTACTTTTTAATTACATATTATCAATTAAAAAAAACAATTTAAAAAAATCTTCGGTTTAACTTGTAAAACTCACGAATGTGTTTTTGTTTGAAAAAACTGTATTTCGTTGACTTGTATGTTTTAAAAAAATGCTAGCCTACTAAAAATCGTTGGCTAATCATGTAATGTAATTTAAATTTAATTAACACATTCTTAACCATATGAATGCCATGACCCTGAATAGATCTATACAACGCCTCGTGAATTATCGAAGATTTGAACCCCTAAATGGTGTCTGATTTTAACCATTTTTGTTCTTGGGCAGTCGATAAATGTCGCTATAGACCCTAGCTATAATATTGACCAAAAATATATTATACAGTTTTATAACACACCGGTGTGCTCACGGCACTGGCGGGCTTCCCGCGGCGGACCCATATTTGGGCTCATGGCATCCATACGGTTAAATATGCCTCGGATAATATAGCTGCTTTCGCTTCAAAGCTCTCTCAGCTGGAGGCAATCAGGAACTATGCATAGTGTATGCTAAAAAAAATCTAAGGTACACAGAAGATTTGGGACGAAGTAGTAATAATAACAACTGACATAGCTTTTTGGTGGCAATTTCGTGGCAACCATATGTTCCGATTAAAGAACTGAAATATAATTTGAGTTACTAGTAGACCTCTATCAAGTCTAAGATTTTAAATTTTAAGTAAATCAATCCGCAAATATCTACAAAATCATGTTTTATACAAAAAATATGAGGATTTTTTTTACGTATTTTAGAACTTTATTTCGATTTGTGAGTTTTACAAGATAGACCCATGATAAATTTGCTGAATTTTTCGATTAATATATATAAAAAAAAGCTACATTTCGTGTATTATTTCAATTTAGTAATTTACACTTTTTTTAGATAAATAATTACATTTTGTACTTCATAAAATACATAAAAACCAAATTAAAATCTTCAAAATACATAAAAATATACATGTGTCATTTTGACAAATATATCTTTTATGTGTATTTGTAAGATAAATGTGATTTTACGTATTATTTATGTCTGAATTAAAAATAAATATTTTTGTCTCATTCCTTGTACTATACAATATTACGTATAAAAATACTATTTAGTGCAGCAATAATATTTTGTATAATCAAATAATTATTTTTTACGACGAAAATTATTTATTTATCAATTAGACAAGTATTACGGGCAGTGAAAATTTCTACCGACAGCTAACGTAAAAAAAAATCATACAAAGAGTCTGCTTGACGATTAAAAAAAGTATATATTAAAATAAAAAATATTTAATTTACCATTAAATGGTAATAGATTGATTTATTTTGTAGTATTTTGATTATCTAATTTATCAATTATCAAATCTTTTTTATACTATTAAAAAGTATACTTATAAATTAATGACTATATGTATTATCTTGTTTACACATATATTTACAGATATAATAATCTTATTTAAATAATTTAAAAAAGTGTCATAAATCAATCAACTTAATTAATTAAACTGATTGAATATTTTTGAAAAATAAAATGTACCTGTCATAGCTAATCATAAATTTATTTAAAAATATATTTATAAAATATAACATATATGCTGTCGGTAAATATGTAGTATTCACTAGCCATACATTTTGAAATTAAAAAAAAAGGTGAAACAGAAAAATTATTATTAAAGACATCATAAAAAACGCAATAAGAAATTTTATGATATAGTGATTCATTAGAAAATGTAAATTGGAATTAAAAATAAATGAAATTATTTCGTTTGATAGATATTTTTTATGGATAAGGTTTCAGAGTCTAACACAGAGCGGCGCTAGTCACATAAAAATCTACGTAACTAAAAAATTTACATCAAATATTTTGATTTATTTCATAATTTGCTGCTTTTATTTGGGCATTTTATTTTCTATTTGCTTTTTGGGATGTTTTTTATAAATTTTCTGTTTTTATCACAAATAATAAAGTGGCGATGCAGTGGGGGATGGTATGCACAATGCAGAATGGATGTTTTGATGCGTGGCGAAAGATTAAAAATAAAAAAGGTGTAGTGTCCGTGAAATGGCGGATGATGCAAAACAAGATGGCGTGAAGGCGGGAAACGGAAACTGCCCCAACAAGATCCAGCGCTGAAAAAACGGATGCAGTAAAAAAATAATGGCTGAAAAGGATATTCACAATGCTCCTAATTAATAAGAAAATAAAACTATCATAAACCCTGAAAAAACACCATGCAAAATCCTCAAAAATAAAACAAAAATAATGAATGCATCTCAGCACCATGATATTTTTCATAGACAAGAAAATACCTAATCAAGATTTTCATGCCAGTATGTAACATTATAATATTATACCTACGTACCTATTTAATAATCATATTTCATATTTTTTTATCCTCAAATGAGTTGTTGAGATACTCTCTTGAGTTTTGTACCTATAGTAGAAGAAAAAAAACATAATTTATGAATGTGGTTTTGATTTGATGTACAATATCAATTTTCTTAACACGATTGAAGGAACACATCAATCTTTTGATTTCTCCAAGAGATCCATTACTTATCGAGTAGCGCTCATTCATCTATACCTATTACAAATCAATAAATAATAATGCCGGGCTATTCAAATAATAGAATAATATTTTTAATTAATATAAAACACCAAATGCTATCTCAAAATGGGTAAGCCCACAAATTGATAAAATGTACGAACGATAAATATGTATGATATAAGTTTCATATTTTTGTATAATTTTTATCAGGTAAGTTATAAACGTATGTATTTTCCGTATACTCGTATCTATCTAGGTTTGCTTAACCTTTATTTTATCTATCAGATATCAAATTTTCCATATATCATAACCTCAAATGAGTTTGTATCTATTTTATAATATTTTCCTAACATAATGACATCGCGTAAATAAATTATATATTTAAAATAAATCTTTGTGTTCTTATTAAACTATAAATGTGTGAGTATGTCATTGTTATTCATTACAAATTAATAAAAAAAAACATTTTGGGTAAATAATATCCATACGCGAAACTTTTCATAATGTGTATAACTAATTAGATATATAATTAGTCTTATAAACCTCGATAACAAACGAATCCAAGAAAAAGTGCGTAATATGAAAAAACTGAAGACTAAAATACATTCGGATTCAAGTATGTAAAAAGTGATTATTCGTCAAATATTTTATTTAAAAATTTGGTCATTTTCCATCATCCCGAGTAAACGCATTTGAATTCTCCTATTTTCGCATAGAAAATTAACTTGGGACTAAGATATAAATCAAACAGAATGCTGATGTTACAAGCGGTGTGTTGTGATGTACATATGCACCACAATATTAAAAATTATAGTACATATATGTAGGTGAGTATGTGTGTCTGAAATATATAATGTAATTTAAATTACGCATATCGGTTGGTTGCGATAAATTAGATGAAGAGATTACTATGATCTGCAGAAGATTATTTCATAACTCTCGTCGCATTATCCAGGTCACAGTTTGCCGGACATTAAACATGTGGAGTTGTGGAGTTTGGCAGCTAACGTTGCGAATGAAACACGAGAGAAGCGAAAACAGAATAAATCATTCAGATAGGTATCAACGTTTGAATTTCGAAAACATTCGAAATGGAAAATATTCTGCAGCTAGCTTCACTGGACAGTGTTGACATGTGAGGTAATACTTACTGTAATACGATTTGTAAGTGGTAAGTAGTAATTTATAAAATCATTTGTGCCCTATATGGAAAATATAGTTTGATAAAAATATGTTTTTTAAGTAATTATATTGTATTTGTTCCATTTTCTACCTAATTAAAGAACGATTTTTTAGCGTATAATATGCTTTCGTTGTTTTGCGATAACATAGACGCTCATCGATACCACACATATATTTTGCTAAATTGTAGTAATGTAAGGTTTATAAAAAAATAATCCTGTTGAGTGAAATAATTTAGAAGTTACTCATAAAAATAAACGTCACGCATTCATCTAAAAAAGGTCCATTATAGATATCAACAACAAATAATAATTATACATAAAAAAATCTACGGTATCGCTCAGGGGTACCATGCATAGATTATGCTAAATCGCAGTGTTGTCAGGTTTGAAAATAATAAAGACCTACCTAGTGAAATAATTTCGAAGTTACCTATAAATAATATACATTATGGTCGGGCATTCACGTTAATAACACATCAAGTGCCGACCAGACTTCATTATTAGCATTCAAAGTGACCGCATAATGAAATACAATTTATTTTAAAAGCCATTTCGAAATAATTATGACTGGCAGTTGCATGGATCGCCGAGATAATCATCTTGGCTTTTGAATCGGTATCTGAGATCATAAAAGCATCGGCTACGAACAAAATCGAAATGTACTTGTGCTCGTATTGATCCTATAGAAATGGCGGCGTCTATAGAATAAGTATGTAAAGGTTCTGTTATTATAAAACGAAATGAATTAAATCTATATCTTAGTGCGAAGATCTACGAATCAAATAACGGTCAATGATAGTTTATATATAATATATTATGTAGAAATAAATATATACGTTTTTATGTTATAAAGTACCGCAAATATGATGCATTTGATATTATATATTTATATGTCAAAATATTTTTTTTTTTTTTTTCAATTTAGTATGAAAATATTTTAATACAAATGACAATTACATAAATATTACAAATACATGTAATTTTGCCGGAGGGTTTTGGTGAGCAACACCTCAGCTTAATAGTAGTTGAGAAAAATTTGCGTTTTTAGCTTTTCGCCGAAGGTCGCCGCGAATACAGAAAATGCATGGTAGTTGGGCTCTGTAGATAAATTAACTTCTGTTGGATTACGCTAAGGAGCCTTTGCCTTTTTAATCGATTATATACAGCATATATTTATATTCAAAATGAGGCCCCGGTGTATGTGAATTTGATCCCTCACCCGTAAAATGACAGTCATAGCCTTTCAATTAAAAATTGGTGGTAGACGAAAGTCGAAATACCCGTGAAGACCAGTCATAGCCCATTCATAGTCGACCCGTAAATTCATAGTAATGATAAGGATGATGCGTGAATCTCTGGCTGTAGTGTATGACGTTGGCGGATCAACACTCCACATGCAGCGCTTAGCCATATGCACCATGGTTAGCATCATACAATTCCACATATGAGACTTCAGAATTACTATCACCATCTGTCGGTATTGTCCTATATGTTTACATAAAAAAATGTGTTTTTTTTTACTACGTTTTATGCACGACATGTTTTGTCATCAGTGAAGAGGCTTGGGTGTTAGAGAACGTTAAATTTAACAATCTGAAGATTTTTCTAACTTGAAAATTATTTCAGGAAAGGAGAAATATTTAAGAAGTGGATTAATTTTTGCGTTGAATATTATATTTAGGCTTAATCCCAAATATGGGTTATTTTTCTACAGTAAAAACACACGATGAAATATTAAGCTATAGCATGTTTAAATTACCTTAGAGAACCATAAGAGGGATAAATTAATGATTTAACAGATATAAGCAAGATGAATGAAAATTTCAATAAGGCGAATGGCTTATTTTTTCAAATATCTTTAATAAAGGAGTACTTGCTAAAACAACGTGGATGATTAGCACGACGATCCTGAGACCTGGACCATTTGGTCCTTTGTAGCAGCTCAAAGAAGATTTATATTTTAGATGAAGTGATATGGAAGACTATTAAGAATTTCGTGAAGAAATCACGCGAATGATGTGAGTTTTTGTTACAAGCATAGGAGGAAGTATCTACGACTATTAAGACCACGGTTTCAATAAATGAAAGTCTTCTTCATTACTATTATAATAATAGAAGGCATAGTTAAGGGGACAAAATATCGAAGGCGCCCTAGTTGAGAGTATTTGCAATCAGTGTTAAGGAGTATGAACTACGCCTTATTATGCGGAACTGAAAATGGATAGAGAGCAGTACAATATTTTGTTGCTAGTAACCCATCTTAACTCTTTACCATCGGTTGTCGACATATGCCGTCATAAGATTCCCCGACCGTTGACATCGGTTGACGTGATATATCGTTATGCTACTTTCTTAGAATAGTTTTTTGTGCATCATCTAATAGCTAAAGGATACAAGAATTAATGTGATATATGAAAATAGACCAGATAAGTACATTTATTCTTTAAATACTAGTTTTATAATTGACAGTATAATTTGTGTATTGTGGCTTTTGGGTTTAGAAAGGAAGAAATTCGCCACACACGGCTAAACCCAAAAGCCACAATATCAAATCTGGCCGAGAAAACCTAAGGAAGTTATTCAAGTATAATTTATATTCAAACCGAGCCGTAATGAAAGGGTTAAAGCTTGATAGTGCGAAAAACAATATAATAAATGACTAATGCAAAATTGGGAGCGGATATTACATAAATAAAGATGTATATTTATGAATTAAAGTAAGACAGCTTCATTCAACTTCTTCGAAATGTTTGTAAATAATCAGATTGGTGGCGCCACGAGGTTAAAGACAAGAGATTGCATTACAAGAGGTCAACTTAGTTGTGTGTTACACATCTGAGTGTAATACACAAGTGAGCATCGTTGTGTACTGTTAGCCATTCATGATGCAGATTTGGAATGGACTGATTTGAATAAATTTATTCAATGGATATGTATCGATCGAGGTTCACAATATGACAAACCAGAACCGGAGCTTATAAATGATATTGAAATCTTTATATTTCACGAATTTATTAAAATATTATTATCATCAAAATGTGTAATAAAATCTATTGGTGAGATCTAAAAATTAACTATTATACAGTCGGTATTAAGGGAAATGCTTGGTTTGCCCCGAAAGATGGATGACCTAGCCCCTGGACACAACCAGGGGTGTAATATATGGAGGTCCCTTAACAAACTTTGAACCGGAGTATGCAAAACAAGAACACAAATGAAAGCCTGGCAGTTTTACAGCGGACCGACGGAATGTGACTGCGGCGTGGAGCAGACCCTGTCACTTCTTCTGGAGTGTGCGCTGTGTCCGAGTAGCTGCACCCAGGAAGACCTGATGATGGCCGAGAGTAACGCCATCGACGTCACCCACTTCTGGGCAGACAGGATCTGACCCTGTTGTTTCCGACACGATATAGTGATCATAATCTGACTGAGTAGACTTTTTTGTCATTCAGTGCAGTGAGGAAAAAAAGCAGCTAAGTTCGGAAGCTTACTTTGTGAAGCTTACTTCGAAAGCTTATCATGGAGGAGTTGCATTGATCTGATCACAAATAAGACTACTTTTTGTGCGATTCTTGGACAAGTTCAGCTCTGCCATTGTCGTGATGTAGGCGGAGG
The DNA here is from genome assembly GCA_022606575.1 of Glossosoma conforme. NCBI lineage: Eukaryota > Metazoa > Arthropoda > Insecta > Trichoptera > Glossosomatidae > Glossosoma > Glossosoma conforme. The sequence continues at coordinate 2,188,278 of JAGTXR010000050.1, read as the reverse complement.
TACTTCTTGGGCTCGTTCGTCCGGGGAATCATGAGATCGACTGCTGGAGCTGGTGCCGTGAAGAGTTGAGGCCAACGACCCAGTGTCGCTCGCCGGCGCCTGCCCAACACTTCTTTGCCAATAATAAACGCCAGACTCCGCAAACTCAAATGCGAATGACACAAAGAATTCGGCGGGAATGCTCAGCATTTATCGCACGAGGGTTAGTGACATTTTGCGACACGTTTAATGAACGCTTTTTAAGCATCGAAGAATGAATAAATGTTGACTTCGTAATCCGAAATTATTTATTTATGCACTGTGGTGTGAACGAAATGTTAGACGTTTGATTTTGTGACAATAATGCCGTGTTATTTGTGGGTCAACCATGATTTACTAATGACAGGGTTTTTGTTGTTAGAAGTCAACTATTTGCATTGAGTCTTCTAACGCTTGTTCTGAGTGTGAGGTCATTGACACTAAATGTGCCAATACATTTACAGGGCCACACTTATATGTAAATACTTCAATAATGAATTAAAATGTAAAATATTTTGTAATGTTATCGAAGGAAATAAAGAATTTAATTGAAAAAAAAAAATGTTTAACATATTGATATTAGTATGCTATAGTCCTTGCTGACTGGCACCGAAAACCTAGATGTACAGTCTTTCGTCACTTATTTCTGTTCGCTTGTCATAAATGTATGTGTGGTCATTTTGTAATATCGTTAGGAGGACTAGATACATAGACCATATTGATATCAGCATGATATAGCCCTTGCTAACTGGTACCGAAAAGATCGATATACAATCTTTTGTCATTTTATAAGTCTTTGTGTTGTTAATCTGCTCCTCATCCTGCCACCACGCGACTTAATAACAACCTTTTTAAGAGAGGAGGATGTTAATATAATATAATTGATTTCTTTAGGATCTAATTTCTTTTTTTCTTGGCATATTCGTTTCGTATTTGGAGCGTACGGACACCACAAATCGCCATCACCCAGTTCTGTTAGTTGCCATTGTACATGCCGCGTGCCCAGACATCTTTACAACCGAATATCAACCTACTAACATGTTTCCCGTAATCTCCATGACAGAAGCGACTTGAAGGGACGACCGCAGCATCCGAGGCACATTTACCGAATACCGACAGATTGTGATAGTAATTCTCAAGTCTCATCTGTGGTCTTCACGGGACGACTTTCGTCTACCACCAATTTTAATTGATAGGCTATGACTGGCATTTTACGGGTGAGGGATCAAATTCACATCAACCGGGGGTATTTTAGAGCTCAGAAATCGATTAAAAAATATAAAAAAATTAATCTCCGTCGGGGATCGAACCCACGACTTTTGGCTTGCAAAGCAAACGCTTTGACCACTGAGCTATACCCACCGGCAGGTAATTTGTTAATCATTTTTTTAAGAGATATGATGATTAGCGCGACTCTTGCGAGGCCTTTTTTCTTTTAATATCTTCCATAGTTCCACAATACAGAAATTATTTTACTCTTATTTCTTTTCACAAGAACAAAGCAATAAAGACAAGCAACAGAAGGTCCCAATGCTCATAAAACAGACTCCAACAAATCATTCCTCCAAAGAAACTCGCGGAGTTCATGTCTGAATCGGGCCTCCCTTACTGAGTTATGGTAAGAATGTGTCTTGTTATGAAATATTTTTTGCCACATTTTTAATTAACGGAAGTGCAAGTTTCGCGAAAGCCTCGCACGTGTTTTAAATGTTTTGGCTTTCTTTTTATCAGCTGAGTTTTTCAGCGGATATTTCTGTCGAATTCCACATACACGACTTACGCCTACCCTCAAATCTGGGCGCGCGTTCAGCCGGGTACGTGACCACCACCACCACGAACAGCAACATAAATTAAACAGGATATATTGTAATGGCTGTCCCAGGGCAATGGCAACCATACTCGTAACATCTGCATGGAACATTATTTAAGGAATTTAAATTTGCGAGCGAAGTGCTGAGTGCAATTTTTCCCCATTGGCGCTCTTACAACATTTAAATTCATGTGAGTTATAACAAGATATCAACCGACAACAGCATGATATAGCCCTTGCTGACTGGTACCGAAAACCACGATATACAATCTTTCGTCTCTTTTCTGTTCGCTTGCCATGTATTTATGTGACCACCATACAGAGGCTAGTTATATAGACCGCCCGGGTCAGTGGTAGGCTGACGGCCGAGAAGGTCGCATTACGGCAGGCGGCATGTCATTCCGCCCGGCCGGAAGCTTGTAAAGTTTTAACGTAAATATATGTCAATTGGCTTCTGAAAAAATATTTGTTTTGCTGACATGCTCCTCATCATGCCCTCACGCGACGGATTGAGAGAGAGGAGGATGTTACAACATTATACAAGATTACAATAAATTAAATCTTTAAGCACACACATTACTTGTAATATATCAATTTATACAACAATATATTTAGTTTTTCTAAGTCATTGAAGCTCAACCCAACCAACGATATACGGTGAGCAATGGGCGTTGGTCAAACAATTTCAGGTTCGCCTAGAATATTGCTTAATTTCGGTGATTAAACAAGAACCTTGATTTCAAAATGCTATTGTCGTTGGTCGTGTTTAGATTGAGCGAATAAATGCGAAGCCTTCTTGTACCTGCTGCTTTTTTTTGACGGCGTTGTTGTTGAACTACATCAAGGACTCTAAATAGCTGAGCTCTAAAATACCCCCGATTGGTGTGAATTTGATCCATCACCCGTAAAATGACAGTCATAGCCTATTAATCAAAATTGATGGTAGACGAAAGTCGTCCCGTGAAGACCACCCATTCAAAGTAAATTCCTGTAATAATTAGGAAGATGCGTGAATCTCGGGCTATAGTCTATGACGTTGGCGGATCAACACTTCACAAGCAGCTCTTAGCCATATGCACCATGGTAAGCATCATAGAATTTCACAGATGAGCTCCAGAATTACTATCACCATCTGCTGGTATTCTCCTGTATGTGTTTACATAAAAAAGGACATCGTCGATATATCGCATGCAGGACTACAACTGCGCTTACAATTACAACATGTTATTTATTATCATTGATATTTGGCAATATTTATATCGCCTAAATAACATCCCTCTTCATTTAAATATGGATAAAAATGTAAATTATTACATGTTGATGATTTTTTGGCAACCCTTAGTGATAACAAACGTCACTTTCAGCTGGCCGCTTCAGATTTATTTGCGCATTTTGAGGGTTTGGCAAACGTTCAGGGAGCGGCCAAATATTTACGACTGGCCATATACCCGGCCTCCTTGCCATATCATGAGCACCTACTACATACAACACGGGCATATAGTCTGATTAGCCAGAAAAGGCACGTTAAAGTCACAAAAACTATCCACTTATAAAATTTAATATATTTAATCTTTAAACGCCCAGTGGTTTCCTTACGGGACCGCAGATTTGCGTCGATCAATGCTCTACGGTCCCATACAGAAAGTGCCTATGGTTCATTTCATAATAGGATTACATAAATTTGTAATAATAGTATTAAAGTAAGTTCATGGAAGAATCTATTGTGCGACGAAACATTACAAACATTGGCCTGCTAGGGCATTGAACGACGCAAATTTGCGGTCCCACTAGGCGTTTAAAGGTTAATAAAAGTACATGCCTTCAGAAGGTGCAGGTCCTTAATGTACTCTGCGGTGCTCAAACGGATCAACTGGACGTTGTATGTGTAAACAATGTATAGTGGATGCGTTCGTATAGGCATTAAAGATATAGCAAATGTTAATCAATCTGATTATTGAAAAAAATAACATAGTTTTTATGAGAACATACATATGCTTGGAGAGTCTGCTTATGGTTTTAAATAATTCATTGAAAAGCTATCCGTTCTGAGTCGACATTTGTCAAACGTGTAATGCTTCGCCGGCGGATATAGCTCAATGGTCAAAGAGTTTGCTTTGCAAGCCAAAGGTCGTGGGTACGATCCCCGAAGGAGATTAAAAAAAAGTATTTTTAATCGATTTATGAGCTCTAAAATACCCCCGGTCGGTGTGAATTTGATCCTTCACCCGTGAAATGCCAGTCATAGTCTATTAATTAAAATTTGTGTTAGACGAAAGTCGTTCCGTGAATACCACCCATTCATAGTAAATTCCTATACTAATAAGGATGATGCGTGACTCTCGGGCTGTATTCTATGACTGGCGGATCAACGCTCCACATGCAACGCTTCGTCATGTGCACCATGGTAGGCGTCATAGAATTCCGCAGATGAGAATTCAGAATTACTATCACCATCTTTCGATATTCTCCTGTATGTGTTGAAATAAAAAAAAACAATGTATATAACATACCCTGATAGTATTCCGTATCCTATATATCTGTGTGTGATATTTGTAATTACATCTATGACTTTATCTGAGCGTTAATCAAGGAAGATAGGCACCTAATAAGAACCATCTCAGAGAGGCGAGCCCATTGGATTGGTCACATCATGCGCCACGATGGTCTTCTTCACGATATTGTGGAGGGGATGGTTGAGGGTAGAAACTGTAGAGGGCGCCCTAGACGGAAGTATTTGCAGCAAGTATTCGAGGACATGAATTGTAGCGCTTATGCTGAGCTGAAAAGGGTTGCGGAGGACCGAGAGGAATGGAGATCGAGATGCAAGATTCTGTTGCTGCAAACCAATCCACCGGATTGATACTACGAAGAAGATCTGAGCGTATATCTTTCATGTAATAAGCAGATGACATTAAATACAGTGTTTTGTTTACATTGCTATATGTTTTAAATATGACACTTTTTTCATAGTTATCTTATTCTTTAGAACTCTTCAAGTACAAACAAGCTCTTCGGACTGAAATTATTATTTGTGAACTCACTGAAAAAACACAACTGATTTGACCGAGCTTATATTTTTACAAGTACATCTCTTTCACATAACTCCACTGGGAAAACAAATCAACAGAGTTCTGATAACATTTGTGGGTGGGCCGTGAGACTTGTTTACTAACAGAACTTTGCACGTAGCTTCATGACTCAATGTCACGAACTTCATCAAGTACTTGCAATAATTAAAGAGCAAACGTAAGTTGATTCCTTAAATTATTTTTTCAGACTATTTTCGCATCGTAATTAAAAACATTTGTTTAGAGCATCTTGATGTACGGCTATGAGACATGGTGCGTATCTGAAAGTGATAAAAAAGTCTAGAGGCCTTTGAGATGTGAACATACAGAAGAATTCTCGGAATTTCCTAGAGAGACACGTCACGAACAATGAGGTTCTCAGAATAATCAAGGAAGATAGGCACCTAGTAAGAACCATCTCAGAGAGGCGAGCCCGTTGGATCGGTCACATCATGCGCTACGATGGTCTTCTTTACGACATTGTGGAAGAGATGGTTGAGGGTAGAAACTGTAGAGGGCAGGAGTATTTGCAGCAAGTGTTCGAGGATATGAGTTGTAGCTCTTATGCTGAGCTGAAGAGGACTACAGAGGATCGAGAGGAGTGGAGATCGAGATGCAAGATTTTGTTGCTGCAAACCAATCCACCGGATTGATACTACGAAGATGATTTATAAACTCTCTCTGTCATTTTCACTGCAGAAATATACCTTATAACGGCTATAGTCACCAAAAGCTTGTGTTAACTGACTTTGATTTACACCAATTTAATTTTTTTAACGATATTCTACTGAATGTAATGATGCATCTACGACTATTGATTTAGCATCTTACAAACTGTGTTTTTTATCGCAAGATTGAAACCTATTTTCGCACCATATAAATAACTATTTACAAAAATCAGACAAGTCACAAAACGGCTATTTGAGCAGAAAATCTCTCCAGAAGATGTAATTAGCTTTAAAAAGACTCTTAACTGACAAAAACCTTGACTTACATATATGGAAATAATTGAACAGATTGAGTACCGAAATGGGAAAAACAAGAGATAACTTGAACCGATAGAGAGTGCTGCAGCAGGAAGAGTCACATGATAGATGATGTGTTCAACTAGCAGCTACTTCACCCAGGATTTTACCATACGAGTATATTGGGCAACAGACAAGCCATCGACATTGCCAAATGTTGTGCTGAATCAATTTGACATCAACGTTAAGGTTATCAACTGAAAATACTTGGTAAAACTGCATAATTATAATTTTAAATTCACTGTAAAATATTTAGGTTTTGATTCACATTTACATGTTTCGGCCTCCCTAGACGAAAACAAATTACGTTTTGACATCGTTGACAAGAATAAGTTCTTTAAGAACTACTAAAGTTCAAATTTTACAAATTTGGGATATTTTTGACGATGATTTTAAGCCAATTAACTACAAAATATCAAAAATCATAAACATTACACTGTGTCACTCGTTTTCAGTAAAGGTCTCCTACCTGTATATAAGATTACTTCAGGTCTTTTACTTTGAATACCTTTGATAAATCTTTGGTCCCAAAATACGTTTCGAAGAATAAGACGATGACTCAGCTAATTACGTGCACTTTTCGTCATGAATGGCTCCAAAACAGGATGAGAAAGATTCCCGAACGTCGTGATAATTTTGAGGAAGTCAAATATTTATTGCAGGAACCTGGTTTAATGGTTTTGATTAACTGTACGCCCAGGTACACAACCGGATACAGACAGGTAGTAGTCCACCTGGACATCCTTTATTTCTTATGCGACGACATTATTGTGGTGAAAGATTGACACACCACTTGACACACGATCACTTGAACACCCTCAAATAAAGGTATTTTTTTTAATAATCGCATGTAGCAGAACAAAAGAACGAATCAAGTGAAAACTATAACCAGCGTTAGAGCAGTTCTCGTTAGATCACTGAGAATATACACCGACTGAACTGGTTGAGAGTTTCGGCTAGAATCCAGTATAAATTATGCCTCTTAGCTTACAAGGCACTCAACGGAACTGCACCGGGCTATCTGACAGAACTTATTAAGCCTTCAGAAATAAGCGCGCGTGGAGAGACACTCAGATCGGCTAGAGCAATTAGAAGCACCCTGCAGCTGACGGGAGGTAGTCCTAGCACGGTCTTTGGCAATCGGGCTTTCAGCTACGCTGCACCAATGTCCTGGAACTCACTACCGGAAAGCATAAGAGAGCTTAAAGCGGAGGCATCCTTCAGAAGCAGACTCAAGACCCACCTTTTTACTCAGAGAGGCAAAGAAGCGCTTTTGGAATGATCATTCGGTCATAAAAGAGCGCTATACAAATACTAATATAATAAATAATAATATAATAATATCAATATTGGTTGAAGACTAAAAACATGATAACCGCGTCTCACTGTTCAAGTTGAGGCGCTCCTTAGAACTAAATGGTCTAGGCTTCGAGAGCGACGGACTAATCATCAGATCACTTTTTAAAAAATCCGATTAACGAAATATACAAAAATATGCCTCTGATAGATACTATAGGTGCCGTCTATTTATGTACTCTGGATTCTGCCATGGAGGCTGTCGGGAATGTGGAATGGAGCAGAGATGACTTGGGATGAGGAAAGGGCAATGGCAACTGACATAATTGAGTGGCGGCAATTTGTAGTGACCACGATTATATATAGTATGTTCCAGATATGGAAAGAACACGTGAAGAAAACTACAGTGGAACCTCTCTTAACGAACACCTCTCATAACGAGTAATTCGCATAGCGAGCAAAAAAAAAAAGTGAAAAAATAGCTCCCTTAACGGGCAACATTTCGTATAACGAGTGACGCAGAAAGGGGAAGTCACATAACGTATGACGCACTTGTGAGCCGGGACTTCCAAGTCATTGCGTCAGTCTGTGTTTAACACTCATACGTAAATTTTAAGGAGTCGGTTAAAACAAATGTCTCTAGACAGCTTTCTAATACAAAATAATTAATTATTGGTCATAAATTAATAAATAATAAGCTAGTTTTGATTTTTGAAAATGATTTATCCAGGTTATATAGATGTTTAACAATTTATAAGCATGTAATTTTATTTTAATAAACGTTAAAAAAAATCGTATGGAACGCATTATCGTGTTTTTCACATTGATTTATATGTGAAAAATTTCGCTTAACGAGTGTTTCACATAACGAGCAAGATTCTGGAACGAATTATGCTCGTTATGAGAGGTTACACTGTATAATGTTCTACCATGGCGGCTGGATGCTGCATGCGCGTCTTTACTTAACGATAAAATTCTTAAAAATGACGAATCTACTGCTATATGTAAATTGCTTCATGATAAAATTAATAACAATGACACAAGTACATACTTCGATGTTTATTACATTAATTTTTACGGATAGTCAAACCACAAATACCAACATAGGTATCATATTACCCAATAGTTTTTTATCTGACTTCTATACTCAGAAATACCAACCTTGCAATTAAATACCTAAACACAATTTTTATCCAACTGCGTTCACGTAATAAGAGAAATAATATTTTCAACAAGCGTGACACAGTATCAATGTTGAAATCATCGAGAGTTTATTACCAAAACCTTTTAAAATCAATGGATAAATGTAATTATATGACTCAACCTGTCTTTAAGAACGTAACAATAATGTTTAATGCAAATTAGTTTCCGATGCAAGCTTGAATTATTCAAATTTATTCGATTCGAATTGACCATAGACTTATTGTTTTTATTGCCATAATCTTAAACTAAATACCTATCTCTAAGAAAACAATCGTAAATTAAGGGATACCTTTTCATGGTGGGACAATTACTACCGACTTGTTTATTTTTTTTACGTATTAACGTCTAGAAAAAACTTTAAATACATAAATTAAACTGTGTTATCTTCCACATGCTTAGTTAATCTTTATATTTTTCAACGTGTCCTGAGCATGATATTTAGTAATTGTATAAACATAGTTCATTTGTTGTCTCTAATATTACATGAGAAGTAGTAGTTTTTGGGGAAAAAAATAATTTTAATTTGAAATAGTTCCTAAAAAGTAGACATGTCGTTTTTTGAAATGGTTCACCTGGATTCGCGAAAAGCTGAAATTTCGAAAAAAAAGCATTGGCACATTTTAATCAATAAGCTTTGATGATAAAAATGGACGATAATGTGCATATTTATTATTAAAAAATGAAAATAAATAGCATTATTATTGATTTGTTCACTCTTCGCCTCACACATAAAAACACTTAAATAAATAAGCGAAACACACAAAAACCCAAAATATATATTTGGTTATTTAAACACAAAACACTGCTCTTCAAAAATTATATTATTTACCCAACTTATAAATAAATATTTAATGTGAAATTATAATTATTTTTAACGATATTATTCATAATATTAGCAATTATTTGCGAATGTTTTTTTTATTATCAAAAATAAGTCATAGTTTTATTTATTTTAATTGATTAAATAAGCCGTGAATATTAGAATGTTATGTTTTTTAAATGTTAACCTAAAAGGTTTTTATTATACTTTGCAATATATTATTTAAATGTCTATTCGATAGAAATACTCGTAATTGTAATGAATCAATATACATTCCGATTAAAATATAGTTTTAATTTAAAAAATATTGGTAGTTGTATATTTTTTTAAATTACTTATTGACAAATGCCGAATGGCATCACTCTGAAACGAAAAAATATCAATGACTATCTAATGACAAGTAACTAAGTAAAATTTCTTACAGCATTGAAAAATGGCATTAAATAAATGATTATCATTAAACATTCTGTCAGCTATATCTTTCTGTTATTGTGTTACATAATGTATTGTTAAATAACCGAAAAAAAAGTATTATTTCGTGATTGACTTGGTGTCATAGTTTGTCATTAAGTAAAGTAAATTTGTAAAGTGTGAAAAAAATACATACTAAAATTAATAACTGTTAACTCTTTAAAACTGCAAAATCGTAGTAATAATTTTAAATATTTGTATAAACGAGGCTTAAAATAAAAAAAATAGTTTTTACGTAGATCTTCTTATGTATGTTGATTGTTGTTTTATATTATAATAACTGTAAAAGAATACAAAAATAAATATAAACGTAAATATAAATTTAAAAAACATCTAAAGTGGTCTCATAAACAGATAGGGGGTGATAGGTATATTAAAAGGATTAATAAATTATTATGTTAAATATTTTCTTCTTCATTTACGATTTGTTTTTTTTTTTTAGTGATTAGAGAGAAATTTTGATGGCTCAATTGCGTTGATTAATAATGTTCAATCAATTTACAGAGATGGCGGTAAAGTATTAATTTGTTACGTTGTTACCTGATTGATCGTTAATAACGTTAATTGATTGAATTATTATTTATGTTACCTATTAATGTAGCGAGTAGTCAACATCGATTTACAAACATCCATGTTGTTACGGGGGATAGTGGGTTAAACATCATTAACCAGGTGTCAATTAAATAAAATAATTATTATGTTTTATTAACCTTCTCCGTACAGAATTATTACAAATACTAATTCTAAAATAGATAATATGTGTTAAGATATATAATAATATAAAATAAACTATAATGAATACGTTATTTGAACATTATTCAAAAAAAAAAAATATAGCTCTGTTTTACAATTCATCACATCAAAAACCTATTGCGTATATAAAAATGACAAAAATACTGGTTTTTATTTGACATTTATGTAATTTAAACATTTATATATTTAAAATACGGTTTTCATATTAATTATAAAAGAAAAAAAACAATCCTTCCACTATGTGTACGTTATTTATGTACTCGTATTTGAATAGTAATTTTTTTTTTTTTATTGTAAATTAAAATTCAAGTAACCCTAATGATCACCGATCAATAGTCGGTCTTTGTAATAAGAATGCATCCGAGATAAATAAATAAAGACGTTACAAATTTAAATGATTGGATCTTGCGTGACTTTCAAAATAATATTCCTGACTGCCTACAGCTGTAGTTAGGTGGTTAGGTACCCTGGTAGGTGCATTGAAAAACATTAATAATAGTGGCAACACCGAACAACACGAACGCCAATCAAGATGTCTGTCAGAGAAGATGCCTAGGACCGGTACACACGATGCGATATATTTAAGATACTATTGCTACATAATATATTAAAAGATAAATTAATTTATTTTATTTACGACCTAAGATACTCGTACTCTAAAAAACAATGCTACTGTGATTTTTTAATGTAAGCTCCTACGAGAGAAAAGACTCGAAGGTAAAAAAAATGACTGTATTTGAAGACGTTCGTCATGTAAACATCTCCAAACGCTTACTATGAAGTATTGATTCGCTAATCTTATTAAAATATTGCTAATCGTTTCAAAATGACATTCTGAATGTCCAACATCTAGTTTGATAAAACTATGATAGGATTATAAAGGTGAAATAGTAGGTCTCATACTAAATTGAAATGTAAATCCATTATCAGCTTATTTAGATAATATTAATGTATAAATCTTCAAATGTATGGTACGACAATTAAGAAATGTGTGAAATGTTGTTCGAAGGGAGTTTATAATTTTTTTATTGGTTGATTGGTTATGGCTGTATTAACGGGTAAGGCGGTTAAAAAAATGTATAATTTAAAAGTAAATATAATTGTACATATATGATTTTGCTCGCATCGTGTGTAATTCTCTCAAGACACGAAAAAGGATAGACCGGTCGTGTTCGAAAATTCAAATTTGGCGCTGTTCAAGATGGTTACTTATAGGGGATTAAAATTAATTAATTAATTCTGCTAGGTAGTAAAAAGCATTAAACGAATCCGCTTACCCCATATAAGGAAGAGTTGAGAGTACTAGTAGTTAATGACAGACAACAGCGACTATTAAGTTATCATAATGTTAAAATTTTGTTAAGTTTTTATGTTAATACGTAATTGTTATGGTAGCTAATTCGACTGCCTAACATTTTATCTCGAAGAGATCTTGCCTTGAATAAAAACAATAGACGGTGTAACGCCTGTTTGGGAATAAAAAATCGGCGATAAATAACCATTTATCTAAAAGCGGATCACAACAGAATATTATAATTAAATCATTAAATACTCTTTTTATTGCGGTGAATACCTATTTTAACACATTAAAGTCGACAATATATATTGTTTTAACTGTATGAACCTGGAACCTGATATCAAATAATTGGTATTATTTAGGTATTGTTAAAAATACCTATTTGGGAGTAACACACGTACAATCATTGGAAGATTAGTATTTATAAGTTTTTTTTTTAATATTTTATTTTACGACACAAAACATGAAATAATTTAATCGATGTTATATAAATGATGTTGAGATATGTCAAATTTATAAATAGTTGAATAATTTCATTTATCATTCTTTTGTGGGGCTTTGATATAGCAGCGAGGTTACTCCATTGTATGTATGGTGTTCATAAGCGTACGTGTTTCAAATGATGATTATTAGTTTGCATTAATACTTATTCTTTAATGACAATAATTATTCCGTGATCTCATAAAACGTGAAACATCTGTTATAAATAAATACATTCACTTTTATGTTCAGAAATCAATGAAGAAAAATCGCCAAAACCATGAAGACAAATTTCAAAATCTTCAGTAATGGTGTTACGATTTAAAAAGGTATTTGTCTACATATTCAAAAAATATATACTATAAATATTATCACATTAAAGTAGACTTATTTCATACATTAACATATCCTTATACTCAAAATATTTAGGTAATTACGATAACTTTTCGATGAAGAGTATAATTTAATTATTAACTTGTTACCCTATGGACGAACATCAAGAAATTCACGATGAACAATTTTTCTTAAATGTGAAAATAAACATTAAATTAATGAATTATTAAATTAGTTTTAATTATCAATATGCTAGATCTCACTAAGTACTTAATTCTTAAGGGCTACACGAAAAACACAATTCACAAAATCGCTCAAATAAAAGAGAGACAAAATCATCGAATCATAATTATATGTAAAGGTCAATGTCTTTCCAAGCAAGATTTTATTTTTATTTTTTATTATTTATGGTAAAAATATACTGAATATTATTATAATACTACTTAAAGAAATGAAATAAAAAACAATATATATATATATTTGTATGACCCTGACCCTTTTAAGTGTTTTTTAAAAGCAATTTTTCAATTTGTTTCGCCCATGTCAGAACATATGTGAATAATTATATATTCGTTTTTTTTATTGAATCGAAGTAATTTTCAAGTAAAATGTTTTCAATGATTATACATTTTGATCATTATTTTATTTAATTAAACATTTTTTAAATTGAATTATTATTTATAAATAATATTTATTATAGTATGTCGTTGAACTATGAAGTATACAGTGATAATCAATAAACCTTCAATATTATTTATAATGTTCATACCATGCTCAAGCAATCTATGTCTACAAAAAGCGATATAATTCAACATGCGTAAAAAAGCAAAAGCCACCACATGCCTCCATTCCTCAACAAGCAATGCATTCACACGCTGCAGGCCATGATGACACAAAACCGTCATTTATTTGAGTTATTTTAGTCATTTCACATGTCAGTTAAAAAATCAGTGTCATTTTTGAAAAATAAATAGAACACAATTTTACAATGCGGTGAATTAGCGAACACTCGTCAATTTTCGAACGTCAAAAATATTCAAAATGGCGATTTGGAATTTTTCAAAATGAACTCAAACAAATTCGGTTTCGTTTTTTGTTGTTGTTTTATTTACAAGAAGCGCTGAAAGAGTAAAGAGTCGGATGGCAAAAAGATAAAAAAAGTTATCGAAAAATCAGAAAAAGAGTGATGGTGTTATTTTATATATTTTTAAAATTGTATTTTGTAGAGTTAATAAAAAAATTAATATAAAACAGAAGAGAATTGTGTCAGTTTAGAGACCACCACTTACATTTGTTGTAGTTGCCGGCAATGACTTCTCGATACACCACCGACAAAAATACATCAAGTTTAAACACAAAATCAAATAAATCAATTATCGTTAATGTTATATTTAAAAATATAGAATCCGCTTTTCGACGGCAAATAGAGAAAAATATTTAAAAGTGTGTTATTCGATGCCACATTCTGTTACGAGCCTCTATTGAATTATCTATTAATTGTTTTTATTATGAACTGTTTTATATATTAAATCTTTAACGTATGCAAACATTGAAATCATTAATATATAATCTAAAATAATTACCAAATTTTATTACCATGAACATTGTTTTACTAACTTTATATTTTTAAAAAAGTTCATAATGAAAATTGAGTCTTGTTGTTGATGATATTTTAAGTTGAGAATATTAACTAAATTTACTTCAAGTTGTTATTTGATTGAAATTCAATTTAAATTGATATTCATTAGTTAATTTATTTATGAATATAATTGAAAAATAATATTATTCAATCAGGCTTTTAACAAGTCACGTCGTTGATTTTTCATTTGTTAGTTCTGAAAGGAAATATTTAAATTATATTCCAAGTATCATAGACAAGTTCTGATTTTCTGCAGAAGGTATTTTACTCTTTAATCTTAAGGCGGCTAATAACAGTGCAATGTTTTAGCCGTGTAATCTCGTTGGCTGCTCCTAGTGTGACAAAATAATAAATAAGTGTTATTATGATTCGTGGCTTTTAGTTTGAGCCGTGTTATTATGGAACAAAACCGATATTATGCTTAGCTGAGGATATTTCTATGGGTAAATCTGGACCAAATAGAAGTACAAATTTGTATGAATTGGTGTCATTACATGACAGATGACAACAGAAATTACATTGTCATTCATGTGATACTCTTTTGACATGTCATATTATGTCATTTTATTTAACCGCCAATGGTTTTGGCGTCGTTTTAATTATTTGTTTTGAGTAATTACAATTTTTACAGTCAACTCATAATTTTTCAATTAGGTTTTGCTATTACACTAAGTTTTTTGTTCAATTTCTAAAAGTCATATTATTATAAAAGTGTGTAAGGAGAAGTAAATTAAAATTGTACAATCTAATAATCAATAAGCTCAATGAAAAAATTGTAAAAAATATTATTTGAAATTAAGATAATGTTTTAAAATTATACTTTTAGTTAAAGTGTTATTTTATCTATCAATTTGCCGCACAAAATTGGCGGTTGTACAAATATATTATATCAGATATAAATAAAATAATTTCTAGAATTCATCCTACAATATATTTTTTTGACATGTTTCAGGACTATTCACCAACCGAATGACCATTGGCCATTCGACCCGGCTGAAACGTGTCGTCAAAAAAATATATTGTGCGATAAATTCTAAAAATTCTTTTAAATATATCTGATATTATGGAATTCCACCAAGAATTATCGATCGAAAAAATCGTAATAAATATGTTACATCTTGGTTAAATTAATTATATATTTCGTTAACCAACAAATAATGTTAATTTCAAAATTTATAAAATATTTCTCAATAAAACACTTTTACAATATATTCAATTAAATATTTCCGATACAAGTCTTAAGAGTATCGTACTTTTTTTTTTACTAATTTGGTACCTAAGATCCATTATAGTTTATACAAATCGTTTTTACAACACTAGTAACACACTTCCAATTGAATATTCAATTAGATTATATACATACATATAACACACGTAAACATAATCTAATTTTACTGTATATATGTACTGCACACTTATTTTTACATGTATATATAAATAAAACGTAAATAATTATAAATTATTAAAAATCTCCACATCATTTCCTAACCTGAAAAAAATATCATTAATAAACAAGATAAATCATAACAATAAAATAAATAAAAATAACCCTTGTTTTAACCGTCCCCTGTTTCATACAAACCATAAAAATAATATTTTAGTTACAAATGGTCAAACGATGCAATAAAATGAATAAAATGCATACCCCACGAAACCCAATAATAAATAATTCATTTATTATATTTTAATTATTTGAAGCCTTAAAAAAATCAACACTATATCTTAAATCTTTATAAACTCAAATAATATGTGTTTTTTATTAATGATTTTCTGAAATTTTATAGAGTATCCAATATAATTAAATAATGATAATACAGTATTTGTTTGAATGATTGTTCTCAATAAATTGAATCGTATTAAACCAACTGAATTAGTTCCATGTGATTAGGAAGACACTTAGTTGCTGATGATTTATGTCAGCCATTTAGATCAATCTTCTTCACTTTAAGACATATAATGATCAGTAGATTCGGTTGTTCTAATAATAAAGAAGTATTATGATTCTACAATGAAATAAACAACATATTCAAAATAATTATTTCCCTTAATGCAGTTAAATACATCCAAAACATTAAAAAAAACATTCACCCTTTACCCATAATTTTAAAACGAGCTGACAAATATTACCCTTATGAAATAATAAATATATAATGCTTTTTACTTTTATAATTAAAATGAATAATTCTTGAAGCCATTTTCAGGTATTTAAGATGGCTGCTTTCTAGATTAAAAACCAAAATAAAGTATATGAAATATTTTCCCAACGGTAATCATCATCCATCAATGAATATTGTCTCAGTGTGACATGTAAAAAACATTGATCACATTCGATGTCAAGAATCTTGAAGAATACAACCTAAATGGATTCAAGGAGGCTGCAAAAAATACTTTATAACGTTATCAAAGCTTAAACAATTTTGATTTCATAACACAATAAAATTATAAATTAATCTTTCAGAATCGTAGTATTGATTTGTGTAAATTAATTGAAAACATAATTTTAAAGTAATTTTAGCATTATTCGTTACATGAATATGACACCCAAGAAAACATCTTAAAATCATCGATCCAAAGTGACTACATTATATGTATCAAAAAGTATCAGGATAATTCCATATTTAACTTAAGAAAAGGTCTACCCAACTTGACACAATCAATTTATTCGAGTACCAAATGGGAGTCACTCACATCCGCGCTAAATAACATCTAAAGTTAAGTATTGAAACTTGGAACTTTTAAATACTAAAAATATAGTAATTATTATTTAAAAAAAATCATAATCACTTGAATTATTATTAAATAGGTAACTTTCATCCATCAAGATATAAGTCATTAGTTTCTCATGACATTTTCAATCGCTCGAGACTATTGTTATTGGTTTAGTGACTTGTCTTTAAACACACTGATGTCTAGTTTTCTCAGTACATGTCTTGTCATTCTTCAAGTTTCGTTTGCTGCTGGAGCTGAAGTCTCACCTCGCTTGCCATCGGTCACCACCTGCTGGCAGTCATCAAGCCTGGTGGTGAGGGGACACTTCCATAGAGCTCCAGATCTGTTGGTTCCAGGCTGCAAGTTCTCCCCCAGAGGCGCTCCCACAAGCAACCTACAAACAGAAGAAATAAAATGTTAAGAAAGCATTAGACATCATCTTCAAAATCAGGATTATTCTTAGTCGTTGGAGGTTCCGTCTCAAGAGGGCATCGCGTAGAGGATCTTTTCATGCTCTTCGGAAAAAAGCCTTCCAACTGGCAAAATCCTTGATTGGCAGACCTAAAAATCCCTGAACAGACTAAGAACCGGAGTTGGTAGAATAAAGGCCAACCTCGAGCGGTGTAAAGTACGCCAAATATCCAGTGCACAAGATGTCCAGTGCGCCGCAAGTCGTTACCGATGAGTTGTTCAACGAATTGACTGGGAACGATAGGTCGTGACACCGTAAAGGAAAAGAAGTTAATACTCGTATGTGTTAAAATAAATTTATTTTAAATATATTTATTGTGTTCTTCTTCTTCGTGTCAGCGACGTCAAATTTATTGTGTTGTAATAGGGAAATAATTATACAGTACATTGGAAACTATTTCATCATCAGCCTGTGTCCGTCCACTCTCCATGCGGAGACTCATACGGAAGGCATACTTTCGATCTCGATCTTCCGCATCCAGGCAATTTAAGATAGTGATAATAAATTGATAAAAAAATTACATTATCATTTAAAAAAATAGTAAAAAACAACGTAAATTAATAAGTAAACTAATCCAAATATTAAATTTAAGAATTCCTAATTAAAAAGGTTTTTTTTTTCATGGCCTTGTATAAAATATTTAAAAAATTCCGTTCCTAGCATAGTTTCGTCTCCCGCAGTTGAGCCATCTAATAAAGCGTTTAATATAGTGTTTACCATCCATTAGAAGAGCGTGTTTGGACTGCACTACAGACTGACACCGAAGTCGTGATAAAACAATTTCGGGAACATGAAACGAAATTCATTTCTGATATTAAAATTCGCAGAAAGGTGTCAATGTTGGGATCCAATTACCAAGTATTTTATATGGTTCCTTGAAGTGCGAGATTGGATCATTGTCTACAAAAGATAAGAACGTGATAACAAGAATTATATTACTGAGCATCACAATTAATTAATTTGAAATTGACTCACTAAATTTAAGAATAAGATATTATATTACTGTAAACCATTTGTACATCACCTTGTCTTGAACTCTAAAATGTTTAACTTTTCATTAAGATTCGTTCAAATATGCATCAATGTGAAGTATTGTAGGTATACGACGACTTGTATATGAACCACGGTAACTATACTGTGATTAAATAACTTCAATCATAAAAGGTTTTCACGGCCAGATTAGATATTGTGGCTTTTGGGCTTAGCCACGTGTGGCGAATTTCTTCTATCCGATATTTCGACCGCCATTGCAGGGGTCTTCTTCAGGGTTGATGACTTTGAAAACCCCTGCAATGGCGGTCGAAATATCGGATAGAAGAAATTCGCCACACACGGCTAAGCCCAAAAGCCACAATATCATACTGTGATTAATTTACGTATTTGTACAGCCTATGCGAGGCGCTGGATTCGAACTCTGTCTCTATGGTTCCCGGGCTGGTCGAGTTTCGATTCGGATTCTTACAAAGTAAATTCCATATGGTCACTACAACTTTATCACTTATACCAGATTTCATTGTCTTTGAACTCTATAGGTTGCCAGAATTAACTTAATATCACAAAAAACGTAATAATGTTATATAAATAAATTATATGTTTGATATTGCTTATAAAACCGTTTTATAAATTTTAATCATACCCAAACCTACCCTAACACAGTGTTGCCATTACATTTTTTTTTCATATCCGCCAGAAGCAGTTAGCCACCGGAAGTGACCCGCGCAACGCACTAATGGAGGAAAGAGCACAAAGGAATTAATTTTAAATGTTTTGCGCTAACTCAATGAACCGCGAGGGACGCCATTTAATTTGTAATGGCGGCGATATCATCCAGAAATAATGTTTTCCTCGCGCGTAATTCCGCGGTTTGTTTTAGTATCAAACCGCATTATGGACTGTGACCCTAATACAAGTAAAAAAGCATTATCTTTAATTATATATATATATAATAGTATCCACGTAAATTTTTCAAATATAATAGATTATTGTTTTGATGACTTTTTTATACTACAATTACTTTTTTATATAACATAACTACAGGGGAATACTATCAGGGGGCGTTTTTTTATTGATCCATCTCAGAGAGGCGAGCCCAATGGATCAGTCACATCATGCGCCACGATGGTCTTCATCACGACATTGTGGAAGTGATGGTTGAGGGTAGAAACTGTACAGGGCGCCCTATACGGGAAGATTTGCAGCAAGTGTTCGAGTACATGAGTTGTAGCTCTTAATGCTGAACTAAAGAGGATTGCAAAGGATCGAAAAGAGTGGAGATCGAGATGCAAGATTTTGTTGCTGCAAACCAATCCACCGGATTGATACTACGAAGAAGAACAAAGAACTGGAAAGTTACCGACTATATTTATATTATCTGCATACATCATGTCAGCCACTTCGTCATAATATACATTACCAACGTCTAAATTTGTTTAGAGCTTTCTTTCGGAACATATTTATAGAGTATTTCACAATCAGATCAATTAATTACGTTGAGTGTTTTTATTTTAGAAATGCGGCGAGTGTCTTCTCCTTATCTGAACGTCTCCATTACCTTCGGTGGAAGAGATAACTGGTTCAAGACCCAATTACTTTCAGCCATATCTGGCGGAGCTCTTAATACTGGTAATTCGGTAAATTACATAAAGCATTTTTGTCGGCACATGTATGTACTCCATAGCTTGTTTTTTGAAACGAGATATCTCAGATGTTTATGACATACATATTTTATAAATTGGTTTTAAAATTAAATACGGTCAAACCTCGTTTAACGCGTGCCTCGCATAACGAGGAAAATCAGATATAACAAATTAAATAGTTTCCAACTATCCCCCTTTCCTACTTTTCTATCTTACTATAAGTTTTATTAAAGGTGTTATTCCGTCGCGTGAGGGCATGATGAGGAGCAGGTCAGCAAAACAAAGACTTTTCAGAAGCACATTGAGGTATATTTACGATAAAACTTTACAAGCTTGTGGCCCGGACCTAGGCGCAGCAGTAGGCCGAGCCACAGTACAATATGCTCTCGCCGAAGGACGGTAGGCAACTGATCTCCGCGCTCGGTATGGGCTCTCACCCGCGCCACGAGCGGCGGTGTATATAACTAGTGCCAATATGGCGGACACATCCCTGTTTGACAAGCGAACAGAAATAAGAGACGAAAGATTGTATATCGAGGTTTTCGGTACCAGTCAGCAAGGGCTATATCATACTGATGTCAACGCATTTTTCGGTAAAAGTAATTTAAAAAATAAAAAAATTATTATTATTACCATAGAATATGCGTTTTTATGTTAGGTTTTTATTTGAAAATTGTTAGTATAATACAACACACGGTTAATGACAATCGACAAGTATGTAATTTTATCGCATTTTCAGAAGTTTGAAGTGTAATAATTTTTCGTTAGGGTGATTAACCTGATGCTCCTTTATTGGTAAGCACCAAACCAGCAATGCGTTACGCTGCATCAATTGAACTGCACTTTTCAATTAGTTGGGTTGTTTCATTAAGTGTTGTGCATCAGAGAATGCAGTCATCTCCAACGTTTATTACAGAGAGACGACCAACAGCTTCCGTGCTCCATTTATCTTCAAGACACTTCCATCCTACTGCATTCCTCTACAGTGTTTTATCAACCACATTTAGTCAATAAAATACTGTTTATCTCAACATTTCTGAACATCATTATTACCATGACACTTACAAAGCAGGTTACGCTGCTTCTTAGGAGCCTTCTTTGGACACAATACAAAACGGTGTTTGGCAATCGGGCTTTCAGCTACGCTGCACCAATGGCCTGGAACTCGCTACCGGAAAGCATAAGAGAGCTTAAAGCGGAGGCATCCTTCAGAAGCAGACTCAAGACCCACCTTTTTACTCAGAGAAGCAAAGAAGCGCTTTTGGAATGATCATTCGGTCATAAAAGAGCGCTATACAAATACTAATATAATAATAATAATAGTCCAAGCTTTAGAACCGTCAGGCTACTCATTAATTTTTCTAAATAACTCAAACCAATCACACAAAAATATAGCTCCGATACTAGAGCTATGCCCTCTTCAACTACTCGGTACTCTACTACTTCTGCTCTGCAGATGTCAGGGAAAATTATATGTTCCCAAGTGTACCTTTAGGTGCAGATATGTCCTAGAACGAGGAATGGACACTCGCTTGTTGAAAACCCTTCCTGTCCCGTCCTGTTTTTGAAGACCCAGATGGGGACTAGTTACTGGACGCACGGATAAAGCTACTTGTTAGAGAGTGGCTGAAGGCTTTGCCGTGATTCTAGGTGTATCAATTAGATGTCAAATAGACCCCAGTCTAAGGCTGCGATGTTAGTATACTACAGCGAGTCTCGAATTGCCTTCTTTGGTAACACGTTGCTAACCACAAAATACGTGGGAATGGATAAGGTAATGGTGATATTGAGAAATAGATTCTGCAGAATGACAGACATCAGTTAAGAGTCATTACTTGCGTCTGCACTCTTGCAGACGGACGCAGAACGAGGAATGAACAGTGGCTGACATAAATAAGTGGCGGCAATTTGTAGTAACCATATGTTCCAGATATGGAACGGATATGGAGAAAAAATATTAACACAGCCATGATAGCATATACGTAGTAAGCGCGGTCCTCGTTAGACCTTCCAAGTTAAGCAACATTACACACGGACCAAAAACATGGATGAGTCACCACTTGTCGCTAACAGCGTGTCGTTAGTCAGGTTGAGCTGCTACTTGGGATCGTTCAAGGCTTCAGGAGCGTCGGAATAATCATCCCATATCCTTATAAATACGATTAACAATTCACTGTTCATTATTGAACGTAGGCCTCTTGGACGAAACTCCATCCTTCTCCATCCTCCGCCTTCCGCATCCTGGATATTATTCTGATGTCGCCACTACATCTTGCGTTAATAATAGTGATGACAAATTCTTTTGTATGCAAGATATAAGCGACTAACATTGTTCTTTAGCGCCCTAAATGTTTAAGTCTTGCACCCAAAGCTAAATTACGAAAAAACATTAACATAAAGTTCAATGGTAAGGCTGGCCAATAAAAAGTAAGAAAGGCCCGGATATTCCAGGCACATATGTCCAACATATTGTCTCGCTGAGCGTCAATTTAATAATAATTGTGACGCCGCCTGGCAACACTGTGAGATTTAATTCTTAACGCGTCATCCCAGGAAGTGAGGTTAGGTTTTTTGTTTTGTAAAAAATAATTACGTCATGTATACATGACTTGAGTTGTGAATTGAATCAGATGAAAATCTTTCAATATTTTGAGTGTTAACAATTTTTATTCCAAGTTGAATGGATGTGTGAAAAGCTTTTCTTCAGTGAACAAAAATGTTCATAATTTGTATGTTGCGTTTCATTCAATGTTTTATCATATCATTTTATGATAAATCAACCTCTAGTACACTCAAATAGTAGGCAGTAAAAAATATTTCATTTATTAAAACAGATGCTGGAAGAACAAAAAAAAGCTTCTAATGCTTACCGGTAACATTTAGGAAAGAACTTTGAAAACTGCCAGTTCTTGATTAATACACATTACCCGTGTATAGATGTTCGGCAAGTGTAAGACGAGTTTGTCGGTTGTAGAAGTGTGTAGGAGGAATTAGTTCTTTAAGTTCCGAAGAGCAGCAACCATAGTAATAACGGTAGAAAAGACTGAGTGAACCAATCTTATGTCTGTGTTCCATTGATTGCAGGTAGTCGTATGAGTTAAGTAACTTAACTTCATATTACCGCGTATCTAGGTTAAGAGAGAGGACGAGGCAGCATCACTAAAATCGGTTAAGAGACGATATGTACTATGGATGTCACAGGAGAGAGCATAAACTATAGAACCCTGGCTTGCGCCTTCCTGGAAGGCCATCGAAAACTTAAAATAAAATGTACTCAGCGAAGCTCCATAAAGCAGTGCTGAAATATAATGAGACTAGAACCATGTCGGCTGACAGAGATTTGTGGAAACAGTTTTTGATGAACGTATGCTCCACTTAAGGAGCGGACGAGAAATGATGGTGATGACTATAATAATAACCAATTCTGGATTTGAAATCAGTGCGATGTATTTAATTATTAGAAAAAACATATTGAAATTATAAATTATTGATGGCAACCAATATTTTTAAAAATGAAACTAACTACTCACACGTTTAAATGCCTATCAATAAGTAAGTGGTAATAAAAACAAACACCTTTTCATGAACACCACCCATTCCAGTGAAAAATATCGCAGTCATTTGAGAACGATTCGTGAATAGATTGGGTATACTCTAATGACGTTAGCGGATCAACACATCGCATACAACGCAACATAGATCCTTGTTCAATGAATATTGGCTTAGAATCCACAGGAAACAATTCTAAAGCACAGTAAGAATAAAAGTTTAAATTTAAATTTAAAGAGTCAGGATGTCCACTAGTAAAGTCCAACTTTCAATATGTAATAATGAGGTTTATATCTATGCACATTTCAGGATATATGATATATTTATTATGTTGCCCGTATCATCATCTATTAAACTCTTCTCATAAGCAGAGTGTCTCCAATAATAGGTCTCCATCAGACCTGACCTTCCCCTATCTTTTTTATGGCCGAAGGATACTTAAAGCTATTGAATGATTTTATAGCAGCAGTAAATGATTATTTTATTAAGAGTTGAAATGTCGAGCCTGTTGACATTACGCGCATGGATTTGGAGAGTTTTGAATAGTTGATTTTTCAGCATTTTTTAAGGAAGTAAATTTAAATTACTTGCCCTTTTTTTCTATACGACTGCCTACTGTTCGTTATATATTTTCTACGTGTAATAACTACGTGAACCTCGACATGCGTTAAAATGCTGATATCAGAAATTTGGTCTGAGAATATTTGCCTTTGCATATCCAGGTGATGTTTTTACACGAGCACACCTATGAACTACGCCGTGTTTGAACTACAATGTTAAACATCCAGGTTTACGACCTAATGGGACATAATTTCTGTTAAGAGGGCATCAGATCGCTTGAAAATGTAACTCAGTATCATTTTAAACTTTTAACATTAGACAGTAACGATATGTAGCATTTCAAATAATGTGAACGGTATATACTGATATCAGCTTGATATAGCTCTTTTAGGCTGATGCCAAAAGCCTCGAAAAGCGATATTTTGTCTCTAATTTTTGTTCGCTCGCCTGACATGCACATCTAATAATGTTAGTTTTAATTTTATATAAAATTACACGGCATTTGCATACGCCATTTTATTTGTTTTAACAGTTGCTCCATTTCATGTCGGTTCAACTGTCATCTTTTTTTTTTTTGCCGTGATTTTCTTGGCGGCGCTGCATGATACGGCAGTCGGAAACTCTCGTTTGGCCGGCGAAACGTCATGTACCGGTCGGACAAGGAAATTAAGATTATTCAAAATAAATGTGAATTGTGCTTCAATAACAAGTTTTTTTGCTTTGCGACCTGTTCCTTCATCCTTACTCCACGCAGCCACGTGACGATCCCGCGACTTGTCGTCTTTTTAAAGACGGGGGATGTCAATGCATTATGCTTATCATTTTTTATTGCTTAGTACTGCTTTCGAAACATATACACAATTATCACAGGCATACACACAATAACTCCGGAAAGTTTTATCGCAATAGTTTGAACGGTTTAGGAACGCATACGTGATAGATATCAATACTGATACTCAAGAGGGAGCCACGGTATTTGGTAAAAAAGTTGGTTTATTAAAAAAAAACAAAAATTATACATAATTATAGTATTTAATAACTAACGATTTTTGTTGATAAAATGCCTTCACAGAGTCATTTCACGGTCAGGGAGAGCGGTTCTGAAAAGAACCAACTCAATCCCGACCACTTTCGTGTAACATCGTCGCAGGAACACTGACTTTCATTCAAGTCCAGTTCTGGTTTCATAGACAAAATGGAAGAGGATATTGCATCTCCTTCTCGTAATATTCTTCGCTTGCATTTTACGTCATAAGCGGCTTGTGTGAGCGACAGGGTAAACGTGACTTTCGTCGTCCGCTATTCATTGGCTCGTCGTTCGCGTAGCTTTAAGGCGTTTATTAACATTTCAAACTAGCACAAACGCACAAATAATGAGCTTTTACTGATACATATACTCGTAGATAAAAACATCGATATATTTTTATGTATAATTCATAGTTAATAACGTTTATTGGAGTGATTTTAATATATTTGAAGAGGAATATATCGATCTGCCCTAATTCCACTGTTATCATTGCCGACTATCAGTTATCTACAATAAGTATATATTTATCAGATGAAGATAAATGATATTAATTTATGTTAAAAAAACCTTCAGTATCAATTCTATAAACAGTTTGAGAATGAGAAAAAATGCTACTATATCGTGAAATTGTAGTCATTTTTTAAACGACTATAATTTACTAGATTTTATTCTGAAAATCAAACTTCGTGTTTGAGGCAGATGTGTAATGTTTTTTTTTCGATTTTTTCGATCGATAATTCTGTTTTTTCTTAAAACACTAATGTATATTTTATTTATTTACCTACTATAATTAGATATGTTTATCAAATATTTTCCAGTCTTTCGACCCTATTTCCATTGGAGGAACACAAATAGAGGTTGTAAATGACTATACCTATCTGGGACAAGTAATACAACTGAGACGAAGAAACATCTCAAAAGAAATCGACAGGCGTATACAACTGGGGTGGGTAGCATTTGGAAAACTAAAGTACATTTTTAAAGCGAAAATTCCGCAATGTCTAAAAACTAAGGCGTTTAACCAATGCATCCTCCCTGTATTAACTTATGGCACAGAGACGTGGAATCTGACAGCAAGTGAAGAACTGGCAACGAAGCATTGGCCTACCCCCTGCAAGATGGACGACGTAAGAATAATAGCGGGAGTGACCTGGATGCGGAAGGCTGAGGATCGAAGAGGATGGAGACTCATGCGGGAGGCTTACGTTTAACAGTGGACGGATACAGGCTGATGATAATTAAATAATGCATTTTTGAAATTGTCTTTCGCTTTGATCCATTCAACTATAACCTTTAGACATACATCATCGCATCTGAGATCCTGTGCCATGTGTCCGGCTAGCTACACGTCTGACTTAGGGCCACAGACAGGCCATTGATGTTGCCAGATATAGTGCTGAATCAATTTTCATTGTTTCATTCAGAAGTCATAGTTTGTTAAAACTTGACAAGCTTCCGGCCAAGCGGGATGACATGCCGCTGTGGCCCTAATGCGACCTTCTCTCGCTAAAGTACCGACTACCGATCTACGCACTCGGTCTCGGCTTTCGCCCGCGCCACGAGCGCTGGTGTTTATAACTAACATACCCGTTAGCGGACCCGTCCAAAATGACAACATGGCGCACATAAATGCACAAGCGACCAGGAATAAGAGACGAAATACTGTGTATCGAGGTTTTGGGTAACAGTCAGCAAGGGCTACATCATGCTGATACGAATGTTTTTTTAATACATCGGTACAGTGTTTGTTTTCTGATGTTATGAGCTATTACTTAAGTTTACTGCTCAGTTAAGCAATAGGTATTCACAGTCCTCGAAATGGTTTTGTTGGTGAGGGGCTTCATCCCTTTATTTGCTCCTGATTGAAACGTCAATCATCCTCTCGCGCTCCACAAACGGCAATAATTGGTTATATTGTTTTATACGGGGGTGAGTCTCTGCTCAAGAAATAAGAGGGTGGCGATATATCTTTACTGGCGGAATAAGTCGATGGGCCAATCGACAAAAATACTATAAGAGAGAAAATAAATGTCGAAAAAGTTTACATTTTCATTTTAAAAAATGCATAAAACTTTAACGATTTGATAATCGATCATTTTAGGTAATCAATAAAGAGGTAAGAACTATATTTTCAAGTAAACCAATACATAAATTAGTGTTGCATAGTTTTAGAATAAAATTTAAAAAAAAACATTAATCTTTGTATGTTAAACTTATTTAAGCCCTTTCGCATCGGTTGTCGGCATATGCCGTCAAAGATACCCCGATCGTTGACATCGGTTGACGTGATATATCATTTTGCTACTTTCAGTACTCATTGTGACATCTACGGTAGGAAATTGGAAGTGCAGTCATTCCCTTCATCAACCTAGATGTATTATTTACAGGAATTTGTAAAGCATATAAATAAATATCGTAAGGTTTCGTCACAAGAGCGATTTTTCTCTAAACGACATTTGTTAATGCCACCACATGTATGGAGTTACAGAATGAACCTTTGTTAAATATAATAGTTTTTTATGGATCATCTGATAGCTAAAGGATAGAAGAACCAATAAGATATATGAAAATAGATCAGATAAGTACATTTATGCTTCAAATACTAGTTTTAAACAAAAAAATGGTTTGAAAAAATCACGCCGTATTGACAGTATATTTTTTTAATCCACCGAGCCGTAACGAAAGGGTTAACATTACAATAGTAGAATAAAGCTGTAATATGAGACTACAAAATCAATACAAAATTCATGACCGCTATAGACGTCATACGTGGTGAGTGAGTTAAAGAGTCAATGGTACGATTTTAAGTCATTGATATATCAGTAATACATTAATATAAAAGCATATCATTTATACTTAAAATATATTTAATTTGATTCCAATGCTACAATTAAATAATTTTAGATAGATTAGGTTACATTACTCTTTTTTATGGCACATTTATTATTTTTGGTTCTAAACGCTAATATATACGTAATATCAACGTATTTTTTTTACTTTAGCGTAGAAAATGCCGACGGGTATGGATTACAATTTTTAAAAATTATTATTAAGCTATATTAATTACCAAGGTAAGTGTGAAAACGATACCTTACGCGTAAAATTCCTATCATAGCCTATCAATCAAAATTGTTGGTAGACGTCATGTGAACACCACCCATTTATAGTCAATCCCTCTAAGGATGGACGAAGCATTTCGAGTTATATTTTTATGCATTTGATAAAAAAACACTTCACTTAGAACACATATTCATCCTTAAAATGGCATCCACTATTCTCCATCACCATCAATCGGTATTTTACTGCATGTGTTCACATAAAAAAAACAGACTTTCTCGCTTTTGAATACAAATTTAATGATTGATGCCACTTGCTCGCGTCCTATGAGAAATGAGTAAGTGATAGTTATCCTTGTGGTGTTGTGACTTTAAGGATGGGGTGTCTAGGTTGAAGTTAGGGCGTGGTCGTCTGGTGTGGTGTGGAGAAAGACCATCCCCGGCTGAATGCTCACACCAAACTGCCAAGAACCAATCTTATTGAAAGGCTTTCACGTTCACAGGGCCGCCCCAAAAACTGTACAAGAGCCTTATAAGTGTAACATATAAACAAATAGTATAATGTGCATCAAATTTAATATAAAATATATATATTTAATAACGGAAACGACAATGGATTTGAATGCAATTCAGACATTTATAAAATCTACTTCTGCTTAATGCGTGCCACCTAACTTTGGGCGCTAATTGATACCAGGAAGTAAATTGACTAAAACCACGACATTGTCATTTTTCTCGTTTTTTATAAACTTGGACAAAATGTAAGAATTTGACTTAAAACTATAGAATGCAATAATGCAAATTTCGTGAGTCTGCCGTTTACTACGCTTGCGCACGGGTCAAGGTTGAGTCGTTCCTGATTTTGGAACGTTCTCCTGACCGCGGCGCTGCCTCACGACATTTGCATTGACGTATACCATAGTTTTACGTCAAATTATTGTATTTAAGTTTTTAAATAAACGAGAGTAATATCAGAATCGTGGCTTTAGTCAATTTATTCCTTGGTATCAAAATAAATATTTTTTTACCTTTGTTTTAATATTGATCGTGTTAAGCACTGCTTTTTCGAATACTGCAAAACTGCGGTTTCACTTTCAATGAGAGCACAGTATCAGTTCTACACATGCGAAAACTGATGAATCTAGATGAGTTAAGTACTAGTATAGAGTATGATGGCAATAAATGGAGGGAACTTAACGGAGTTAAGGGTATTTTAATATTTATTTATTATTGATTATTGCTCCTCTGAACTCAAAGAATTAATTGCTTTTGCAGCGGCTTACAACCGACATAGTCATCTTACACTCAATGAACATTCATACACTGTTAATATATGTCAACCAAGAACTGCTGTTTCTAAAATTCATAATTAAATACCATCAGTAAACTTTCGATTTTTTTCAAGTGTCTGATTCCTACTTCATACAATCTGGATCTCTTCAAAAAACACATCAATATATACTTGCGATCTCCACAACCCACGCACAAACACTAATAACACATGTTTCTCGCATGCAACGTCCCGTCGTCGTAGCTCAGCTTCATATGGTCTACTGATCTCGACCAGTTGTGTTTGCTTGCATGCGCTTTTCTTCTTCGTAGTATTAATCCGCTGGATTGGTTTGCAGCAACAGAATCTTGCATTTTGATCTCCATTCCTCTCGGTCCTCCTCAACCCTCTTCAGCTCAGCATAAGAGCTACAACTCATGTCCCCGAACACTTGCTGCAAATACTCCTGTCCTCTACAGTTTCTACCCTCAACCATCCCCTCCACAATGTCGTGAAGAAGACCATCTTGGCGCATGGTGTGACCGATCCATGGGGCTCGCCTTTCTGAGATGGTTCTTACAAGGTTCCAATTTTCCTTGATTATCCTGAGAACCTCATTGTTCGTGACGTGTACTCTCCAAGAAATTCCGAGAATTCTTCTGTATGTCCACATCTCAAAGGCCTCTAGTCTTTTTTATCACTTATAAAAATGAAAATATATCAAGGTCGCAATGCCAACCCTGGTTGCTTTCATCGAGGTGCAGCAGACACATAAATCAATCCACTTCTTTGAATGCTCGGCTTTAGGGAACTTCGCGTGACAACATTTGTTATTTATGTCCGCGACGATGCAAGGATTAATGACACTTCTGGGATGGAAATATAATAGAGATTTTCAAAAAATAATTAAACGATTCGATGATAAACAATAGACATAAGTGCGGTGTTTACATACAGAATATTTATTTATTTCATTTACGCTTAAGAATTATACTTTTAATTATATATTTATTTTACGAAGAAAGAAAAAAGAAAATATAGCTTGATCCCCAAGTATTTGATCAAATCAATTAAATTTACGAGACTCCGGGCTTATTTAAAAGTGTAAATACTTAAAATCATATTATTATATCATACTAATATTATACGCCGGCAGTTATAGTTCAGTGGTTAAAGCGTTTGCTTGGCAAGCTAAAAGTCGTGGGTTCGATCCCCGAAGCAGATTTTTTTTTGAGAATAATTAATCCCTTTTGATACCTCACCAGTAAAATTCCAGTCATAGTCTATTAATTAAGATTGGTGGTAGACGACAGCCGTCCCGTGAAGACCACCCATTCATAGTAAATTCCTGTAATAATGAGGGTGATGCGTGAATTAGGCTGTAGTCTATGACGTTGGCGGATCAACACTTACCTATTAGCAACACTTATGCAGCGCTTAGCCATATGCAGCATGGAAAGCATCATAGAATTATACAGATGAGACTTGAAAATCACTATCACCATCTGTCGGTTTTCTCCTGTATGCGTTTATATAAAAAACTATATTTTCATTAATTTAATGTTATGTAATGAACTATTGTTTTGACGAAAAAAATAATATAAAAAGGCAGCTGAAATTTATGCTCTCTATCGAAGTACATATATGTTCCGACCAGGTCCACCTTCGGTTCTTGATTGACTATAGTATAGAAGCCTGTAAGTCTGCAATATTTTAGGCCAGTTTCACATTTCTTTGTTTATAAATAATTGAAAATTAAATAAAAACATTACTTTATTAGCAGATGAAACAAAAGAAAGCATATTTTAATTATTTAAATAAAAATATTCTTTGCATTTCTTTGCTTTCATTACTTCATACCGAAATTCTAAATATTTCAAAACGTTCCATTACGTTACAGTGTGACCAGCATTTAGATCTCGTTTAAACTGAATAATAACAGGGTAGCATACCTATCTGGTGGGATCGCCCGCCCACATTTTTGCCAGCTATAATTTATTGTGTACCACGCACTGCCATCAGAATAGAGCCGGTGCGTGTGACATCCATTAGAGACAAATAAAAAAGAAAGAGACGAGAAAAAATGAAAAAAAAAAACATGTGAAAAAACCGACCGCCTAGATGAGGGAATTTTTTCTATGCTGGTGTAAGCACTGAGAAGATTTAAAAAAAAAGAAGGTTATTTTAGGAATGAAGATAGTAAGTAAAATTATTTATGTAGTATATAATTCTGCTTTCAGGAATGTAGAGATTCCGAAAGCATGAAAAACGAATGCTTTAATTTATGTTCTCTTGTGGAAACCACTTACTACTTATAGGATAAATAATATCTTCTTCTTTATCTTAGCCATTTCCCATCATCTGGGGTCGGCTCTCCTTGTGCACGTTCGCCATGTCTGTCTGTCCTGCGTTGCATTCTCGGTCAAACCCAGGGTTTTCAGATCCTTGTTTACAGTTGCAGTCCAGGTTGCCTGCGGTCTTCCAGGTCTTCTTCTCAGCGTGGGTATGTTGAGGGCTCTCTTCACCATGTGGTCCTCATCTCTCCGTGTCACATGCCCATACCATCTTAGGCGATTTTCCCTTATCTTTTCAGGTATGGGGGCCAACCGAAATAAACCCCGAATATGCTCATTTCGAACTCTGTCCACTCTAGTCACACCGCCCGCCCACCTCAGCATCTTCATCTCTGCCACATTAATCCTATCCAAGTCACGTTTCAGCGGGGTCCAACACTCCGAACCGTAGAGCATAGCTGGCCTTACAGAAGTTTTGTAGATTTTACCTTTGATCCTAACTGGAATCTTGCTGTCACACAAAACCCCAGAGAGAGACCTCCATTTCAGTCATCCTGTGTTTATTCTATGCTCCACGTCAGAATCAGTTTTGGCATCTAAGGATATCATACATAGGATATATAATATATTCTTCCTATCTGCCTTCCTTATTTTAAGCTTACGTCCGCCACTCAGTTTTATCACTTGCTATTGAAGATCCAGCTGGCAATAAATATTGACATCAGCATGATGTAGCCCTTGCTGACTGGTACCGAAAACCTCGATACACAATCTTTCGTCTCTTATTTCTGGGCGCTTGTCGACATGCATCTGTCCGTCAAATTGTCATTTCTCGACTAGTTACATATATTGCCACTGGTGTCACTGTGCGACAGCTTATCACGGGCACGGCATCTGTGTGCTGACGGCCGAGAAGGTCGGATTACGGCAGACGCATGTCATTCCGCCTGGCCGGAAGCTTGTAAAGTTTTAACGTAAATATATGTAAATGGGCTTCTGATTTTTTTTTGTTTGCTGACCTGCTCCTCATCATGCCCTCACGCGATGGAATAACACCTTTTTGAGAGAGAGGAGGATGTTAATATATATATAGATTACAAAGAACTCCTGGGAACAGCTGTAGTGTCAGAGGTATATCTTATATAGAGGGTGATTTATCAATATTTTTTTCAAGTAGTTCGGATGATTAGTCCGACATTATATGAGGAAACTGTTAACCAGAGAAAATGTCAAACAAGCTTTAATTATTCAGTTCAGTTTCATTTAAGTAAATAGGGTTTTTACAAAACATAACATACTTGAAATATTGAAAAATATTACAGTAAATAAATTTTATAAAAAATAATTATACACATATACTTTAATTATTAAATAATTAATTATTATTTCATCTCACCACGCAACAAAATTTTACTCAAAAGGGGAAAATAATGTGTACAGAATTAACATGAAACTGACACTTTAGTGTGTCATCATTAATAATGATTGTACCTAACGACAGAGCGCGTAGTTTTTAATTATTATTTATGGCTATTATATTGGATTATTCTTAATTCATCAACTGGGGCGATTAAAAATGTTCCTTGACCGAATTAAGCGACTTATGAAGATTATTATGACTCAGTTGTACCAACATTGAATAACAAATAACTACACATCATCTTTTTCATATTAATATGCAAAGCATTTGTTATGTTAATAAATACCTACAGCTTGACTCCCATTCACAGTGATAATAGCACGGTAAAACTTATTACCAAAAAAGAAATCTGACAGTTTAAATTGATTTAAAAATAAGAATGTGTTTTTTTTCAAATTGTAGTAAACAGTAGAATTTTGAACCAGAGACTTATTTTTTAAGCGTTTGCGTATTACTCATTACACCACAAAACAAAATGAATAATACATTTAGTTAGAATTAGACATATGAGTCAGTTATACCAACATGAAATATCTAATTCACATCACGTGTTGCCACATCGAGAAAATTATGTAAATGCACTTTTATTAGGGAATATAATAGGGAATATAAAAGGGAATTTTTGATGAATATACGAGCCGCGAATAATGCCTATTATTATACCATGCACACCCCATATAACATAAAAATAATCCGCGTTTATCACAAAAATAATAGATAAATGAATTGTATTTTCTGATTCTAGCTATCTCACTTTGGATATAGGGTGGGATATGACAGATGAAATAGATTTGTCAAAATATAAATGAGATGGAATAATCCTTGGAGCTAAAAGCAACGACAGTTACGAATAATATTTTCTTCACAAAATTCAAGGATGATTTGTAGTGCAATGGTGTTGGCTGTATTTATGGATGATGTCATCGGTCGCCACATCAAAAGGATTAATGAATAATTAATCATTTTAAACTAGTTTAAAGTTTATTTTAAGACTTCTTGAAAGATGTGTACAACGCAATTTGAAACGTATTTTCAATGTATAAAGTGATAATATGAGTATTAAATGCGTATGGATTTTTGTTCAATTATAAAAAACAATACTTGTAATACTGGATAAGTAAACCCTTTCGTTACGGCTCGGTAGAATACAAATTATACTGTCAATACGACGTAAAATTTTGAAACCTTTTTTTTTTTTGCTTAAAACTAGTATTTTTTAAGCATAAATGTACTTATCTGACCTATTTTCATATATAACATTGGTTCTTGTATCATTTAGCTATCAGATGATGCATAAAAAACTTTTATATTTAACAAACGTTCATTATATAACTCCATACATGTAGTGGCATTGACACATGTGGTTTACAGAAAAATCGCTCCTGTGACGAAACCTAACGATATTTATTTACATGCTTTACAGATTCCTGTAAATAATACATGTAGGTTGATAAAGGGAATGACTGCAGTTCCAAGTTCCTACCGCAGATGTCACAACAAGTACTGAAAGTAGCAAAACGATTATCACAGCACCCAATGTCAACGGTAGGGGAATCTTGAACGGCATATATCGACAACCGATGCGAAAGAGTTAAAAATGTATTCACCAACATAAAATTTCTCTCCTTTCCATATCCATTCCATATTTTGTTTATATGGTCACCACAAATTGTAGCCACTCATTTCTATCAGTTTCCACTGTCCATGCCTCATCCCTAGACATCTCTGCACTCGGAAGTCGTCCTAGGAACATATATGATTCGCGATAACCCCCAGGGACTTGGAAAAATGGAAGGTGTAGTACCCAGAGTATATATTAAGTGATTTTTTTAATCGGATTTTTAAAGGAAGTCGGACAATAAGCCCGACGCAACCGAGACCTGGATCATTTAATCTTTATTATTAATTAAATGATAAGGGGTTAATGATTATTCCCGACCAGCGACATGCAGTTTAGCAACAGCAACATTTTGCACATT
Organism: Glossosoma conforme; assembly: GCA_022606575.1. Classification (NCBI taxonomy): domain Eukaryota; kingdom Metazoa; phylum Arthropoda; class Insecta; order Trichoptera; family Glossosomatidae; genus Glossosoma; species Glossosoma conforme. The sequence goes on along the minus strand of JAGTXR010000050.1, from coordinate 2,153,092 downwards.
GTCTTGATGTAGATAACAATGCATTCAAATCTATTTATTCTCCGATATATCGATCAATCTTTTGTTCTATCAGACTGATATCAGCTTGATATAGCTCGAAACGATCTTATGTCTCTTATTTTTGTTCGCTCGCCTTACATGCACATCTAAAAATTATAGTTTTAATTATATGTAAAATTATACGGCGTTTGTATACGCAATGTTATTTGATATGACAGTTGCTCCATTTCATGTTGGTTCAACTGTCATCTTTAATTTGCTTTGCATTCTTCACAGTGTGTTCCGGCAGTCGTCGGTCAAGCCCCGTTCGAACGAGACGGAATTAACTTCATGTTACGGTCGAACGGGGAAGTCAAGTCTTTATCGGATATAAATGCGAATTTTGCTTCAAAAACAAGTTTTTTTGCTTGGTAATCTGCTCCTGCATCCTTCCTCCACGCAGCCACGTGACGAACCCGCGACTTGTCGTCTTTTTAAAGACGGGGGATGTCATGACATATTTCCCGTCATCTAATCGAACTGAAAGTTTGCTTATCAACTTGATATAACTAGAATGACGAAGAGTGACAGATTATTATCAGAAAGGCTTTTATAAATATATTACAGAACACAACAGCATGACCAGCTAGTCAATGTATAATAAATGTTTGGGCCCTTTCCCACGGACGTCCAGTTTTGCAGGATCACGTTTACTAGTATACCTGCTTCTATGGTAACATTCACATGAGCATCATGATATTATCATACTACTAACCGTGATCCTGCAAAACTGGACGCCCGTAGGAAAGGGCCCTTACAAGTAACAACAAAAACAATCATTAATTTAAAGCGGACAGTGTAACAATATCATCAGTAAAAATAAGTAGGGGATATGATAAGAATCGTCTGGGACTGTATAAAATTTTAGTTTCAAATATAATACCGACAATCGCAAATGGCTTTCGGTGCAACAGAAGATAATATGTACTTAGTAAGAGTAATGATTTTAAATTAATGTGGAGCCATGCCGCGATGCTATAAATCGGAAACCGAATCGATTCGACCGAACTTAATCGAGTTATCTCTGAATAGCGTCCATTATTAGAGTTACCATGGGTCAGGGGTTAACAACAACATACTTATATCAAATAATGTACATTATAAATAACTTAGATCACATACTTAGATCAAGATGAAACTCAATAATCTAATACACTCGCTATATTAAGACTATGATCACACACGGCAACACTGTATGTTAATGGATAAAAAATATTTTAATACAAAATGCTTTGATTTGTTCCGAAAGCTATTTCATCTATCCAAGTGTAGATTTGGACAGTAAATAGAGAACTCAGCTGGGCTTTCGCTTCCAGTCCACCTAGTGGTTTTAAGCTTTCAATTTTATTTACAAGAGTGTTTTGACGAAATAGATATATTTTTATTCGCAATGTTTATTTGTTACAATAATATCAATCAAAAATTTACAAATTCTCATGAATATCATTCCATATCTGATCCCTAGCCAGAACATAGTGTTGTCTTTTAATTTGTCATACACGTCAGTTCTGTGTAGTTTCCAGCGGCCCTTCACAATAGGAAAAACCTTGAAAGTATGCTGTCCTGAAGCATCTGGAGAGCATGTCCTGTTCTACCATCATCTCTTGTCCGACTGTAGCATAGAAGGCTGCCTTGATTGGTACTTTACCCCTTCATTCTTCAAAAACTTAAGCCATATTTTACGCAGCAATTTGTTCTCTAAGCCTACTTTATACTCGTAACAGCGTTGTATTTTGTTACGATGTCAGGAAAATCTTTATATGCGACAATATTTGCTTCATTTAGAATATTTAGATGGTAGTTAACCGTTTATGAAAATTTAAAAAAATGATGGGCCAGAATTGTTTCTTGTCTAGTATTCGCTGGTAGTTTGTAAAACTGGTGGGCGTAGTATCTAATCTGTAGTATTGACCAGAGAAGAGCTGATGGTTCGATTGAAACAACGCCCCCTATTTCCGCGTTATCCGTGACATTTGGTGATAAAATTGGTGAATAATTACAGCGGCACACTTACGAGGGATTTCGGGGACTTTATGACGTTCGTGAACACACGTGAACAGTGCTGTAACCAAACATTTAGATGGGCAGACTTGAGATACCAGTATCTTCCTCTGCAGTAATATTTATAATTTATTATTTACCGAAAAAATATTTTGCATTTTATTTCAGCTGTATTTTATGTACAAGAAAACCGACAATAATGAAGTACAAAATGTATTCGGCGGATCTTCGTTGTGCAGACATAATTTTGGACAAGACCACTAACATTGCGGTTTATAATTTTTTATGGCGTTTTTCCTTTTTAGTCTTTTCAATGTTCATTGCCATTTGCTTACAATCCCAATTTTCGGAGGGTTTATTTAAGTATTTATACTTTTTACTCCATCTCGTCGAATTTGAATAAATTTTTTATTGATATATGCATTTTGTTTACTTTAGTTAATTCTACATCGCCATCCAGTTGTAAAGGGTCCGCCATCTAACGTTTTTTTTTTCAACTAGTGCTTATTTCGTGAATGGTAACACTTAGCTCATGTCTGATTTGACAGATAATTGGTTTTATCCTTCCGCTGAACGAATATGGTTGTGTATACGCTTTGAACAACGCTGGGTAATATTGCGACATTACTTTGAAAATCAGGCCATTTTTCTTCGAAAATGAGCAAGGAGTGGCCGTTACAGTCAATGGCGATCGTTATCGGGCCATGTTGAACGAATTTTTGTTCACAAAAATTGAAGAGGAGGATATTGGCAACATTAGGACGGCGCTACGTGCCACACAGCCGAAGCTAAATTTTTTCATCTTTGCATCTTTTAAAAAAAAAAGTTATTTGGCGGACGCTATATGTTTAAATTTCCAAGTCTTTAGCTGAGTGTCAAAATAAAAAAAAACATTGAATAATAATAAAAATGTATCAATAATAATCAAAATAACGAACGTGCGCCTATTATGCAATTTCATAGGTTTTTACGACCAATTTTTTTTACCGTTGTGTACGGGGAATTTCTTCCTTTCGACATTTCTCTCGAAGAATATGCTATAATATGCTTACGTAGAACATACTTATCTCATATGACGTTTGAAGAGGTATATTTAGCCGATAAACCAACTACAAACTATAAGACACCAACTCATCACCAATCATCAACTTTGAAGATGAACCCTGCAATGGCGGCCGAAATATCAGAGAAAATAAAAATATAAAAGCCACAATTCAGGCAAGCAAATATTTTCATAGATGGCACTTCTTAAAAAATATTACTTTTATTATGCGTAACCATTGATATAGTGAATTACTCTTCCATATGCATAATGGACGCTTATGCTGAGCTGAAAAGAGTTGCGGAGGACCGAGAGGAATGGAGATCGAGATGCAAGATTCTGTTGCTGCAAACCAATCCACCGGATTGATACTACGAAAAAGATGCATAATGTCAGAGCATGTTATGATGATAACGTAAACTACATAATTATGTTATTTTATTTTTGAAGTGGCCATATGATAGACTAAACACTTCAGCTGCGAAGATTATAAGTCTCAGTAGCAAAATGATTGATTTATTCGTACGTTTATAAGTTCAAGAAGCTGTGTATTTATGAAACTTTCCGCTGTGGAAATATGAAGAGCAATGATATCACTGAATGATCAGCAGACTACAATGAATGAACTGTTCATTGGCTTTCCAGGAAATTAGATCACACACCGAGATAGTAATCTTTCAAGCAAACTACAGTTAAAAAATATATACAAAACAAGCATGTGTTAAATTCGCCAATCAATATTTTCATATCTTTTTTCAGGCAGGTATAAAACAATTAATACATCATACATTAAATAGAAATGTTAAATATAAGTAATACATTGTAGGTGTTAATACACTAGGCACACACAAGTGTCAATGTGCAAGACGAAGAAATGTTTTGGATTGGCGTCTAGGAACTGGAAGACGGAGCGTTGTACGACGCCCTATATGATGGACTGACGACATCAAAAGAATAGCGGGAGTAGCCTGGATGCCGAGAGCGGAGGATCGAGAAGGATGGAGACTACGGCGGGTATAGCATTACAAAGCATTTGCTTTGCAAACCAAAGGTCGTGGGTTCGATCCCCGACGGAGATTAAAAAAAATATTTTTAATCGATTTCTGAGCTCTAAGATTAACACTAGTTGATGTAAGTTTGATCCCTCACCCGTAAAATGCCAGTTATAGCCTATCAATTAAAATTGGTGGTAGACGAAAGTCGTCCCGTGAAGACCACCCATTCATAGTAAATTACTTTAATAATAAGGATAATGCATGAATCTCGGGCTGTATTCTATAACGTTGGTGGATCATCACTCCACATACAGCGCTGAGCGTATGTAACATGTTAAGCGTCATAGAATTCCAAATATGAGACTTCAGAATTACTATCACCATCTGTCGGTATTCTCCTGTATGTGTTTACATAAAAAAATAAAATGATGGACTGACGTTATCAAAAGAACAGCGGGAGTAGCCTGGATGCCGAGAGCGGAGGATCGAGAAGGATGGAGACTCATTAAGGAAGCCTTCGATCAAGTGTAAATAAACTTATATGTACTCATATTTTGGCTAATTTAAAGTCATGTTTTTAAATAAAATCTAAATTTCTACATTTTACTCGTATATTGGCAAACTTGTGTTATATTTATTTATAGACGTATCATATAAAAATAAGTATTTGCTAAACTAGATGAACACATATAAATAATCTAAAAAAAAAGCAAAACCCATTTTTTACAGACTTAACAAAATATTAAAGTGTCTTAAAAGACGCAAAAATATCGAGGTTATTATTTATAGAGTTACCCAAATCCCATGACACATCGCTCTAAATCTACTTACTAACGTCTGGAGGGTATTTCAGTCGTCAGAAACATAAACAGCAACAAAAAATGGTCTCGCATTTTAGTACAGAGTTAAGAATGAACGGGATTCGAACCGCCAACCCTCGGTTTTAACGCCAAAAACACTCCGAAAATAAGTCAAAACAAAACGTTTTTGCTCAACAAAAATATTACTTGCAATTTTTCTGCATTTCGAATTGTATTATTTGGTCTATGTTTTCTTCTTCCCTTAATATTATGGCGATAGTATCTATGCAGATACACTAAAAAAATACAGCTTGATCCTTAAGTATTTACCAAAAATATTTATTATTATATCAATTTTTAATTTTTCACATTTCTGCCCCAAAGAACTTATAGCTTGAACCTACTTTTAGTGATTTTAAGTATTTTATCTGTTATATATGCCGGAATTATATTTCAAATTAATTTATTTAGTTAAATAGTTCGCTATCAAGCTTGTGGATTATTTTTTAAATAAATAAAGGTCATTTGTAATACTTGTATTCTGAATATGAGCTAATTGCGTAAATAAATTATTGATGTCAAAGATATTGAAACAATTGTCATAGATGCATATATAGAAAAACCCAAGTTTTTATGCATAATGTTTAGGTAAAATTGTTGATGATACATTGTGGCTCGGCCTGAATGCTGTGACTAGGTCGAGCCCTAAGTTTGTAAAGTTTATCGTAAATATATGTCAATGTGCTTCTGAAAAAGTCTGTGTTATTAATCTGCTCCTAATCCTGCATCACGCGACTGTATAACGACTTTTTGAGAGAAAGGACGATGTTAACATATTTTAACAATGTTCTTTATTGCAATTAAATATATATTTATACGTTACCATTTGTCGTCCAGTGCATTTATTCAAAATAAATATTCTTTCAAGAAGCAGATAAAGCGGATTGTCTTACCTGAAACAAATACAGAATAATAACATTAATATATTTAAAAAGCCTTCATAGTTTATCATTCTTATAATATTCTTATAATCTGTCGAAGAGACGACGGTCGATGGGGAAGAAAAGTATTGGAATGGCGCCCAAGAACTGGCAAACGAAGCATTGGCCGACCCCCTACAAGATGGACCGACGATATAAGAAGAATAGCGGGAGTGACCTGGATGCGGAAGGCGGAGGATCGAAGAGGATGGAGACTCATGCGGGAGGCCTACGTTCAACAGTGGACGGACACAGGCTGATGATGATGATGATGAATATAGTATATTTGTGTTGTCCATCAACTGTATTTAAGCCTCACATCCCTCTCGAGCCTCACATTTTCCACCCTTCACAATCCTCCGCTCTTCTTAGCAAATCAATCGAATGGCGTTTGTCAACTAAAATAGAAGCACTAAAATCTGCGTACATAATCGCCAGTACTTATTCTGCTGGAAATGAAATGTTTATGGGGCATCAGAGCAGAAATAATTGCGAGGGCTCTCCTTCAGCTTGGTGAACTGGAGCTGGTGATGTCCAGGGGAGAGACCCTCGGGAATCCTGGCCATACAGCGTCCTCAGCTCTCTCAGGGATAAAGTAATTGAGTGGTGACAATTTAATCAGGAAAATAAGTAGTGCGCAAAGATTCAGGCGCATTTAATTTAAACAATGAAATAATACACTTTGTAATACTAAAAGTTTAATTTTACTTAATATTATATTTAACAAACGTTCATTATGTAACTCCATACATGTGGTGGCATTCACACATGTGGTTTATAGAAAAATCGCCCCTGTGACGAAACCTTACGCTATTTATTTACACGTTTTTACATTTATATACACGCTTTACAGATTCCTGTAAAGAATACATGTAGGTTGATAAAAGGAATGACTGCACTTACAATTTCCTACCGTAGATGTCACAATGAGTACCGAAAGTAGCAAAACGATATATCGGAGTTTCGGAGTCAACCCTCCTTCATCAGGACAAACCTAAAACTCAGTTTTAAGTTACTGCATTGTACATGGATGCATTGAAAAGATGGTTTGTTCTAGAGCATTGAGAGTAATTTTAATATGATACTATATGTTTAACCCTTTCATTACGGCTCGGTTTGAAAACAAATTATACTGTCAATTATAAAACTAGTATTTGAAGCATAAATGTAGTTATCTGGTATATTTATATATATCACATTGGTTCTTGTATCGTTTAGCTATCAGATGATGCATAAAAAACTATTCTATGAAAGTAGCAAAACGATATATCACGTCAACCGATGTCAACATTCGGGTAATCTTATGACGACATATGCCGGCAACCGAAAACAAAGCCCAAACATAACATTACCTGATATTTTTCGCTAAATATGCTATCTTTAAAAATATCACATACATACATAGAAATTTAAAGCAGAAAGTGACGTTTAGAACATCTATCGAAGGTGACTGTCGGTATATTAACGACAGTATTAAAATGTCAATAGTTTAAACTCGCAAGATCTTAGAATCTGTTTATCGCCTCAGAATGTTCTAGAAAAATTCCAGCGACCATGTGGCCAACAGCTAATGTGTAATTTAACATTTTGTTTGTAAGTCCAACAACCCATAATGTGACATTCTCTAACATTTGACATGTTTAAGAATAGATAATGTTTGTTATATTGTATGATCATGACTTTTCGTATGAGCATTGAACATCCTAACCTAGAAAATAATGTTTTGTTTTTTTTGTTCCATTTTTTGAATAAGCTGAAAATAATATTGCCAGGTTAGAGAAATATTTTTGCATCTAATATAATTGTCATAACGTACAGACAAAAAATATTTTATTTTAACAAAAATATTTACTGTATAATTTGAAGGTTTTTTAAAATGTAACATTCAGTTCACCAGTGTAGCAAATAATATTTTTATGGTAGATAATAACAACGTATTTTAAGATACTAGGTATGGTTTAATATAAAGAAAAGTATTATTGATACTAATATAATAAAATTAATGTTTATAATTAATATCTAATAATTCATGACGAAACTGCAAGTTAATCCATTTTTAACCTTTCCTTTACAGTGCTAAAATAAAAACGCGCGTTCCGGTTTTGGGTAGTCAGTACACAATAAAAAATTAGCGATTTTTAATTGGAAAAATAAGAGCATTCATAGCTAATCCCCTTAATTAATTATAATTGAAGTCAGCAATTATAATAATTGAGATTTACTGGAAACATTAAAAACAATCTGGCAATATGTCCACTCTGATTTCAAGCTCGAAAGCAACTGCCGCTAGTCGTGGAAGTGGCCAGAATAGACCACTCCCACTCTCTTTCCTCTTCCTTCAGAGCGATGTGTGAAAGATTGAAATGCAAATATAGTGTCGCGCTTCCCGCAGATCGTCGAGACCTAAGGTCGAAGCACTCACAGCGCGATTTTGTTTCCGATGTTCACAAAATACCTCCGATATACCCGATAAATTCTGATTATTATTAATATTATTTTTTAAATCAATGCGTAAATATATTATGGAGGAATACCTAAAACCTTAACCTTGTATTTATTAAATTTATAGAGATATTGATGGTTATTAGAAGCAATGTGTAGAAGATACACATCACAAGGAAGAAAAGGTTAAGAAAATGCTTTGCTTTTACGTTTTAATTGTTAGGTTATATTATTAAACGACGAATTTAACTGTGTACATAAATAAAATTTAAATACAATACCAAGTGTTCAATATCTACATAATTATTTACTTCTAACTTTTATTATTAAAAAATTAGAGCCATTTTTTAATTAGGTACGTAACCAATTTTATTGAAATTCAAATTAGTTTGGAATGTAACGAAACACGTTATTTCTTTAAAATATTAAAGATTTGAAATAACATTGAGGGGAAGAATTGATTAAGAATATTTGATTATCATTTCGGAAGCTATTAAATATTGTCAACATGAATAAACTACAAAAATCCATTGTTGTCGGTTTATGTGTCTATGTATTTTCTATCGGCGATACTTCTACATGTTTGTTTATTATTTGTGTCGGTGAGTATTTTTTGGAACTTCTAGTTAATAATCATAAATTACTGATTTTTTATAACGTTTAATTATTATTATTATTCTATCAGTATTTGTATAGCGCTTTTTTTAAACCGATTGGTCATTCCAAAAGCGCTTCTTTGCCTCTCTGAGTAAAAAGGTGGGTCTTGAGTCTGCTTCTGAAGGATGCCTCCGCTTTAAGTTCTCTTATGCTTTCCGGTAGCGAGTTCATGGACATTTGTGCCGTGTAGCTGAAAGCACGATTGCCAAAGACCGTGCTAGAACTACCTGCCGTTAGCTGTAGGGTCCTTCTATTTGCTCTGTATGATCTGAGTGTCTCTTCTGTTCTGTTAATATTATAATTAATGACAGAAATATCCATCGAATCTTTATATTCACTTACATAACAAATCATTTACTATTTGAATGTCATAAATAAATTATTGTTTATTTTGTAGTGAAAAATTAATTTAATCGACCAGCAACAATGGCACTTTGTTGCGCGGTTCTTGTCAGATCACCGAAGTGCAAGCAACAATGAACGTAGACCAAAACTTGAATGCGATCGATGTTAAGGCGCTCCTTAGGACGAAATGGTCCAATCTTGGGAACATCGGGATAATCATCAGATCTCCTTACTACAAAAAAAGTACTAAAAATCTGAAAAAATGCCTCGGATACCACAGCTGTCGTCTCTTCCTTTGAGTTTCTGACCTGGATTTTATCGGGAAACATGTTTCTAGGAGAACTTTCAGGTTCAGACATGTCTGGGAATGGACAGTGGGAATTAACAGAACTCAGTGGCGGCAATTTGTAGTGACCATTACTTCAACGGTTAATAGAAGAAAATATTTTTTTGGAGCATTAGGGAATTGTAATACTTTAACATCCTCCTCTCTTTCAAAAGGGTGTTATTCCGTCGCGTGTTGGCAGGATTAGGAGCAGATTAATAAAACAGACTTTTATCAAAAGCATCTTCACATACATTTCCGATAAACTTTACAACCTTGTGGCCCGACCTAGTCATAGCATTCTGTCGAGCCACAATACAATATGCTCTCGGGACACGACTCATGCGCTCGTGATGGCTCTCGCTCAGCGCCACAAGCGACGGTCTATATAACTATGACCGGACTTGTCCAAAATGCCAGTATGGCGGACACATTCATGTCTGACAGCGAACAGAAATAAGAGACGAAAGATTGTACATCGAGGTTTTCCATACCAGTCAGCAAGGGCTATATCATGCTGATGTCAAATTTTTATAATGTCTATTCGTCCAGTGATAATATCAATAGCTATAGAAAAACAACACGCATTTACATAATATATCATTATCTTCTATTTAGTAATATTGAAAAATTAATGGCTGAACAAACAAAATGACATTCAGCCGCTCAAAAGTGACATTTAATGTGAAAGGTTTAGCTTTTAGGTTAAAAGGTGATTTTTGCCGCGTTGGCACACCTGGCAGGATGACGCACGCGTGCCAACTTTAGACAGGAAACAATACAATCTATGAAACGTTACCAGGGATAACAAAATATAAAACAATTAAATATCTAAAATAATATATTAACAGAAAAAGTATGTGTTATTTATCTGCTCCTTATTCTGCCACCGCGCGACTGAATAACAGCCTTTGAAAGAGAGGAGGATGTTAGTAGGAAAGAGCAAAATATGCACAAAATTATGTTTGTGTGGCACTGCATCTCTTTAAAAATTGAGCAACGTTGCAACTTGTATTTCTGGTGTTAAAAGACCTTACAATACAATAATCTTGCCTCGCTTAATTCTTTCTCCGTCGATTTTCAGTGTACCTGTATATTTTTAAAGCCAAATCCAGGCAGTTAAACTAAATTTATGTTTTTTGTTATAGTTTCCCTATACTTTGCTAAGACTGCGTTGAGTATGGCGACATTACCATAAATGAAACAGCCAAGATTGAGTATTTGCTTTCTACAAGAAATATCTCCACGGAATAACACTACTAGCATCTTCACGTGGACGGTGCGACAAATGTACACGAATATATTTATATAATCCAATTATATAACATTAAAACTGAGATTGAGATTGAACCTCAAAAAATAAATCATTCAAAAATATTTAAGTTTTTATCACTTATGTCATCGACTACTTCTTCTTCGTAGTATCAATCCGGTGGATTGGTCTGCAGCAACAAAATTTGCATCTCGTTCTCCACTCCTCTCGATCCTCCGCAATCCTCTTCAGCTCAGCATAAGAGCTACAATTCATGTCCTCGAACACTTGCTGCAAATATTCCCGTCTGGGGCGCGCTCTGCGGTTTCTACGATTTTAATCGATTTCAGAGCCCAAAAATACCCCCGGTTGGTGTGAATTTGATCCCTCACCCGTAAAATGCCAGTCATATCCTATTAATCAAAATTGGTGGTAGACGAAAGTCGTCCCGTGAAGACCACCCATTCATAGTAAATTCCTGTAATAATAAGGATGGTGCGTGAATCTCGGGCTGTAGTCTATGACGATGGCGGATCAACACTAAACATACAGCGCTTAGCCATATGCACCATGGAAAGAATCATAGAATTCCACAAATGAGACTTCAGAATTACTATCACCATCTGTCGGTATTCTCCTGTATGTTCTTACATAAAAAAAATATCATAAACATTTACAGCAAACACGATATATGATATTTATCTTATCAATAAATCGGAGAAAAAATAAACGGCAGAAACGGGAATTCGAACAAATAACTGCACAATACTGTATGTCTGAGTAATGAGAGCTATCGTTACTTTTTTTTTGTAATCGATGATTACCCCTGACTGTTCCAGGTGAAAGCGGATCATTCCCGGAACGTATTGAAAAGGTTTTTGGACTCGCGAGGTCCGCACAATTAACGCGAAATAAAGGAATCCAATTTGTTTGGTTCAGGGGACGTCATCCGCCACACGCTCCCAACAACAAAGGGATCACGCTGCGCATGTAGCGCACAATGAGCAGTGCAAATGCTCATCATTATTGATGGCATTACCTACATAAATACCGCATATCATAAAGCTCACGTTTTTCAAATGAGGGTATACGTCTCACACCAAATGCATGAATTAGGTGGGATGTTTGCTAATCTAGAGCTAAAGGAACATAATATATTGATATCAGCTTGATATAGCTCCTTTAGGCTGATGCTGTAAAGCCTCGAAAAACGATATTTTGTCTCTTATTTTTTGTTCGCTCGCCTGACATGCACATCTAATGTTAGTTTTAATTTTATAATGTTAAACGGTGTTTGCATACATAAAATATTTGTTATGACAGTGGGCACATTTCCTGTTGCTACCACTGTCATCTTGAATTCGCTTTTTTCTGCAGCGACGGTTGGCACCGTCAAGATGTCACGGCGCGCCGTTAGTTGTCAGTTGAAGTTCGACTCACGACCGTCATAGCGCGCGCGCCTAGGGCGTTCGCTATGACGGGCGACGTTTTTGACAAATAAACGCGTATAGTCAAACAAAAAACAAGTTTTTTATATTGTAAACCTGATCCTCCATCCTTTCTCCAGTAAAAGATATCTAAATAAGAAAGGAGGATATCAGTTTAGATAATAAATGGGGCATATGCTTACCACAATTTGACACCATACACTTCTGTGTAGTACTTGTACCATATAATATATCTACAACCAATGACCTCCAGGGGAAGCACGATGACTTGAAGAGACGGCCGCTGTTGTAGCAGCTACATAATTGTGATCGATTTCTCAATCGGATTTTTTAAGGAGATCGGGTGAAAATCCCGAAGATCCTAAGGCCTGGACCATATGGTCTTAAGGTTCGGCTTAAGCCAACCTAACTGCGTGTTGCTAACAGTAATACGCGGTAAGCAGCAAACGGTGACGCATTCACGTTTACATCATTATCATCATCATCAGCCTGAATCCGTCCACTTTAGAACGTAAGCTTCCTGTATGAGTCTCCATCTTCTTCGATCCTCCGCCTTCCGCATCCAGGTCACTCTTTATGTCGTCACTCCATCTTACAGGGAGTCGGCCGATGCTTCGTTTGCCCGTTCTTGGGCGCCATTCCAATACTTTTCTTCCCTATCGACCGCCGTCTTCGACAGACATGTCTTGCCCATTGCCACTTTAGTGTGCCTATTCGTTCTGTATCCTCCACTACTTGAGTTTTTCTGCGGATATCCTCGTTCCAGATTCTATCTTTCAGCGACACTCCTAGCATTGATCTCTCCATAGCACGCTGGGTGACCTATATTTTATGAGTAAGACTTGCTGTTGGATTCCACGTCTCTGCGACATAAGTTAATACAGGGAGGATGCATTGGTTAAGCGCCTTAGTTTTAATTGTGGAATTTTCGCATTAAAAACATTCACGTTTTAGACCTCGCCAAATGCTGCTGAACTTGAAGCGCTAAAGGTGTGGTATTGCCACTGCCAAGATTAATTTGATCGTGGCAGTATTTTCCCACATGAGTTAAAATCTAGATTAAAAAAAACTTAATTATGATTTATTATATGTTAAGCCAATAATCTAATAATCAATCTTTATTAGTAAGGGTACGACCTTCTTATGGTCATATCCATGGCGGGCGACAGTCGTGGCTCTCTCGGGGTCCCGTGGATCGTTTATTTTTAATTGCAGTTAAAGTGGAGTTATTGTTTAGGGTACCGCAGTTAAATATGTCCGCTGAACCCCATTTTGACAGATGAAAGAACCAAAATGGGGTGACGATGATTTAATATCATTAAAATATCTCACGCTGCCCACATGATACGCCTTATAAAAATAACTGAATTTAAACACCCTATCTAAAATTAATAAATAAAGTACAATTACAAATTAACAACACAATCTATCTTATAATAATATAATAATAATAATAAAATTTATTTATTCAGCCACTAGTGACGTAATCAAAATTTTACATACAATATTTCCAAGCAAATACAGAAAAAAACTAATTTTAAATTAAACAGAATAGAAGGAAAATATAAATCGGCATGTACACATACACCACATTATTATTATTGTACTACTCAGCATTCTGCTACACATCACTGCCCACACGTCGAACAGGGCCGCCTTTCTCCAGAGCAGCGCGACGCCGTCGTACGGCCGGCATTATGACATTTCTTTAATCAATACTTTCCCATATCTGTTCTATATACGGAATACATGCTTACCACAAATTGCCGCCGCTAAGTTCTATCAGTTGCCACTGTCCATTCCTTGATCTAGGACATACCTGCACGTGAAAGTACACTTGGCAGCATATATAGTTCCCGATAACCTTCAGAGCAAAAGTCCGAGTACTTGAAGAGAGCGTATATATAGTATCCGAGACGTATATTTTGGTGATATGTTTATCATTTTTTTTAACGAAATCGATGATTAACCCGGCGTTCTTAAGGCATGCACCATTTCGTCATAAGCAGCTGCTCAACCCGAATCAAGTCAATACATCGGAGAAAAATAAACGGCGGGGATTCGAACCATGAACTTTGTAAACCATACCCATTTTTTAAAATGTAAACACATACAGGAAAATACCGACAGATGGTGATATTAATTTCTGAAGTCTCATCTGTGGAATTCTATGACGCTTACCATGGTGCATATGGCTAAGTGCTGCAAATGGAGTGTTGATCCGCCAACTTCATAGACTACAGCCCGAGATTCACGCATCATTTTTATTATTACAGGAATTTACCATGAATGGGTGATCTTCACGGAACGACTTTCGTATACCACCAATTTTAATTAATAAGCCATGACTGGCATTTTACGGGTGAGGGATCAAATCACACCAACTGGGGGTATTTTAGAGCTCAGAAATCGATTAAATATCTGACGGGGATCGAACCCACGACCTTAGGTTTGCAAAGCAAACGTTTTGACCATTGAGCTGTACTAGCTGACAGATCTTGGCAAATTCTCGAATCGATGTAGCGGCGTAAGTGGATAAGCGGTCAATGCATTAAGCAATGAAATGGACATGGTGTACAAAGTTCGTGATGCAAATCTTCGCATCCGCTGTTTATTTCTCTCCGAAGGTAATGTTGATGATGTGTTTATTTGCTGTGATTTATGGTGAATATAAGTTCCCACTAGGTAGCTGATATTTTTATTGTACATACTTCTGATAAAAGTTTTTATGTCCAAATTTAAGAGTACATAATAAAATACTGATATAAAGTGAAAAATAAAATTACTTATTGAATTATATTTTTATTTCTCGTTTTGAATTATGGTCACTTAAATGTTTATAGGGCAACTCCCGAGGGTGACAATAATTAATTTGACAAAAATAGAAGCAGCGTCATTGTTCTCACACGGCGCTTGAGCAGCTGGGAACCAGGCCGACACACTAAAGTGACTAAAGGCTAGGAATCATAAAAAAATAATCATCGAACATAATGAGATCATTTTAAATTCTTATTACACACATTTATAACCAGAACAAATATGTTGAGTTTAAATGAATGTTTAACTAACATTAAATCGGCATTGCTTTTCTTTCAACAATTGCTTGCGGATATAACTTAAAAAGATGCCAAACATGCAAAAGAATTTGTATACCTTGGAAGTACAATCACCTGTGATGGCAGAACAAAAAGAGAAGTCAACAGTCGAATACATCAAGCAAGGCTAGCTTTCAATAAAAAAGCCAAAATTCTTGAGTCAATGAATATTTCTTTAGGGCTCCGCAAGCAACTTGCCAAAACACTTGTTTGCAGCATCTTAATGTAGGGCTGTGAGACATGGTGCTTATCTGAAAGTGATTAAAAAAGACTAGAGGCCTTTGAGATATGGTGGTATAGAAGAATTCTCGGAATTTCCTGGAGAGACCAAGTCACGAACAATGAGTTTCTCAGAATAATCAAGGAAGATAGGCAACTAATAAGAACCATCTCAGAGAGGCGAGCCTGATGGATTGGTCACATCATGCGCCACGATGGTCTCCTTCACGATATTGTGGAGGGGATGGTTGAGGGTAGAAACTGTAGAGGGCGCCCTAGGCGGGAGTATTTGCAGCAAGTATTCGAGGACATGAACTGTAGCGCTTGTGCTGAGCTGAAAAGGGTTGCGGAGGACCGAGAGGAATGGAGATCGAGATGCAAGATTCTGTTGCTGCAAACCAATCCACCGGATTGATACTACGAAGAAAAAATAGCTTAAAGATAAGCGTTTAGAAAAACCTAAGGTCGTGGGTTCAATCCCCAATGAAGATTAAAAAAAAATGTTCGTATTTAAAATCGATTTCTAAGCGCATAAATACTTTAGGTTGGTATGAATTTGAACCCTTACCCGTAAAATGCCAGTCATAGCCTATTTATTAAAATTGCTGGTAGACGACAGTCGTCTCGTGAACACCTCCCATCCGTAAAAGTCGGAATGTAATCAATGATGTTGACGGATCAACACTCCACATGTAGCGCTTGGCCATATTTAACATGGCAAGCCTTATACTTGTAGAATCACGTATGAGGTTTCTGCGTCAATATCCACCATTTATCGGTATTCTCCTGAATGTGTATACGTAAAAAAAGATAAAAAATAAACGGCGGACGCGGGGAATCAAACCACTGACCTTACACAATTCGCGTTTATTTTATAAAAGACTTACTTTTTCGTCTGACCGGTATTACGTTCGCCCTACCGGCCGAAAAGTTGACTGATAACTCCGGAACACTGTGACATGCAGCGCCGCCAACGATCGCGGCAAAAAAGCAAATTAAAGATGATAGTTGCACCAACATGAAATGGAGCAACTGTCATAACAAATAAAACGGCGTATGCAAACGCCGTGTAATATTATATAATTTAAACTAACATTATTAGATGTGCATGTCAGGCGAGCGAACAAAAATAAGAGACAAAAGATCGCTTTTTGACGCTATATCAAGTTGATATCAATTGAAAATATCTCTAAAAATGAGAAATATGAGGTAGAAAATGGAATTTTTAACCTTGCTTAATCAATTTGAAATGATAAATCGCATGTCATCGTAAAGATAAATAAATAGGAATCTCAACACAATGTGAAATAAGTTCAAAATTATTTTCAGTGCCGCATAGCAACACAGACAATTAACATTTTTAATTGCACTGCTCCGTTTCTGATTGGCTTTGGCGACCCCTGCTGCGCCTACCCACATGATCAGTAATGGGTTAACAATAACACCAGCGATTGGAATTAACCCCTTAACCCACCAGCATTACCTAATACGTGCGACTCAACGCAGATCTATGGACTATCGCTTGAATCTTATTGAAAATTATTGAGCATCGTGGCACCAATGATATCATAAAGTCCAATTTATGTTCTGTAATATCATCTTTATTGCTGACTATGGAACGTTATATAATGGAGCGCATTCATCGTTTATAAGATCAGGAGACGTGTTCTATCTCCTTGATGATGCGCTCATTCAGATTATAATCAGTCGCATAATAGTCTGTCATTTTCTTGGTAGAAGAAAATCTCTTGGTGTCAAACTACATACTATACATCAAAGATATCGATAAAACATATTAAGAAGGCCGCCATGGAATATACAGGTACTTTTATCTTTTGATTTTTGTCTCTTCGTATGATTCAATCGGTTTGTAATTTACAGGGTACACGTAAAAAAAACAATTTTTAAAGTAATTAAATGCACACATACTGTACATCAAATTCTTAACACACATCAGATCGTTCAGAAAAAATATCGGCAGAAGGGGACAGTGCTAAAGCTGAGGTACGAAGAAGGGGTGGTTGGGCTCCCCAGTGAGTGTTGGTCAGTTTGCGGATGAGGTTGTTCCTTGTTGCAACTTTCTGTTTGGTGTTGCTGCAATGACGCCTGAAGGTGAGGGTGCGATCTAGAGTGACTCCGAGGTATTTTGGATGATCGCTATGTTCCAGTACTCTACCTTCCCACGTGACACGAAGCTTTCTATTAGCTTCCCTGTTTCTAAGGTGGAAACAGCAGACTTGTGTCTTTGATGGGTTAGGTTGTAGATGGTTGGTCTCGTAGTAGTGGGACATCTCGTTGAGTCCATGGCTATTTTTTGGCTACTTCCTCTTCCGGCTAATATTTTCAACCCAGCGACATTTTGAATATTAACCCATGCTTTGCGATGAAATGTATTACAACTCGTCTCTAATAATAAGAATATCCAAACAAAATATAATATATACTGAGCTCAGAATTTTTGTATTCCTCCGTAATATTATTGAGTATTAAAATAAATTATTATAATGGATAGTTATTCATTTGTAGCGATGAAAATATTTTTTTTGTGAAGTAATCGGGGATAGAATCACGCGCCAGTGTCATGCATCTGCGTGAGCGCCTGCGCAGATGAGGACAGCTTGTTGTCTGGGCAAATCGTCAGTGGATTCGGCTACGCACGGGTCAAGACGTACGATGAATTTTTTGCAGCTATAGCGGCTATTTGCGATGTTTTTTCTCTTTTTGAGATACTTGCATTACAAATATGTTACATTTCAACATTAAACACAATCAATCAAAGCAATATATAGGAAAAATAATATTTTTCCGCTTTTTAAATGATATTTTTATATGGTGTAGAAAATACATATCATCGCAGCTCTCGGATGTTTTTAGCACAGAAAGGAGAGGGTTAATAACGTATTGCTTTACAGTGTTATTTATTCGCATTCAACCCGTATGCAGGTAATGATGAAATATATCGATTTAAAAGTCACGAGAATTAAAATTGATATTTTAGTAACGTGACTTGTCACCTAGATACGGGCGGGTTAATCAATCAATCGTATTGAAATTACAATCGTTGCTAATATAAAGTAACGCTGAACATACGCCCAAGTTCTTCTTTATGGTTGCGATCTCGGCAACTCACCAAAAGCCAATACTGCCGTGTAATATACTTCGAAAGCATAAATTTTACCATCCTTTTCTTCTGTAACTACCTGGACTCACAGATTCTTCGAAGACCGTTAGGAATATATATAGAATTTAATCGTCAGAGCTCCTGGATCCAAAACTGATGTAGGATGGAGTTGATAAGATAGCGGCTGACAGACATTTATAACTTAATGGATAAGCCCTGATCACTGATCTACCCAACTAATGACTGGGCACGGCACTTTTAATAACAGATTATACTCATTTAATTTAGTTTCAAACCATAGTTGCCCCTGTGGCGCCCCCTTTCAGACCTCAGAGCTCATTCTCTGGGACTGTCTTGTTAGAAAAGGACTCCTATTGTTAGAAAGAGGAGTCCTTTTCGATGCAGTTTAAGGGAATCGCCTCGGCCTTATCGGGCATGCAGACTTTGTGGCCAGTAAAAAATATTTTCACGCATTTACAATTTTTGTCATCTATTTACAACCTGTGAATGCGATTCTAATCTCTTTCACGGGTTCTTTCTTTAAGCACTTCTGTGCAGTGGCCACAATTGTTCAGAGGGGACTCCCACTGGACTTATCAGTTGCTAACTGATAATAATCTGAATGAGCGCGTCATCACGGAGACTTAACTGTCCTTCAGTGTGATGCGGGTGTGAGGCGGGTAAAGTCCAGAGCTCTATAGCGGAAGTTGATGACGAACATATGCAACAGGTAGAGGAGAGGACACGGAAAAAAAATTTGGTGATTGATTTTGTATGTTCTGTTTTTGTATGAGCTTTTATGAAGTACTGTACTGAAACAAAAATATATCCTTTCAAAACGTTTCAGTACTCGTGCAACCCTTGTAAGACGCTTAATTTACTCTAAGCCAAAAATAGTAGATAATAAACGTTTAATTACCGGAAGCCACTTTAAAATAACCCTTCAGATTACGTTATTAAATATCCAGTACTTGAGTACTTCCAAGTGTCTTAGTCCTACGCTTGAGTAATGAATTAAGCTCCCAGAAATAGTATTATGGCTCCTTACTACTTATCCCTCACGTGAAGAGATAAGCTTCAAGTGACTATAAGTACTAGTTGGAGCTTAAAGCTCTATAATAGGCATAGTATGCAACTGAAAGTACTCATAATAAAACTCGTGTATTTTTTTTAAAGCCGGAAGCTTATAAGTTACATATTATCATTCAAAGAATACCGAATTTTCAATATTTAATTATCGAGTACGTATTCACGTACATAAATGACAGATTATACTCATTTAATTTGGTTTCATGCCCTAGTTGCCCCTTTCAGACCTCAAAGCAGATTCTCTGGGACTGTCAGATCCTCTTGTTAAAAAGAGGAGTCCTTTTCGATGCAGTTCTACGCCTAGATATATAATAAACTATTCAGTTTATTATATATCTAGGCGTACCGATCACTGAATACGGTGGACTGCAAAACGAGCTCACTATCCACTTTGGGAAACGATGCATTATTTTTAATCATAAAAAATATACACAGGACTCTAAAGACAAGAGCTACAACTCATGTCCTCGAACACTTTCTGCAAATACTCCCGTCTAGGGCGCCCTCTACAGTTTTTACTCTCAACCATCCCTTCCACAATGTCCTGAAGAAGACCATCCTGGCGCATGATGTGACCGGTCCATCGAGCTCGCCTCTGTGAGATGGTTCTTACTAGGTGCCTATCCTCCTTGATCTGTGTATCAGTTGATAAATATTTGTACAAATCTTCAGTGGTTTATAAATATTACTATATATATAAATGTATTCTGGAAGGACACAAAAAAAACTATTTATATTATATAGTATGAAAGTATGCCTTATTTGCCCCGTAAGCACTTTTACATAAAAAGCTCAGAAAAAGTTTTTCTCATCAATAAAAGCTTCTGAAAAAGTTTTGCGTAAAATATGCAAATGTATTTATAAAGCATCAGTCAGTAAGCAGAGCTTTCGGTATATCTGAGATGAAGAGATGACTGGATATAGCATCTCGAAACGTGATGAGTCATGGAAAATGTGATAAAGTGACGTCATACTCTGACGTCACAGCTCACAACAACTCCGTATTGATTCACAGGAAACATTTATATCGAGTGGAAATGCCAAAATGATTACAAATGTCTTATTCATCTAGTTCGTTAAACATCGATAAAATATTGCTAATACATTTTTAGTTATGATCGTATTGCCTATAACATGACTTGTTTATTTATCCGTTTATATAAATTCGCTCATGACTAGTCAATAAAATGTTCGTTATATAATCTACAAAATGAAATGTAAAGCACGAGTATATGTAAACGATTAAATTTATAAACATCCTCCTCTCTACGGGCGAAAGGACTTCACGTCGCCGGGATAATTATCGGATCGCGTGGTGGAAGTATGAGAAGCAGATTAACAACACACAGACTTTTTCCGAAGCCATTTGGATTTACATTGACACATATTTTCGATAAAGACAAAGAAAGTTTCCCCGATGGCGTTACTTTCGCCTCGATCAATCTGGACTTATGTGGCGATCATGCTGATATCAATACATTTTGGCAAATAATAAATTGTTTTGTATATCATTTACCCAAACATTTTGTAGATTAAGGAAGATTTTATTTCTGATGTTTTGAGCTTATTCGGAAGGCCAATCTTAAATGGCAAGTTTCTAGAATTATCGATCGAATCTAAACACATGACTGTAACGACTATAGAAAAATATCATGGTTTAGGACTTCTAACCGAAGTAGATGGGATAAAACCATTAATACCAAATGCTTCAGACCTTTAGAGTTTCGACCTAACCACCCGATATCCTTAAAAAGGCTTATAAACAAAGAATAAAATGTGTCGACTACTCTTGGTGACTATTCTAGAGGCACTACGTTCTCTTCGCAATGAAAGGCTATACATATAGAATGTGCTCGGCGGAGCTTCGGAAGTCAATGCTGACGACGTTTCAGGCGAGTATTAATAGTAACTAACAATTTCATGGCGGCAATTTGCGCCGATCATATGCTCCAGAGTGAATATAGAAGAATATGGCGAAATATCTAAAACTCTCAACCCTCTCCTTTTTTTGCCATTTCTACACCTTGTCGCAGAACACCTTCTCTCAGAACATAGATCGTACCCTAGAGCCTGCGAAACTAAGCAACAGCCCGCGAACTTGCATAGACTGCTGCTTTAGTACCAGAGATATATTTGGGTGTTCAATAATAAGGTTTTTTTTAAGGAGATCGGATGATAAGCCAGTTGCTTCCGAAGCCTGGATTTTTTTTTGTGGAGTGGCTTAACCCTATCTGGGGCATGTATATAGGTTAAATTCAATTTAATAAATTTTAAAAAATCAAGCTCGTTTGGATTTTGAACCGACAGCGTCTGTATGACAAACAAACGCTCTTACCACTTGGCTATGCCGCCCTCTCAATAGTCTCAAGTACCCGTCTTACAAAATAAAATTGACACTTGACATGAGTTCAGTTATTATTCGTGCAGTTATTTAACCAAAAGTGATTTTAAATTAATGTATTATTATGTTTTTTTTTTTTTTACTAATGGAATGATTGTTTAATAACGCAGTCTATATCCGGTAAATTTCCCGCCAATACCGAATCGCAGACAACAATGGCCGCGTCTGACAGTTCACCGGAAGTGTCCGCTGGGCGGCAAATCGACGCATCGGAAGGAAGTGAAAAATAGTACAAATCGAGAGCTTCTGAGAACGAGATAGAGATGGCAGACAACCGGAAATGGCTGCATCTGGGGGCAGACTGTTTGGCGCCATTGTTTGTAAGCTTCTGGGTCAACGGATCGATATTGTCTATTGAATATTAAGGGTTACACTTTACGTAATAATTCGTAAACTAAAGTATACGTTTTAAAGATATTTTTTTTTTCATATTTAGTTGCGCAGAACGCTGTAGCATCTTTAATTTAATGCGTAATATCTGTGACTCGTAACTTTATTAAAGTGCAGACTATATAGCGTCCGCGTATTGTCCACATTTTTCTTAACGGCTCCATTGCCATCTTACCAATTATCAATGCAGCCGTATAATAGGTTTCTGAGATCCACACAATCTCTCACATCCGGTCCTGAAAATGACAGACTCCAGCTGTGGGAACAAATCGCATCAGAGGATTTCATTACTCCAAAGGAAGGCTTCCCAACTGGCAAGAACCTTGATTGGCGGACCTGGAAATCTCTCAACAGATTAAGAACCGGAGTTGGTAGAACAAAGGACAACCTCGAGCGGTGGGGAATGCTTCGGCAGGGAGAGTCACTATTGTGCGACTGTGGAGACCTTCAGACCGCCTCACACCTAAGATGCTGCTCCATGTGCCCAACAGGCTGCACATCTCAAGACCTAATGCTGGGAAACACACGGGCTATCGATGTTGCCAGATACTGGGCAAAAATAATTTGCAGTCGCTGACACGAAGAAGAAGAAGATTATGTTTAACAAGTCTTAATTAAATATATGTTTTTTTCTTAATGTTGTGTAAATTTTGTAATAATACAATTACGGTACTCGTATTTATGAATAGAATTATAATATTTATGTCAAACTTCGTGATATAATAATAATGACATCACCGTTGTACGGCCTACTACACCAGTGTTGCAAGCACCATATTAGGCAAACTCATGTCTTCTTCCATATAAGTTATATCACAAAGCTACACTACGCATGTGACTACATATCTGAGAAGTACGAGTGCTTCCAACCTGTTGTTTGACTTTAATGGAATTTGCTCAATACATGAATAAAGTGAATTGTCACGTTTACAATAGCATCACTTGTTCTTGTGTGTAATATTATAGAGCATTTCGCATCCAAAAATCCATGGCTCTTTTTGGCCCACGTGACAGGAACCCAGACACCGAGACTGTACCTATATAATTCAATGCATATTTATGTTTAATGTCAAATCATTTAAATAGGTTACCACAAAATGAAAGTCACCTAACTTGACACGGAGAGATCCATTTTCGAGTGTCTCTAAAGTCTAAAAGATACTAGTAGAACACCGAAACGAAGAAGAACGAGAGTAGTGGATGCTACCGATAGAATAGGCACACTCAAGTGTCAAAGGACATATCTGCCGAGAAGAAGTATATATATATATGGTAAGTGTTGGAGTGGCGCTCAAATACTGACATAAGGAGTGTTTGCCAATCACCTGCAAGAAAGACTACCGAGATCGGAAGAATCATATCCCGCTGGATAAGGCTGGATGCGAAAGGCGGAGGATTGAGAACGATGGAGACTCATGCGAGAGGTCTAGGTTCAACAGTAAACGAATACAGACTGATGATAGCTGAGTGTTTTGAAGTAAACTTTTTAGTTGAACGCATTTTTTTAAAGAAGTTTCCTACAGTCGACAACGGAACTGGTGATACCTGAGGCCACCCTGCGGCTGATGTGGAGAAGCGCAACTGAGGGGAATACTCGGAATGCCCCGAAAGAGGACCTAGCCCCTGGACACGACCAGGGGTGGAATATATAATGGAGGTCCCTTAGCAGACTTCGGACCGGAGTATGCAAGACGAGGACACAAATGAAAGCTTGGCAGTTTTACAGCGGAACAACTGAATGTGACTGCGGCGTGGAGCAGACCCTGTCACACCTTCTGGAGTCCGAGTAGCTTCACCCAGGAAAACTTTGGAAAACAGGATCTGACCCTATTGTTTCCGACACGATTATATATAGCGCATTTAAAATAAATAAATATATTAACTCTGCTATTGGTGTTGCTTGTTTCTTTGTAACAGTGCTCATTACTAAGTGTTTTTTTGTAAATACGATAGAAGTACACATATACACAAGCCTACCATTAGGAACCTCTGGTTTCTCGGTTCACTGGTCATATCACAAAGGCGCGTGCCAGACCAGCTGCATTTCTTCACTAAATTTATGGCATAAATTGGGATAATGCACCGAACCCCGAACCACTTGCGTTGCCAGCACTCTTCAGTCTATAAGTCCACAGTCTTCACTGTCTACCAATTAGTTTCAAGCGCATGTCGAGGATCAGGAAGCACCAGCCTTCCAGCACTTGATCGGATAAATTAAACCATAAAAAATATATATTTAATACATAATTATATCCTCCTTTCTAAATTGGTTATCGAATTACTGGGTGGCAGAATGCAGTAGCAGATTGACAATACAAAGAACTTGTTTTCGGTTCACAATTCGCGTTTATTTTTTTGAAATACTTGCTTTGAGTTGCCAACTGCCGGAGCACTCTGACATCTCGCGTTGCCAAGACAGTCACGGCAAAAAAATAAAATTAAAGATGACAGTGGCACCAACATGAAATGGAGCATGCAAACGCCGTGTACTATTGTATAATTAAAACTAACATTATTAGATGTAGCATGTCAGGCAAACGAACAAAAATACGAGATAAAATATCGTTTTTCGAGGCTTAACAGCATCATTCTAAAAGAGATATATCAAGCTGATATCAATAAGTACTGTGTACACATTTCGATCGATTTAATGCAAAAAAAGCAGGGCATCTTATAAACAATTACACGAAAAAGGGCAGTTTGTCTAGTAAATAATGGCACACTTACGTCTAACCTCCAATCCTTGAAACACAGACGTTAGATTGGTATACGTAGTATTTTTTATCGTTATTACCATGGCTGCTGCAACTCTGAACTCAAATAATGAATTCCTCTTTAACACACCTACAACCGATTGACTCGTCTTACACTTGCTTAAAATCCCTACAGGTTCAATGTATGTCAATGAGAACTGTCAGTATCTTGCATTGTTTAATTTGAAAGAATATAAAATATTAAAGTAGATAAGAATTTCATGCTTTGTTTTAACATGGATCACACTGACCACTGTTTCACTTGGTGGAAGACTGCAGTTTCACCCATAAATGGAAGCTTTATCAGCTCCAACATGCACAAACGTACTAATTTAAAATATTTATTTTATGTATTTTTTAATTCTGTTGTCATTTTCACATAGTCTTCACCCGAAGGTCCACCTAGGAACATTTATGGTTCCCGACGACCACTAGGGCAGGAGCCCAGGGACTTGATGAGACAGCTGCTGTAGCTCTTCTTCGTAGTATCAATCCGGTGGATTGGTTTACAGCAACAAAAAGTTTCATCTCGATCTCCACTCCTCTCGGTCCTCCGCAACCCTCTTCAGCTCAGCATAAGAACTACAACTCATGTCCTCGAACACTTGCTGCAAATACTCCCGTCTAGGGCGCCCTCTACAGTTTCTACACTCAACCATCCCCTCCACAATGTAGTGAAGAAGACCATCGTGGCGCATGATGTGACCGATCCATCGGGCTCGCCTCTCTGAGGTGGTTCTTATTATGTGCCTATATTGCTGTAGTATCTGTAGGGATATTTTGGATGATTTGATCATTAGATTTTTTAAGCAGATCAGAAGATTAGTCCTACGCTTCCCATGCGTAGATAATACGATCCTTAGGGGTAACTAACTAAACAAATAACAGGCGGTAACCCATCCAAATTTTGGTTAGCATTCAATGTTGCTTAACTTCGTGATATAACCAGTACATCTTCTATTGTACATTTTACATGACGTAAATATTAAATTTTACTATTCAAATCACATAAATATCAAGCTTGAATACGGTAGCTTATGTACACTTTTTATTTATGTTTTCATTACAATATTATATTACATTGGAGTAATTTTAAAAAGTAAATAAACATAACCGCAGTGGAATATATTATCCCCGAACCGGTTAGTAACCACTAAACTTGACTAAACCATACTTTAAGCTGGAAGGCATACCAGAAACCTTCGGCATACCACAGCTTATGGAAATAAGTATTCAAATCAATTCCAGATTTTATTATGACGACAAATCCTATGGAAAGCGTTTAGTGGTAAATCGAACGACTGTCATGTATGCATTAGAGTGCATTTAGATGAAAAATAATATTCGCTAACACTCTCTCCCAGCTCCTTCAAATTTTCACACAGATTAACACCATTATCACCACCCTGACACTCCTCTAACTGAAGCATATAGTTATCACGAGCTGCCGCCACAAAGCTCTGTCAGCCACTATAGTTCTCGCCTCATCCCATGTTAGCTCCGTCCATCGCAGTACCGCGGAGTACAATTCTATGTATAGTTCTCGAAGGGATTTTAGTCGTCATTGTCCATATCTCTGCATCCGAAGGTCCACTCGGGAACATTTATATATGCTTCACGAAGATGTACACAGCAGAACACTTAAAACTTGAAAACGGCAATTGTAGTATCCGGGGCATATTATCAGATGATTTGTTGTTTTTTTTAATCTAATGATTAGCCTGACGTTCGCGAGTCCTTGATCATTTGGTTTTAAGGAGTGACTCAACCCGACACGAGGTTTACAATAGACATTGACCCATCCAAATTTTTATCCGCTTCCAATGTTGCTTAACTTCGGTAATCTAACGAGAGCCGCGCTTATATTAAATTATTTACAGTAAAAGTAAAATATTGAATTTCAGATACCCGTGTGTGCGTCACCCTTTGATAGTATGTTATTAATGCATTTAAATAAATACTAAGCAAAGGTTGGCCGTTGGGTCTGCAATAAATATGAGCCTTAAAATATTAAATTGATATTTTTTGTTCATATTATTAAAATTAATGGTAAGCCACCATCTTTGATGCTTTTAAGAGAATGTGACCGCTCAAAAAATCATTTTTTGGGGCACACAACGCCATATTCATAACAAAAAAACAATTCAAATAATTAGTAATTAAATACACACATACACAATTATACATCAAATTTTATAGGCATCTATTCATTCAGAAAAAAGATCGGCAGACGCGGGATTCCAACCACGAGCCTTGCAACCTTTGCTCTATTCATTTACACCATGCAGTCCACACGACTATTCCCTGCCCGAGGAGATACGGGAAAGTTGATGTAGTTATACCATTGTTACCATCGTATAACTATAGATGTCTCTATAGTACATATTCAGAGTATGTATATATATTTTTTTATTATTCAATCAGTCAACATTTATTCACAAGTTTTTTATTTATATTATTAGTTTCCGACAGTCTATTTATTTAGTAAGTACCAGGAAGTAGGTACTTAATGGTAAAATAAAGTATTATCATAAAGTTTGCCGAGACAAATTCAACAAATATGTTTTTAAAAAAATATTGGTCCAGCCGTTCTTGAGTTGTAAATTAAATACTATATTCATTTTTACCATTTTTATATCATAGTTCAGCCATTTTCTGTTTGTTCAAGTAACCGAAACGCAGTACCGGCTTTAGACCCTGCGGCGCCGTAGGGCATTTTGGCGCTCATATTGTAATATATTTTTTTAAATGCAAGAAAGATTGGTTGCCCTCGGCGCCCTTAGATTATTCGACGCCCTGGGGCACCGACCCACTTCGCCACCCCCTAAAACCGGCACTGCCGAAACATTGAAGTTCAGTGAATGAAATTTCGCAAATATTTACGCACGTACGTTCGCAAATGCTCGCCCATTTCACTTTGCCAATATTTTGCGCGCATCGTCGAGCATCAACTCCCCCATAATCTATTGAACTCGCGCCGTCACTTCATCGAGCAATAAATTGTTACTTCTCGGCGATAAGTCTTCGATATCCGCCCGACGTAACGTCGTCACAGCGTCGTTTACTTCTGTTGCCAGTGCGACTAACGGCCGATGAGAACGGTCGTCCGTGACGAGCGAAGACAAGTAACGGCATAACGGACGATTCTAACGGAATAACGGATGAAAAGATGTCGCTATATTGAACGATTTTATCGAAGAATTCATTGAATTTTACGCATAATAGAGTACTAGATCGTGCAATTTTGGCATTTGAAATGAAACTTATATTTCCTGGTTTTTATTGAGGTATTTCTTGGTATGCAAGAGGGCATTGCTGGTTGATACGGGAGGGTTCTATGACGCTGAGCTTAGACGGCTGCGAAAAACTTGTTTTGTATTTATGTGCAGGTCGGGAATATTACTGATGTATATTGTTATGCTTCTTGAAGAGATACAGATTGTATGAAGGAGAAAAAACAGATACATACTGGAGAGAAAGAATAAGCCGGTGGGTATAGCTCAATGGTCAAAGCGTTTGCTTTGCAAGCCAAAGATCGTGGGTTCGATCCCCGACTAAGATTAAAAAAGAGTTTTTTTATCGATTACTGAGCTCTAAAATACCGCAGGTCGGTGTGAATTTGATCCCTCGCCCGTAAAATGCCAGTCATAGCATATTAATCAAAATTAGCGGTAGACGAAAGTCATCCCGTGAAGACCGCCCATTCATAGTGAATTCCTGTAATAATAAGGATAATGCGTGAATTTCAGGCTGTAGCGTTTGCAGATCAACACCCCACGTTCAGCGCTTAGCCATATGTAGAATGGTAAGCATTATAGAATCCACAGATGAAACCTCAGAATCATTACCACTATCTGTCGGTATTCTTCTGTGTGTGTATATATAATATAAATCTGAGAATAAGAAGGCATAGATTCTTCGCTCTCCCAAAGACTAACACTAACCTGCCAGAGACTATGCCTTTTGGGAGAGGGATCAAACTGTTCAACCGAATCGCCTCGCATGTTGATATATTTCACGTAAGGGAGGCCCAATTCAGGCATGAACTCCACGAGTTTCTTTGGAGCAATGTTTTTTTGGCGTCGTCTGTTTGATGAGCATTAAAACCATCCGTTGCTTGTCTTTATTGCTTTGTTCTCAGTACTTAATCATAAGTACGTATATTTGTACATTAATCCTGATTATACTTCAGTAGCGATTTTTTTTTAATTTGTAATGTTCTGTAGTGAAAAATAAATAAATTGAAAATATGTTATATAAAAAAATGTTTAAACAATTTAAAATATGATAAATTTGTAGGAAAGGAATCTCGGGTTAAGACCCTAAACTGAAGACCTTATTGTAAGATCGTGTTTTGTTTGCAAATAAAAAAAAACAATAACCCATTGTTCTACAACGCTCCGATTGTTTCGCGATTTGAGCCTTTGCTCTTTATCGCACTGTGTTGACTGCTATCACACCAAGCTCTCGATTTTGTATAATCTTTCTCGCAGCGAAATTCTTATCGGCATCCTGCATCCCACTTAGATAAACGGCAAAGTTTCGCATCAATTATTACTACTGTTTATTTTCAACGGCTATGACACTCTTTCGAAACAATGACACTCTTACGTCTAACCTGCAATCAATGGAACACGGGCGTAAGATTGGTTCACTTAGTCATTTCTACCGTTATTATTTATTCCTCCTGCACCCACCCACAACCGACAAACTCGTCTTACACTTGCCAAACATCCATACACGGTTAATGTGTGTCAAGCAAGAACTGTCAGTTTCCAAAGTTCCTTCGTTAATGCCATCGGTAAACTTTGGAATGCTCTTCCAGCGTCTGGGTTTCCTCCTTCATACAATCTGGATCTCTTCAAGAAACAGATAAATATGTACTTGCAATCGCCCCAACTCGCACACGAACACAACACACGTTTCCCGCATGCAGCGTCAAGCCTACCTGGCTGAGTGTCATGGAGTGCACTGGTCTTGACCGCTGTACTTTTCTGCATGCGATTACATAAAAATAAAAATAAAAGGCATGTTTTAAGCGATGTTCTCATTCAATCACCAAAGTTAAGCAATATTGGACGTGTACCAAAGCTAAGATGGGTCACCGCTAATTGCTAATCGCGTGTCGCTGGTCGAGTTGATCCACTCCTTAAGACCAAATGATCAAGGCCGAGATCCAGCTCCGGGCTAATCATCCATTCTCCTTATAAAAATCTGCCTCGGGTGCGTCAGCATATTGATTGGATATCCTTGGACCCTTTCGCATCGGTTGTCAGACCGACTATATAACGAAAAACTGCCATGTCTG
Organism: Glossosoma conforme; assembly: GCA_022606575.1. NCBI lineage: Eukaryota > Metazoa > Arthropoda > Insecta > Trichoptera > Glossosomatidae > Glossosoma > Glossosoma conforme. The sequence continues at coordinate 2,122,390 of JAGTXR010000050.1, read as the reverse complement.
CTCTCTTACCTCGTCATTCGTCACAAAGTCAAACACAATTGTTCGCAGTAATCTTCTTTTGAAATCTATTATACGTCTGCATTATATACCTATGAACTCTGGTCTAGCTATCCTAAGCAAGAGGGGAGAAGCTCAAAGTTGCGTATAATAATACATATCGCCAACTTATGCAACTCCCTAGATTCTGTAGCGCATCTGACATGTTTGCGGAGGGCGGAGTCCATTCATTCCCAGCATTATTGCGTCACCGTGTGCCGGCTTCTGGAGCAGGATAAGGAAGTTCAACAACACCATCATCCTGCTGTACTGCTTCTGAATGGCTCAACTCCTCCCTGAGCCATCGCTGGATGGAGATGATGCAGCGTGCACCATGAATTGTTATGTTTATATATAATTATTATTTTGTATTTACTATATAAATATATATAAAATAATGACGAACAGAACCGACGTCACTGCATAACAAATTGAAATAATGAAATGTACCAAAAATGTATTATTAAATTATATATACATTAAATTTAATTCAACATATAGTATATTAAATCTTTAATCATATAATGTTAGTTTTATATCAAAATCATGTAAATGTATAAATATGTAATACTCTGTATAATTATATAAAACTGTAAAATAACATAGATGAATCCCACGCCACACACAAGATCTTATCTTTAAGTGGTGTGGTAAGCGAATGTAAAAAAAAGAAAAAAAAAAAAGATTGGAATGTAAATTACTATGTAAAAAATGTATCTTTTTATATTTGATTAAATAAAAAATAAAAAATATGTATCTAAAAATATGGCAGATTGAGTATTGCACAACCCACCCAATCCTGCTGGAATAAAATATTTTATTATTATTATTGGCTTATGGTATGATGCCAAGATTAAGAGTCGTAAAGAAGTATACGTTGTACATTTTACAAGTCAATATAATTACGTCTCAAGCAAATTGATACGTACTTACAAATTCACAGCAAAACATCATGTTTGTGTCATTTCTCTCATCAATATCGTAGACAAATAAACGGCATAAGCTGTGATTCGAACCACAAACTTTTGCAACCATTGTTAAATCATTTACTCAGCGCAGGCCCATTGCAAATTGCTTTTGAACGTATTTTAGAAAAATCTACTAAAAAAACTTATTTTTAAAAAAGTTTTTCGTATTTTCTCGACAGTACATGCGCATAAAATGTGCACAATTTCAAATACGTAAAATCGACGTAAATTTTGTAAAATATTATATTTAATAATTTGAAATGGATAACCGTGGGAAGTCTTACAAGTTTCAGAGGTTTATTAAATTATGAAAGAAGCGAAGCAATATTCATATCATACTTCAGCGAGTATAAGTACTGAAACAATCCTGGTACACATTCTTATTATCGCCTGCGGTCGGATTGTGGTTGAGTATAAAATTTCACAAAATAAATAAATCACAAAATTTTCTCTATGAAGTGATAAACAAAAAAATCAACCGCGAAGGTAACTCTTTGACAAAATGATGCAAGTGTTTTGATGATAATGAAACCGCATTTTAAAACAAACAAAAAATACAAAATTCGGACAGTAAATACGATTTAATTGCGTCTTATTTTCAGTCAAAGAATATAATTTTACATATACAATGGATATTAAAAAAATTAAAAAAAATTGAGTTGCTTAAACTGAGTTTTCAGCTGGAACTAAAACATAAAAGAAAGAAGAGATGTGTGCTTGAGTATGCATTTCTTTTGGCTAGTGCAGGGCGTGTTCAGAAATCTTGGTATTTTGTTGGAAATCGGTTTCTTTGTCCTTGACAATTCTTTAAGGATAAGGAGGCACAGATTGGCTTCCTAGGAGTAATACTAACCTGCCAGAGACTATGCCTCTTGGGAGAGTGATCAGACTGTTCAACCATATCGCCTAGAATATTGACATATTCCACTTGAGAGAAGCCCAGTTTCGACATGAGCTCCACGAATTTATTAATCAAAGTAATTTTGTGGAGTCTTCTGTTAAGCGAGCTTCGGGACTTTTAAATAATTGTTGTTAATAATCATAAGTATCTATATTTATAAATTTTTCATTTTGTATTATATTATTTCAGGATCGTATTAAATGAAATTTGAAACGTTTCTGAAAGGAATAAATAAATAAAATTGAAAATTGAAATATACTTTTACTGTAATGGTAGTTTTTTACGGTAAAATAAGTAATAATGTGTATAACGTCGCATTGCCCAGTAATAGAGTAAAGTAGAAAAAGGCTCTTTAACATAATCCAACACTGGCTTGAACTGAACTGGATACGTCCACCTCATATCTACAGTCTTTTGAATATAATTCCAACTAGTGATGCGCTCTTTGAGTAGGTATTATTTTATGATCCCCGTCAGCATAATACCTAAACGGAGCTAATTATTTATTTAAATTGAATCGCGAGTGTTAATCATAGCTCATTTTACATTCACGAGCGTAGACTTGTGGGTCGCCATTAACATTCACAGGCTTGACAATGAAGAAACTATTATCAATGCTGTTTAACGCTCACTTTTAAAGAATAAGTCGCGGCTTCAAAGCGCCAATGATTTAGTTCAAAATATATTATTGTAAAGGACAACAAAGCATTCAAATATACAAAGAATTTGTACAAGTCTTAGTATGAATAATTTTTACATAAAACAATGAATTCTGAGCACTTTTTAAAGGTGCCAAGGTTTCACGTTACTTCGATGCTTTATACTACAAAATATATTTAAGAGTATAAAATCATAGCCGTTGGGTATAGCTCAATTGCCAACGCGTTTGATTTGCAAGCCAAAGGTTGTCAGTTCGATCCCCGACTGAGAATAATAATTTAGAAAAATGATTTCTGCTCTAAAATACCCCCGGTTGGTGTGAATTTGATCCCTCACCCGTAAAATGCCAGTCGTAGCCTATTAATAAAAATTGATGGTAGACGAAAGTCGTCCCGTGAAGATCACCCGTTCATAGTAAATCCCTGTAATAATAAAGATGATGCGTGAATGACGGGATGTAGTATATGACGTTGGCGGATCAACATTCCACATGCAGCGCTTAACCATATGTAAGTGGTTGGTGTCATAGAATCCAAAGATGAGCGACTTCAGCATCACTATCACCGTCTGTCTAGTATTCTCCTGTAAGTGTTTACATAAAAAAAGTTATACAACAACGTTTAGACCAAATGCACGATTACACATTATATTCCATCGTCATAAATATCCCATATCCGCCCCCGTCATTGAAGCATATGGCCGTCCCGAACTGATATCACAAAGTTCTATCAGTCACCGTGATTCTTGTTTCATCTCTTGTTATCTCTGCCTCTCGGAGCTCCGCCGAGTATATTATATGTATTCCCTGACTCCATGCAGGTGTATACCTTTAGTAGGTTAATATACGAAGGTAGACTTAGATGGGACATGTACTTCAGATACCGCAGGAGAGCATAAATTACATTTGACACTTCTTCAAGCCGCCGTATAGTCAAGAACTATACGTATGTTTTTTTTAACTTCTACGTTCCAGATAGGTACACCCGTGCTCGTAGTCATCCATTGTTTTTGATCCCAGTTGATACTTGTGGAGCTTCGAGCACTTAATTAAGTACAACGGCAATGGCGCACCTTAATGGCCTACCAGCACACCACGATCCTTTTCTTACATCCTTTTCCTCTTTTGTCGATAGTATCGTTCTCCTAGATCTCTGTGATATGTGACACGTGTCATCTTCTTCTTCTTTTATGTTTTTTTCGTACGTATTGTACGTTTATGTATATTGTATGTTTATTAGTTTTTATTATTCAATGTACCTTGGAACTGCGGTTCCGTTAAATGAAGATAGAAGATAATTAAAAGATAAGAATTAATAGTCTATGGCTTTCATTAACATGACAATAGTTAATATAAACCTACATAAGCATGTGATTCGTTAACGATTGTCATAAATGTTCCACGACACTCACCTCAATACTCACTTGCATATATTTAAAAATTAATAATCAAAAGACATGTAAATTACAGAATAATATTCAAATTGAATATTCCATAAATTATTTAAACACTCATTGATTTATTACTATGGCATACCGGCGTTGTATGAGAATACATTATTGAGCTGTCTTACAAAGTTATGCTATTAATAACAAGTATTAATATTAATGCATCGTGAATTGCGTGTTTTTACTGTTGGGCCGTGTGGAGGGATTGTCACTGGAGTTTTGTCATTTCTCATTCATGAAATATTATCGTAAATCATGAATTCAAGACCTGTGATGATGACTCCCGCAACGGATGTCGAAATATCTTATTGTCGGACTTACAAATGTCTACATATATCGTCATATAGACTTTTGAACCTATTTCCATTGGAGCAACACAAATAGAGGTTGTAAATTAGTGTAGACTGTGTGCTTATCTGGGACAAGTAATACAACTAAGACGAAGTAACTTCTCAAAATAAATCAACAGGCGTATACAACTGTGATGGGCAGCATTTGGAAAACTAAAGTACATTTTAAAATAAAAAATTACGACATGTTTTAAAACTAAGACGTTTAACCAATGCACCCTCCCTGTTTTAACTTATGGCGCAGAGACGTGGAATCTAACAGCAAGTCTTACCCGCTTGGTGAAAACCCTCCCTGTCTCGTAGTGTTTTTGGAGACCCAGATGGGGACCCGTTACTGGCCACACGCAAAAAGCTACTTGTTAGAGAGTGGCTGAAGGCCTTCCCGTGATTCTAGGTGCATCAGTTAGATGTCAAATAGACCTCAGTATAAGGCTGCGAAGTAAGTATACTACAGCGGGTCTCGAATTGCCTTCTTTGGTAACACGTTGCTGACAACGAAATACGTGGGAATGGATAAGGAAATGGTAAGGTTCGGAAATGGATTCTTCTGGCTGGTTTGGAAATAGATTCTTCTGGCTGGTTCGGAAATGGATTTCGGAAGCAAGTCTTACCCATAAAATAAAGGTCACCCAGCGTGCTATGGAGAGATCCATGAGAGGAGTGTCGCTAAAAGATAGAATCCGAAACGAGGAAACACGCAGAAGAACTGAAGTAGTGGATGCTACCCAATAGGCACACTCAAATGGAAATGGGCAGGACATATCTGCCGAAGAGACAACGGTCGATGGGGAAGAATAGTAATGGCGCCCAAGAACTGGCAAACGAAGCATTGGCTGACCCCCTGCAAGGTACACTGGCGACATAAGAAAAATAGCGGGAGCGACCTGGAGGATCGAAGAGGATGGAGACTCAAGCGGGAGACTTATGTTCAGTGGACGGATACAGGCTGATGATGAAAATATTGTTTCCGAGAGAGTACATTTCGTTAGAATAACCGTACTAGATAATTGTTGTCATGTTTCTCAGCTATTAGTCACTCGATTAAATGTGTGTTACATTTAGATATATGAACGAATATTATGGACCTATCACATTTGAATATCCTATACAAGTAATTCGATTTAATACTAGAATGCAATGTCTCGCAAACTGCACAATGCATTTGTCTTAATATAAAATTGTTTTACAAAGATAAGAAGAAACATAAATTCAATTAAGATGTGCTCAATAAAAAATAATTACATCATAAATTGTAATCAATAAAACAGTCGCCATTTTATTTATTGGATGAAAACAAGACTATAAGGAAGTGAAGAAAAAAAAGTGACCTAAATATAAATAAATAAATAATTCATCATTGAAATATGTATTTTAAATTATTACGAATATCAAAAGCGCTAATAAGCAATTATAATTATAGATCATATGTTTTATTAAACTTTTGTCGTTTTTTTTAATTGCAAGATTTTTTTTGGTTTAGCACTGACAAACCCGTCGTGAGCATAGCGTATAATAATGAAGAAATACTTGGAATACTTGGATTGCCCCGAAAGAGGACCTAGCCCCTGGACACGACCAGGGGTGGAATATATTGAGGTCTCTTAACAGACTTCGGACCGGAGTATGCAAGACGAGGACACAAATGAAAGCTTGGCAGTTTTACAGCGGGCCGACTGAATGTGACTGCGGCGTGGAGCAGACCCTGTCACACCTTCTTGAGTGTGTGCTGTGTTCTATTAGCTGCACCCAGGAAGACCTGATGATGGCCAGGAGTGACGCCATCGACGTCGCCCACTTCTGGGCAGACAGGATCTGACCCTGTTGTTTTCGACACGATTATATATATGACAAAATTTTGAATGTTACATAAAAAAATATTCCTGGTGAACTAAGATCTAAAACTAAACACGTTATATCAGTGAGCACAATCTACTCTGAAACTATAGACGTGTGTAATGAACTAAGTATATTCCCAACGCCATGGTCACCGTGTGGGCGGATAGGTGGGACTCCCGGTTGGAGGGGCACTGGAAGCGCCTTCATCCAGCGGTGATCCGGTGTTCCACTCACTGAGAGTCAATAGTTGTTTATTTATTATTTAAATATTATTCACTTAAGTTTTCATTTGTCTATGTAAAATTCTAATTATAGCTCTGGTGGCTGAATAAATAAAATTATATTATTATTTTATTTCAGTTTCTTAACCCTTTCGCATCGGTTGTCGGCATATGCCGTCAAAGATTCCCCGACCGTTGACATCCGTTGGATGGACAGGAATCTGTATAGAATGTAAAAAAATATCGTTAGGTTTCGTCACAGGAGCAATTTTTCTGTAAACCACATGTGTCAACGCCACCACATGTATGGACTTATATAATGAACGTTTGTTAAATGTAATAGTTTTTTATGAATCATCTGTTAAGTAAAGGATAGAAGAACCAATGTGATATATGAAAATAAGTCAGATAAGTACATTTATGCTTCAAATACTAGTTTTAAGCAAAAAAAAATAGTTTGAAAAATTCACGCCGCATGACAGTATAATTTGTATTCCACCAAGCCGTAACGAAAGGGTTTCATACTTACTAATTGTAAATTATTTACATATAAAATTACACTTAATCTACCGGCGATACTTTCGCAGACGCAACACTTTATTGTCATTGTATACTTATCTCATAAAGCATGCTTATTTACAGGCATTTCCAATCTCTGTTCACTAAGTACCGTGAGGCATACCAAGTAATTCACGAATCAATCGACGATGGATCTCGTAAAACGTGATCAAGCGTCCACTGCTGCCTGGTGATCAGCGATCAGGCAACGAATATCTATTATTATAAAAGTGAGATCATTGTTCTTTGTTTGAAACTGTTGGAGGATGTGAAAGAATGGTTGGACTACTGACTGTCATGCAAGCAGTCCAGGTTTCGAATCCTGACGAAACTTGAACGCGTCATTCATTTAGAACATTTTTAAAAATATTTATATTCAAGCTGAGCACATCTTTACGTAGATAATTTTATTTATTAAATATATAAATATATTTAACTTTAAATGATAAGTTTTCTCTTAACAAGTGATGGATTGAGAAAGGTTACGAGTTAGTCGAAACTGCAGTCTGCTAATAGATAGATCCATGTAAAAACAAGGTAAATAAATAAATATGAGAAAGTAAGTCTTTGAAGCATAAATGTACTTTTCTGACCTATTCTCACATCACATTGGTTCATCTATCCTATAGCTATCAGATGATGCATAAAAAACTATTGTATTAAACAAACGTTCATTATGTAACTACATACATGTGGTGGCATTGACACATGTGGTTTACAGAAAAATCGCTCCAGTGACGAAACCTAACGATATTCATTTAGATGCTATACAGATTCCCGTGAAGAATACATGTAGGTTGATAAAGGGAATGACTGCAGTTCCAAGTTCCTACCGTAGATGTCAATGAGTACTGAAAGTAGCAAAACGATATATCACGTCAACCGATGTAAGCGGTCGGGCAATCTTTTACGCCATATGCCGACAACCGATGCGAAAGGGAAGAACACCTAAAAACAGTTTTTTTTTTTCATTTTTTCAAGTTCATTTTTTTATTCAGTACATTTGTGAATGCAAGCTGAAATGTTAGTATTTAGTACGTTGACGGTTCAATGCTCCACAATCAGCGCTAATATGTTCTTAAATGGCAAAAAACATATAACCCATATGACTTCATCTCTTCATCACCATCTGGCGGTATTTGCACCTATGTGTTTACATAAGAAGCGACTAACGTTCGATTATTGCCCTTTGTTAACAATTCGCTGTAGTTACTTTGTACATATATGAATTTTGTTATGTGACACTACACACAAATTGATTTCAAATATTCGCCAATAGCGCGGTGCTGTCATAGCCTAGCTGCGAATGTTTATTCTAGGAAAGCTTTAAGCAGGTCAGTGCCTCTACAAAAGACAGAGCTATACAACCTTTTTTAGTAGTGCCGAAATTTCAGGCTCATATATTGGAGTAACTTAATATTTAAATAATAAATATGTAAATTCGCTTGATTTAATATTGTGGCTTTTAGGTTTAGCCGCGTGTGTGGCGAATTTCTTTTAACCAATATTTCGACCGCCATTGCAGGGGTCTTCTTCAGGATTGATGATTTAGTTGTGACTTAGTTGTGAGTTTGTGTCAGATTTTTTTTTTATTACGAGCGTTATCGATATCTCCATGGCAACTACATACTCAAGTTTCATTGGTCCGGAGAATCGTGGGTATGTTCTAAGAATACGGTAGGTATGTTCTATGAATACGGTAGGTATGTTCTAATTGTACCTCCACGAACGTCATGTCGGACTGTGGTCGTCCTTGCTTGTCTGTACAGGTTTTAGAGTATGTGCTAGAGGTGGAAGCCATGCTGTTTTGAGAATCAAGCCGTCATCCCTGTTGATGTTGAACCTAAGAAGTTATTTTCGTTTGATTTAAGTTTACAAAAATGTGGTAAGGCTTAGTATAAATTTCAAAATGGACATGTATATTGGTGCCATTAAAAATACGTTTCTGAAGATTTTGAAATTATTGACAAAATAGACAATAATATTCGAGTGCATAAGCGTATTATTTTACCTTTTTTTTATATGAAATTTAAATTGACTTAAAGGTATTTATTACAATGAGAACCACAACATAAGTCCGGCAGTGAGGAATTTTTTATGAAAACAAACTGTCATCGATGTTGCCGAATACTGGGCGTAATATATTTGACGTTGCTTGTATGAAGACAACCACATATTGATTCATTTCTGATATAAACGTATTTACAACAAACATATATTTATAATCACATGTTACATATGTGAAGTATTAATAAAAAAATTAATTATAGATAGTTTTTAATTTATTATTTACTAAATAAATCAATGATTTATAGGCGGGACATCAAAATGGTTTTTAAGAGAAATATTACAAAAATAGAATAAATAAATAATATGGTTATAATTATTCCACATTTTTTTTATTGCGACATGTCTCCGTCATTTTTAAATGAACTTTACTTGAAAATGGCTTCTCGGCTAAGGAATTTCTACCAAAAATTATCGATCGAAAAATATTATTATATATTTTCCAACATTACTTCAATACTGATATTGTGGCTTTTGGGTTTGGCGGTGTGTGGCGAACGTCCTTTAACCAATATTTCGACCGCCATTGCTGGGGTCTTCTTCAGCATTGATGATTTATTTACAACTAAATAAATCATCAATCCTAAAGAAGACCCCTGCAATGGCGGTCTAAATATTGGTTGAAGGAAGTTCGCCACACACGGCTAAGCCCAAAAGCCACAATATCAAATCTGGCCGTGAAAACCTAAGAAGTTATTTACTTTAATAATCTTATTAATATAACCAGTGGTATTTATAGATCTATGGAAGTGTTTTTTTTATTATTTTAATATCCGTCGGAGATCGAACTTACGACAGATATGGTAAGCAGGCGCCTTGCCAGTTAGCCAAAATTCAGGCGTAAAAATTATTCTTAAAATTTAATACAACATATAGAACAAGCTTTTATGGTTACTCACTCCTCGTATTCAATGTTCTTGTGGAAGTTTGCCAAGCAGTGTGAAAGCTCCACTGAGCAGAAAGCTACATGTTATTAAAGCTCCACCAATATACCAGTCTAGCCCCAGTGAAATGTTACATGAGAACGCTATAACCCAGTTGTCGTTGTCGCTCTAGAACTACAATTATTTAGTGTCCCAATAAACGAAATGTCTTTTGCTATGCAATGCTTCCGGGGTACATTTTGCAACTACGAACTATTATATTGAACAAAGCGAAGAAAATTATCTATACGAGTTGATATAAAAAATGACTAAATGCATAGTGCGTATTTTTCTCTTTAAAAATACTGTTAAATACTAACATCCCCTTCTTAGGAAAGAAAGACTACTTCACGTCGCCGGTATCGTTATTTTAACACGTGGTGGAGGAATGAGGAGCAGATGAACAGCACAATGTAACGTAATTATAAATAATTTTATGAGTATTTCAAGATTTTTTTTACGTTGCATCTATTTAACCAATTAGGATATGTCCTTTCACATATATTTACTGGAATGTTTCATTCTCTCGACGAACACTAAGCATGTATATATCTTTTTCCGATATCCGTTCCATGTCTGGAACATATGGTCACCTCAAATCGCAGCCACTTAGAGCTGTCAACCACTCTGCCTTCCTTGTTGTAGGAAATACCGTGAAGTTTTACATAGGACCAACTTATATAGTTCCCCACAACCTCCAGAGCAGAAGTTTGAGTACTTGAAGATAGGGTATTGGAGGCATATTTTAGGGTGATTTGTTAATCGGATTTTTAAGGAAATCGAATGATTAGCCCCGCGCTCCCGAGGCATGGACCATTTTGTCATAAGGGGCGGCTAAAAAATATTATACATATTTAAAAAAAAAACTTTTTTGTTATCTCTGCAACAACTTCTTCCAAATGTTAAACAGTAGTTTTTGTGTATTCTGTACCATAAATTGAATATTTTTATCATACTGAAATTGTAGAATGAATACTAAAAACGCTCTCAATTAATAAAAAAGATCTAAAAATGTGAGTTACAATGTTTTTTATCTTTTTTTTTTTCATAAGCATTCTTAATTTGATAATATGCTAAGTCTGTGCCCAAATGACTGTCGGTAAAATTAATAAGCGTCAGAATTATTGACGGGTCAGTTTATGGTATGACAGTCATAATAACTTTGCCGACCATATATCGAAATCAATTAATTCATTTATGGGAAGGCAGTTTAGGAGTCGAGACTAATATGGCGTCGACTAATTTGACGTCGATAAAGCCGATAGAGGCACCTTACTACTAGTTCTAGGAGTAGAAGACACAGATCATTAAATAATTGTATAACACTTCTTAGAATGAGCAGGAACAAACTAAATTAATTTAAAATTTAATAATATAGGGTCCGCCATCTAACGTTTTTTTTTTTCAACTAGTGTTTATTTCGTGAATGGTAACACTTCGCTCATGTCATACAAATACTGGAAATTAATAATTTTAGGAAATCGATAATGAAATTATTTATTCATACATAAATCGCAACATTCAAGTGGCAATGGGCAAGATATATCTGTAGAGAAGACAAAGATCGATGGCGAAGAAGAGTGTTGGATTGGCATCCAACACTGGCAAATGGCATGTCGGATTTGAACCTATCAGAAGAGAGAATGTGGAAGATCGAGAGGGATGTAAATCTTGCACGGGGCCTACGTTCTACGGTCGACAGACGATAGTGACAATGAGGATGATTCACAAATACAACAAAAACGTTTTTCACAGATATGTTTTTGAATTACAGAGGTTCGAATGATTCAATTCAAAATATAGTTTTAATTTGTTTTTCTTCTTAAAACACGTTTTAGTGAAATATAAGAAATAGTGTTGGATTGAGCTGCCCCTTATGATCATATGCTCCATGCTTCGGAAGCGTTGAGCTAATGATTTGTTGTCCTTTAAGAAATGCTGAAATATGCGTCAATAAATGCTATAGCGGCCCCCAGGCTCTTATCCCGGATGATCGTCGGGAACTATACATAAAAAAAAACTCGGCAGAGCTTCTGTTGCCGAAATGACTTGGGACGAGACAAGGATCATAGCAGCTGACAGGAGAGCATGAGAAAAAAATTGCGAACCATACGTTTCAAATAAAAAGTTAGCTTCGGATAAAAATAAACTGAATACCTACATCATTTGTATTTTTTCATGGTAATCTAGAAAGAGGATGATCAATATAAGTAAAAGATCATTTATTAAAAATTTATGCTAGTCCAGTAACAACAAAAAGGTTCTCTGTCTTAACTCTTTCATTACGGCTCGGTTTGAATACAAATTGTACTGTCAATATATATAAATTATACTGTCAATTATAAAACTAGTATTTGAAGCATATATGTAATTATCTGGTCTGTTTTCACATTGGTTTTTGTATCCCTTAGCTATCAGATGATGCTAAAAAAGCTATTCTAAGTAAGTAGCAAAACGATATATCACGTCAACCGATGTCAACGGTCGGGGAATCTTATGACGGTATATGCCGACAGCCGATGCGTAAGGGTTAACTGGAAGATATCCAACGCTTTTGCAAAGTAGTCAGAAATATGTTTAAGCCGTGACATAAAATCAAGTTGGTATACTCGTATAAAGGGTAGATCTGATCTGAATAACAAACTGTAGTAGAGATAGCTCTCCTGGTGGTATAATATTTGGACGGAGGCCAATCAAAATAACGGTTCAATCGATCCATTAGACTAGACGTCGTATTTAAAGCTATAAATCTATTTTAGTTTCTTCCAGGTGGTGACAATATTCATTTTCGTAATTCAGGATAGTGACATCAGCATTATTATTTATTATTATATTAGTATTTGTATAGCGCTCTTTTATGACCGAATGATCATTCCAAAAGCGCTTCTTTGACTCTCTGAGTAAAAAGGTGGGTCTTGAGTCTGCTTCTGAAGGATGCCTCCGCTTTAAGCTCTCTTATGCTTTCCGGTAGTGAGTTCCAGGCCATTGGTGCAGCGTAGCTGAAAGTCCGATTGCCAAAGACCGTGCTAGGACTACCTCCCGTCAGCTGCAGGGTGCTTCTATTTGCTCTAGCCGATCTGAGTGTCATATTATATAGCCCTTGCTGACTGGTACCGAAAACTTCGATACATAACTTTTTGTCTCTTATTTTTGTTCGCTCGCCTAGCAAGCACATCTAATAATGTTAGTTTTAATTATATAATAATACACGGTGTCTGAATACGATATTTTATTTGTCTTGACAGTTGCTCCATTTCGTGCTGGTGCAACTGTCATCTTTTTAATTTGCTTTTTTGCCGCGACTGTCTTGGCAGCGCTAGATGTCAGAGCGCCCCGTCAGTTGGCAACTCGCTCACGACCGGTATAGCGAGCGCCATACCGATTGGAAGAAAAATCATGTGTTTGAGAAATAAACGCGAATTGAGAACCGAAAACAAGTTCTTTATATTGTCAATCTACTCCTGCATCCTGTCACCCAGTAATTTGATATCAAATTCAGAGAAGAGGATATCAATAGGAACAAGTTCATATTTACCACTTTGATACATTTTAACAGCCGTGAATAAGATTAGCCATTTAGGAGTACTAGCGATGATTGATTGGCTTACCTGAAACAAGAAAAAAACAGTTAGATAAGAAATATTTTAAAAATAATTGTCAACCAACCATTGATTGGAGAAAGATTTTTACAAATGGCCCACGATGGGTACTGTCCTAAAATTATTACTAATGTCAAATGCTTTTTAAATTTTATATGTTTGTTGGCAAAATAAAATCCCGAAATATATAAACTGTTTTTTTTTTTAATTTTATTTTATATTAATAATATATTTTTGGTTAGCAGACTTGACGATATACTGCCTTGTCAATCGATAAATAAAAGACCTGATCTTTTGTATAAAATAATATTAAAACAAACAAAAGAAATCCGTATTTAATAAAAAGCATTTTTTTAATGAAGCATGAAGTTGATACAGTCTGTTAATCAATTTAAATATTTTCATAAACTTTTGTTTTGTTTTGTGGTGCGTGAATAAACAAAGAAGACGGTTTTCCGACGCGCAAACACGCGACGTATGGTCTTGTCCATGCGCGAAACAGGAAACTCCTGATTCCGCAAACTCTAACGACTGTCCTTGCGATTTATTTATGGTCATCGCAAAGGCCAGACGTACTGGAAATTGCCTAGCGTTTAAAATCGAATGGTAAATCCGTTGGAATCATCGGTATCCGCGGGATCAAGACATCCTCTCCTTTGTATTTTCCTTTTATGATTGTTGCCTCAATGACGTTATTCATCAGCTTTTTCACAGCCAGTCTTAGCATATGAAAGATGATATTGTGTATAGATCTTGTTTATATGGGACTTTTATATGGGAAAAAGAAAAGGACTGTTTTTAGGGTTTTCCCGGCAATTATTCAAATTTTTCTCACCTTTAAGACCTTTCTTAGACCTGAATGAACATTTCAAGACCAAGATAAGATAAATCCGTTCAGCCGTTCTCGAGTTTTAGCCAGACTAACGAACAGCAATTGATTTTTATATATATAGATTCCAATGCAATATATTTTTGGTTAGAATTAGTCTCCTTATATACGCTGATGCTTTGTCCGATATTCCCGATGACGCCGAGGAGATCCAAGACAGCGACGATGATGAGGGATGGATACATTTACACAAATAAATATATATGATTTTTTTTGTAAGCAATTCTTTAAAAAAACAGTCGGCCTCCGGCGTAAGTTTAATCGCGTACCGCGCGGACTGGATAGTGTTATTAATTATAACATGAATTTCATTTGCTGTTGAAAATAACATACCGTTTCTCACTTTTAAATATTTACAACATATCTCAAAATGTTATATAGCTAAGATGAATGAGTACTTTTGTGACTAGACATGTTCAACTAATTATCATCATAACACGTTAACATAAGCAACGTCTGCTCTTCTCTTGTCTGGGACATGAACCAGGATCTGTTCTGTCCGTGACGCATGCTCCACATATCTGCTGCTGCAATAAGCATGCGGTACACGGCCTGCGTAATACGAAATGCAACAATCTGTTGTCGAATCATGGTCACGGGTGCTATAAGCGAACAATGTGATTTGTTGGTAGGAATTTAAGACACGTTCCAGTTATGCAAAAGTAATTAACTATCAACTTCACAATAATTGCATAGCAAGGTTTACAGCTTATTCGTGATAAGCATCTACTTAATCTCATTGCACAATAAATCGATACTAAACATAGATGCAGTTATTCGAATGCACAATCTAAAACTAATTACTTGAACACTGTTCATTGGTTACGAATTGATATTAATTTTATTGTTATTGCTTGCATTCTTGATTGTATTTATTAGCAATTAAGAGTGCATTAGACTACGGGAGAAACGACTTCACGTCGCCTGGATAATTATCGAATCGCGTGGTGGAAGTATGAGGAGCAGATTAACAACACACAGACTTTTTCTGAAGCACATTGACATATATTTTGATAAAGACTTGTTTCCCCGCTCGACCGTAACATGACGTTACTTTCGCCTCGGTCGAACGGGACTCAACTCACGACTAAGCGCACTCATGATGGGCGGTTGCCCAGCGCCGCAAGTGGCGATCTACAGAATCAATGGCGCACCAATTACATCAGCCATGTACATACTAACGTCACACCTGTGACCAAAATGCCAATATGGCGACGCATACATGTACGACAAGCGAACAGAAATAAGAGACGAAAGATTGTACATCGAGGTTTACGGTACCAGTCAGCAAGGGCTATATCATGCTGATATCAATAAAATTCATTATAATTATTAGCATGAGTATGTGACCACTGTTAAAAGTTAGCCTCCATCTCGATCTTCTACTAACTACATCCAGGCTCCTTCGAATATTGATAATTTGTTAGTCCATCTCTTAGGATGACGGTCGACTATCTCCGTTTGCTAGTTCTTGGGCACCATTCCAACACATCTCTTCCCAATCGATATATCCTGCATATAGCCACTTGAGTTGTTGATTTCATAAGTAGACATTCTTTTGTTAAAGACAATCCATTCGAACTTAGTAAAATAAATTTAAAAATATATATATTTTGTGAGGATAACTAAATCGTTCAGTGATTGAAAAATAATCAATTGCAGTTAATAAATAAAAAATACAGAGATAACCATGAATTATTTAGATTTTTTCGATCGATAATTCTTGGTTGGATAACATAATATCAGATATAAATAAAATATTATTTGAAATTTATCCCAAAATATATTTGTAGACATGTTTCCATAACCAGGAATGATGGAAAACAATGAAATATTAACTTATCAGTTTTGAGTTTGTCCTGATGAAGGAGGGTTGTTTTCCAAACCGATTAACTTATAAATATTTTAACTTACTGGTTTTAAGTGTATTACCATTTCATTGTTTAATATGACAAAACACAAAGTTATTAAGGTTCAAATATGGGAAAGTTTGAGAGTGAAAAGAAAACATTGAGAATATCCAAAAGTCTTCAATAAGTCTTTAAAATGTGGCACAGATTTCTTAAGAACGGTGATAAATTTGAATTTCAGAATTTTTAAATAATTAATGTAAGAATCGTAAAGGCTCTACTGTGTAATACGAGTATAATACAGTTTACCTTGAATGTTTCACATTCCGTAATCGCTAGATCACGTTACAATTACTCACATTTTTTTCTGTGAATTATTTTTTATTGAACAAGCTATTTCATTGATGCATTTATCAATAAAATAATATCTGTTAATGATATGCCAATCATGATAGTTCCCATGAATTCGCCTGGGTCACTCTCTTACCAAGTCATTTCTCACAAAGTCGAACCATCGTATCCTCAGTATTCTACGCAGACATCTGTTTTCAAAACCACTTACACGTCTGTATTAGCTTTTGCTCACAAAAAGCCAATAAATAATACATTACAATATTAATATACGAGTATACATAATCTTCCATTGAATACGCAAATGATGCTTTAATTTCATCAGACGAAAATGGCTTGAAGTTAGTCGTGAAGAACAATAACATTGTTATTTAACATTTTCATTAGCGAAGGCATTCGCAGCATTCTGGCGGGAATTTCAAACGCGTGCATTGCTAATAAAGCGTGCTGTGTCGTTCATACTATAGTGTCACAAAAACACAAGGAGAAGGCCCGTGAAACCTAATATAAATCATACAAAATTGACTTATAAACAACAACACCCCATCATATGATCTCTAACATATGAAAAACAGTTGATTCATCTATATTATTATACCATGTTCGCTACCCTAACTGGAGCATATGACTGTCATTAACTGCCGCCATAAAGATTTCTCATCTGTAATTGTCCTAGCCTCATCCCGTGTCAGATATGATTTCCACAGCTCCACATTAAATGTAGAGTTCCCAAAGATCTTCCAGGACGACGAAAGCCTGCGAGTCTAAAGACAATACAGCTGTAGTTTATGCTTTCATAGGGCACCCGAAGTACATATCCCCAGCGGCTCTACCTTCGTCACTTAAACGACTGCAGTACGTAAGGCTACCTTGTGCCCTTTCTAATCTCATCGAGACATTCCTCACAAAGTCAAGCCATCGCATCTCCAGTATTCTACTCAGGCATTTACTTTCGAAATCCAATATTCGGCTACATTGACTTTTGGTGATATACCAAGATTCACAGTCGTAAAGAAGATTGGGGGTGATAGGGGCGCTGTGCCTGTATAGTCAGGCGTATACACCTGGGATGGACAGTATTTGGAAGACAAAAGTACATTTTTAAAGCGAAAAATCCGCAATGTTTTAAAACTAAGGCGTTTAACAATGCATCCTCCCCGTATTAACTTATGGCGCAGAGGCGTGCAATCTGACAGCAAGTTTTACATATAAAATGAAGATCACCCAGCGTGCTATGGAGAGATCCATGCTCGGAGTGTCGCTAAAAGATAGAATCCGAAACGAGGAAATACGCAGAAGAACTCAAGTAGTGGATGCTACCCAACGAATAGACACACTCAAGTGGCAATGGGCAGGACATACAATTGGAATAGCGTCCAAGAACTGGCAAACGAAGCATTGGCCAACCCCCTGCAAGATGGACTGACGACATAAGAAGAATAGCGGGAGTGACCTGGATGCAGAAGGCGGAGGATCGAAGAGGATGGAGACTTAAACTAGAAGAATAGCGGGAGGCTTACGTTCAACAGTGAACGGATACAGACTGATGATGATAATAATAGTCAGCATTGAAACTGGTATTCCAGCAAGTGAATAAAAAGTGTTGCAACGCGTTGAAACAAGGTTTTAATGATTCATCTATTCAATAAATCAAATTAGGTTTTTAAGATTACAAGTCAATTGTTAATTAAGTATGCTTCATTATCATAGGTTATGTATTGTAGTGTTTAAAAATTAAAGTGTTGTCTAAACATGTCTACTCCTTTCACATTAACGTCCCGTTTTTAAAATGCATCAGCGGAGTGCCAACTATTCCAATAAAGCCAGTTGGGCTGCTACTGTCTGCATTCCTGTCGTAGCCCTGAATTCTAATAATAAGAGAGAACAAGAACGCTTTGTTCCTCGGTGCACCGGCCAGTGTGTGGATGTTTACCAGGGACGAAAATACGTTCGTCTACCACAAAAACAATGGGGTGAACCCAGAACTGCATCTGGTAGCATGGAAGTCAGTGTTTGCTATACCGTTGTGTACAAACACTGGGATTTGATACAATAACTTGTGGGTATTGTTGGGCAAGTTCGTGGGCGGAATCGAGGATCATAAAATAATCTGAGATGGAGGTTTGAACAACAGAAAAAAGCTTCCAGTAAGTAATGGTTAAAATATTATTTCAAAATAAGTGACATTGTATACGGTGCAATGATTTTTGATATTTGTTGTGTTATGTTACAAAATGTTATTTATACTTTAAGCATTCACCTGCGGATGAACATGTGGAGAAGCGCAACTGAGGGGAATACTTGGATTGCCACGAAAGAGAACACAACCAGGGGTGGAATATATGGAGGTTCCTCAATAGACTTCGGACCGGAGTATGCAAGACGAGGACACAAATGAAAGATTGACAGTTTTACAGCGGACCGATTGAATGTGACTGCCGCGTGGAGCAGACCCTGTCGCACCTTCTGGAGTGTGTGCTGTGTCCGAGTAGCTGCACCCAGGAAAACCTGATGACAGGATCTGACCCTGTTGTTTCCGACACGATTATATATAACGTAAGCTGAAATAAATTAAAAATTATATTTGATCAATTTCTTTACTTATGCCACTTTAATAATTATGGGCAAGTATGTACAGCAAAGACTGGTTTTGATTTAACTACCTATTGACACAATGAATTTGAAATAGTAACCCTCTTATGGGCAACTCCAAGAAGTGCTCGTAAGAAGACAAGGAATCCAAGGAACATTCGATTATGGTCTGTAAGGCGTTCAGAAGAGGATCTGGAAGTCATGAAACCTGATATCGCACCCAAATATGAACATGGACTGGTTAAAGTATAACAATACGTGTTTAAAAAGTTGGTTTTCAAACATATGCATAAAAAGTAAACACATAGTCCATTACAAAAGTAATGTACATTTTACAAATGTACAAATGCTTAAAAGTCTTCAATATACGCTCCCCTTACTTAATACACTTGAAAAGATTTGTCCCCACGCCTAGAATGCATCCTGATAGTCCATTACGGGAATATCTCTGAAGAACGTTATATTTTACATTTAACGTAAAGCATTGTTTTAATATGTTTCTTATAAATTCGCTCTGTTCAATTGGTTCGTCTACAGGTGTCTCACTTATCCTCTCCTCTCCACTTCTCTTTGTAACCTTAATTAACTGATTTGTATTTAGGTTCAGCTTGCATTATATCACTGAAACCGGTAGAGCGATTATTGATTGAAACTCAGTGGTTTCATACAAAGGTATACTTGTTTTATTCTTTGAACATGATAAATCACAAATTTACATTCGTTCTATGATTGTGTTGTATGTTGCTTTTGAATGGCATGTATACTTCATGTACTTCAGTATTTTATATACAATAACATCCTCCTCTCTCTATAAAAAGTGTTATTCCGTCGCGTGAGGGCATGATGAGGAGCAGGGCACGCTGTCAAACCCTTTCCGCCTCCGCTCTTTACATGTGTTTCTGATGGAAACACTTCACAGAGCACTACAAAAATCTTAAATGTTTGCAAGTGGCTGAGGGCCTTCCCGAGTCTTTGACGCAGCATACGGCTCGTCAACAAAACCTCAGACTAGAAGTTTCGACGTTAGTATGCTACATGCGTGTCTCGGGTTGCCTTCTTTGGTGATTTGTTGCCAGTCCGCTTAATTGCGTGTCAAAACAAAGACTTTTTCAGAAGCATATTGACATATATTTACGTTAAAACTTTACAAGCTTCCGGCCAGGCGGAATGACATGCCGCCGGCCGTAATGCGACCTTCTCGGTCGTCAACACATAACTGGCGTGACGGGCTCGCCGGCGCTACGGCTCTCGCTCAGCGCTCGTGTGGCCATGTCTATAACTAATACACCCGTGAGCGGATTTGTCCAAAATACCAATATGGCGACACATAAATGTATTACAAGCGAACAAAGAAAGAAAGATTGTGTATCCAGGTTTTCGGTACCAGTCAGCAAGGGCTGCATCATGCTGATGTCAATATGCTTACTAAATTTGACTATTTCAATGATCCAATTTTAACTATATATTATTTATTGCAAAATGATGATATCTTTAAACTTATTTTGAGAAACATCTGAGAATTAAGTCGGGGTTTTAGGCTGCCAAATAACTTTAGGTTTCAGTGCCGTTAGGTTAGAACTAGATTGATGTTATCTCTTTGAAATGCAGTGTAGAATTTAACGTTTCCTAGCCGCGGTCCGTCATAAAAAAATCTGAAAGAACTTTTCAAACACCACAACAGATTAACCAACATTATAAAAACACGCACAAAGCACCTCGGGGGGTATGTATTTTATTAAAAACATATAAATACAATTTAGATACACCTACTGATAATGGACGCTCATTTTTCAAAAGCAAAAAAAGAATAAAACACTTTTTGAATTTTTATTCCACAGCTATCTATGCCATATGTTTTTTACAATTTGTAACTGTTAGTGAAGATCTCTTCTTCCTCGTATTAAATTAACCACGTATTCAGAAGTTACGTTTTTTTATGTAACCACATACCGGAGAATACCGACAAACTTTGATGTGATTTTATGACGCTATACGTTTTTTAAACTGCAGCAACCTTCTTTACGTGGACTCATTAAAGTGTGATGTTCACGGGATAACTTTCGTCTACCACTAATTTTCATTAATACGCGAATAATAGCATTTTACGGGTGAGTGATAAAATTCAAGTAAACCGGGGGATTATTTTTTTTAAACATAAACGGGGATCGAACCCACGACCTGGTAAGCAAATCTGAACATCTGATAGAATTCTTCAAGATGACGAGAGCCACAGGGCTTTGTAAATCAGTCTGAATTATGGATTTGATTTCGAAGAGCTCTCATATTATTATCGTAACCATATGCGTCAACTATGGAGCATTGTAATGCTGCTGACATTTTAAGCAATATGATCAATAAGACGGGAGTATTTGCAGCAAGTTTTCGAGGACATGAATTGTAGCTCTTATGCTGAACTGAAGAGGGTTGCGGAGGACCGAGAGGAATGGAGATCGAGATGCAAGATTCTGTTGCTGCAAACCAATCCACCGGATTGATACTACGAAGAAGAAGATCAATAAGCCTTGTAATGCAGAAGTGGTGGCTTTTTGTGGTGTCCATATTCTCAAACGAACAAAAAAGGAATGTTATATTAAAAAAACAAAAAATATATTATTTTATTAAACATTATAAATGTATCCCATACTACATTTTTTAAATAAAGAGGGAACGTTACAGTAAATAAAATTTTATAATTAAAACAATATTTTTTGTGCGTCTGGCTGCACACTGGCTGCGTCGTTAGCCCTAAAAAGAAATTTAAAAAAAAACTTCACAACACCGATTGGCTGAAAACGGACGCATTCGAAAATGGAATGTTTGTTTGAAATCACTTGTTATGATTCTTAGAAGAATGACTGGCCTTAAGGAACAAATTCGCACTGTGTGAAGTCACGCATTAATATTTTTTAATGTGTATATTATGGCTATTCATTTTAATTTATTATGTCTTAACCCTTTGGGACCGCATTTTTTTTTATAACTTTCGAAGAAAATATCATTATTTAATACTGCGAAGATTAATTTAAAGCAATAAAGCTACATTAAGGAGAAGTTATTTGATAATCTATTATTCTTCATCATTCTTATCAAATACTTTTACAAATTTATCAAATGGCCACCACAATCGTTACGAAAAAAAAAAACAATAATTCCTGTTTTCTAGGATAGATTCATATTTCAATGAAAAACGGTGATTAACATCTTGTCATTGGATTACCAAAAGAATATTCAATTGACTGCCCCTTAAAACCAAATGGTCCAGGCTTCGGTTGCGATTCGACTAGTGATTCGATCAATTATAAAATCATATATGTAAAAAATTACCCGAAATATGCTTCGTATCTAAATCAGCCGTCTCTTTTAAGTCTTCTACCGTGGTTGTTTGGAAACCATATATGTTTCTAATTTGATTTATGGGTGCAAATATATGTTGGGATAAACATGAACAGTGGCAGCTGACAGAACTGATTAGCGTCAATTTGTGATGATCAAATGTTCCAAATATGAAAATAATCTCTTATCACTGGCAGAATCCTTGTAAGATTTTTTTTGTGTAAGCACATACAGGAGAATACCGACAGATGGTGATAGTAATTTTGATGTTTCATCTGTGGAATTCTATGACGCTTAACATAGTGCATACGGCTAAGCGCTGCATGTGGAGTGTTGATTCGCCAACGTCATAGACTACAGAGAGCCCGAGATTCACGCATCATCCTAATTATTACAGGAATTTACTATGAATGGGAGGTCTTCACGGGACGACTTTCGTCTACTAATTAATAGGCTATGAGTGGCATTTTACGGGTTAGTCATCGAATTCACACCAACCGGGGGTATTTTACAGCTCATAAATCGATTAGTCCTTTTTTTTTTAATCTCCGTCGGGGATCGAACCCACGACCTTTGACTTGCAAAGCAAACGCTCTGACCGTTGAGCTACGACCGCCAGCTTAGCGTATTGTAAGAACATAACAAAACATGTAATTTTAAAGCATTCATTTTAGATGGCTGATTTTAGTTATACGGAGCTGACCTCACATACAACAAAGATTGTGTTTGCTGAAAAAAAGCGGGGTTAATAACCCCACGCTTTAAAATAAACACAAGATTCATTGCCATTCCAGACAGAAGTACACAGTGTTAATTTGTTTATTGTACGATTGTTTATTTATTTTCAGCTCTGAAGGGAGCCTCATTGCAATGCTTACAGTAACGCACTAATATCACCTAAGTGCAGTTGCTCGTTGAAAGTAAAGGATGTTTATGCATGTCATATGCAATTGTTTATTATTTATATTCCCGACATAAACAATTATGCCAAGCCATGCGAATCAATTAAAAAAATCAATAAATAAGTAATTAAATCAAAATAATAAAATTTAGCGTAACGCATTATGATTTTTTTTCTGTTGCTGCAACTGAGCATAAATTACTGCAGCATTCCTAATCCCCTGATCATGAAGGTTAAGAGGAATCAATGTCTTTGCGCAGTTCTCACCATCTACAGCTCTAAGCGGCTGAACTCATTGTGTTAATTTTTATTTTATGTTTTCACTGTTTCTTTATTTTCTGTATTTTTTAAATTGTCTAGTGTTTCAAGTATTTCAACTTGGTTTAAGTATTTGTTCACGTAAAAAATAGAATCCTTTTCATGGATTCTATCGAATATTATATCTTACTGTTTTAGGGAATTTCATTTAATGTTAACCATTAAAATAATGTAGATTAAGTAAAAGATAACTCTGTCTGTAAACTTAATATTTATACTCAATTTATAATTTGATGTACATGTATCTTAAGTTAAATAAAGATTTATAAAAATAAAAATAAACTGCAGCACTTCATTAAATAATCCGGGTAATGGTTTATATAAATGATAATTTTTTAATGTATTTATAGTAAACGGAGATGACTTGGGACGAAGAAACAAAGATATCTTATAATAAGAAATATAAAAAAAACAAAAGTAGAAAAAAAGACAATCGTTCGAGTACTATCTATAGAATCCAGTACAAATTATGCCTCTTAGCTTACAAGGCACTCAACGGAACTGCACCGGGCTATTTGACAGAACTTATCAAGCCTTCAGAAATAAGCGCGCGTGGAGAGACACTCAGATCGGCTAGAGCAAATAGAAGCACCCTGCAGCTGACGGGAGGAAGTCATAGCACGGTCTTTGACAATCGGGCTTTCAGCTACGCGGCACCAATGGCCTGGAACTCGCTA
The DNA here is from genome assembly GCA_022606575.1 of Glossosoma conforme. NCBI lineage: Eukaryota > Metazoa > Arthropoda > Insecta > Trichoptera > Glossosomatidae > Glossosoma > Glossosoma conforme. The sequence goes on along the minus strand of JAGTXR010000050.1, from coordinate 2,097,914 downwards.
CCGGAAAGCATAAGAGAGCTTAAAGCGGAGGCATCCTTCAGAAGCAGACTCAAGACCCACCTTTTTACTCAGAGAGGCAAAGAAGCGCTTTTGGAATGATCATTCGGTCATAAAAGAGCGCTATACAAATACTAATATAATAATAATCTAATGGCGGATTTGATCCAAGAACTAGTATATAGGACAACAAAAATACAATATGTAATAAATATTCAAAAATCTTATGTTAGGATAGAGAAGGTATAAAAGATACCTAATAGGCCAGTGGTTCTCAAATACTAGTCATATATTTACATAACCAGTTCTTGTTCAAGCATGAGCTTCTTGTTAAGGTCCTTTTCCAATAGTTATATTAAAAAATGCATAATGAAGCCACAGGTAAAACTGAAATACGTACTTATTAGTTGGCACAATTAAAAAGTCTTACTTAAGGTAATATAGAGCCATTCCTGTATATAAACCTAAATAATTTAAACTTAATAGAATGCTGACTTGCACAAAAGTTAAAATGTTTAAGATTATTGAAAATATATATTTATGTAATCACATGCATGATAGCACACTCAGCCAGGGAGGCTGGACGTTGCATGCGGGAAACGTATGTTGTGTTCGTGTTTGTGTGTGGGTTAGGGAGATTGCGAGTGTATATTTATCTGTGTCTTGAAGAGATCCAGATTGTAGGAAGGAGGAAACACAGATGCTGGAAGAGCATTCCATAGCATACCGGTGGCATTAAGGAAGGAGCTTTGGAAACTGCTGGTCGACATAATTACATTAACCGTGTATATTAATATGTACAGGATATAATTTATTTGGGGCAAATATGAGAAATAAAAAAATTTTTTAATAAATATCAATTATTTACGTAAGTACTCATCATGCTATTCATCAAGTATATCGAATTACCTTGATTAATTATTTGTACATATTATATTTAATATCAAAAACGTTCACAAAATTCACGTCCCAAAAATCAATGTCTTGACTTTTAAAACACAGTGTAAAACGTAAATGAATCCCCAAAAATATTCCAAATTTGGGTCCTAAAAGATGTTATCATATGCATTCTTTTTAGAGCGGATAATACATAGACAGAGAGAGAAGCACCTTATTCCTGTTGCCTGGCAACACCAAGCAAACTGGTCCTCTTGTTGGTCGCGACAAACATTGTGTTAGTCCTTTTAACCTTTTTTCAAAGCGGGAGGAATGTTCCAAAGATGGCGATCGTGTACATTATGAAAAATGCTTATTTGATGAAGCAATTATGAACACATGAATAGGTAATCATAAGATGCACTTATTATATTAGCGAATGGACTCGAAGACGTACAAAAGTATTTATTTAAACCTTTTAAGCTTTTCAACCACTCGCACACACGTATTTTATGATTCATGCATATGCGTTATAGAATAATACTCCTTAAGCTTCGACAAACGATCTTTTGTCTCTTATTTTCGTTCGCTTGCCTGACATCTACATCAGAATGTTAGTTTAATTATATAATGTTAAACGGTGTTTGCATACGCCAAAATAATTATTATGACAGTTGGCCCATTGCCAGTTGGTACGACTGTCATCTTGGCGGTTGGTAACGCCGAGATGTCAGAGCGCGCCGTGAGCTGCCAGTTGGACAAACGCTCGTGACCGTTATGGTCGCGCCTATATGGCGAGACGCCGCAACGGTCTTTGTAAGCTTGAGTTTTGACAAATAAACGTGTACGGTGAAACAGAAACAAGTTGTTTATATTGTGAACCTGATCCTGCATCCATCATCCAGTAAAAGATATCCAAAATAACCGAGGAGGATATCACTGTGTAAAAATACTCCATGATTAAAACTTATGGCTATCTTAATTCGTAAAGCATATCTACTTATAATCATTTGCCGCTTAAAGCGAATAAATTTCTCCGTTCAGCTCAACAGATATGATTTCCAAATTTTACTGTGTAAGCCTGCAACATTACGTAATACTCCTGTACTTGTACTCTACATACAATGATATACATCCCGAATATTCCACAAAGCACAACAATAAATGTTTAATATCCTGCCTGTTTATGGAGATGTTATACTGGATGAAATTCGTCTACAAATGAGTTTGCACGATAGACTATGACTTGACTAATTGACGACGATCATTGTGCTACAAATTGAAGTCAAAACCCTTATTCTTAAAGACAAGGATCCAGAGCTCTGCGGTGTTCACGAGCAGTCTCTTGCAATCTGACAAGAGGTGTTCTTTTTTACCTTTTTATGTTCTCATTTTCTTTTCCTTTTTTTAAGGTTCTCGTGTCCGATAATGTCCTACAGGACCAGTGGTATAACCGGCGCAGGTAACGTAAAAAACGAACAGAAAAAGACAACACCTTTTTAGCCTTGTTTGTGGTTAGCTTAGTAAGAGCAGGGATGCCAAAATAAAAAATAGAGTTTTTTTTATGAAATCAAATACAGAAGAGCACAACCGGTCGAGACCAGTGCACTTTATGATGTTCAGAGTGGCTGGACGCTGCAGAAAAATTAATATTAACTCTCTCATTACTTAGGGTGTAGAAAGAATGAATTATTTGAGCTGAGAGAAGCAGCTGTTATGGTAATAATAGTAGAAAAGTTCTTAGTTCCAAAGATTGGATGTGATAAGTATTCATTCAGTTATTTATACATTTTTAAACTATTTACATTTTTAATAAAACAACCATATTTTTTAAATATAACAACACTTGCAATTTACTTATACAGGTCTCAACCCCTTTCTTTTAACATCTTCAAGCTCCTCCCTTCTGACTCCCCTACATACGCCCTATATATCAAAACTATTTATACATCAGTATGCTTGACACGTTGAGAAGTGATGAAGCTTTTATTGAAGGTAAACTTCAGTCTTCCAACAAGAAGAGATTTCCTAAAAAGATTTGGCCTCTCTTCTTGCGACGCATGTCTATGTGATCCAGGCATGCAACAGACGGTGAGACGCTCTCTCGTGGAGTGCATCATCCATGAGAACTGGAGAAGCAATCTGTGTTGTCGCCTGGGAGTCTCTACCATTTCTTGGGAGGATTTTCCTGAATTGCTGCTTAGTTCTGATGGTCCCTTGCTGTTAAACTTTATCAGGGAAAACGTCGGGGCTACACGAGCGGTTAACGAAGCTAACATGGAATAGGCTCCTACGTTCTTCAACTATTTCTCAGACGTATATTCTAACCTTGTGTGTAACTTGCAGGGTGTAACACGCTACCATATATATTTTTTCTACATTTTTTTTACGTGAAAAAAATAAATAAAAAAAGTCTTCCAACAAGTTATAAAAAAGTGATCATTATTTCAAGAAAGTACTAAATATTGATTTATCTAAAATAATGAAAAAGTATCATATTTAATACAATCTTGCAACGTTTAATTTTCATAACAGTTGATGGAAAGTATTTTTTTTATGTGTTCGTGATTTCAGTGGTATTATTTCAACGGCAACCCTAATATCGTCTTCTTTGACAGGAGCATGACGGGGCGCGTTCGAATTTCAAAATTAACAAGTCGCCATCTTGCTGTCCTCACGCCATCTCTGAGCGTCACTTCAAATTAAAAAATAAAACAAAAAACGTCTCTGTGACCACGAATGTCGGTGTTTCTAGCCAGGTGGTCTGGAAATAATATAATTACTTATTTATGATGGGTATCGAGGAATCCGTGAAGTTCATTAAGGTATGCCCGAAGTCATAATAAAGGTAAGTACGCTGCTGACTAGATTAAAAAATCATAAACCATTATTATTTTACGTAGGTTATTTAAACATTACGTAGTACCACGAATGGTTTATACTTAAATTAAGAATATTTATTTGGTTTGAACTGTTCCATTTGAATTCAGTACTAAATTGTTCATAATGAAGCTTTTTCATCTTCTTCTTCGTGTCAGCGACGTCAAATTATTTCTGCCCAGTATCTGGCAACATCGATAGCCCGTGGGTTGCCTAGCATTAGGTCTTGAGGTGTGCAGCTTGTTGTGCACATGGATCATCTTAGGTGTGAGGCGGTCTGCAGGTCTCCACAGTCGTACAATAGTGGCTATCCCTGCCGAAGAATTCCCCACCGCTCGAGGTTCTCCTTTGTTCTACCAACTCCGGTTCTTAATCTGTTCAGGGATTTCCAGGTCCGTCAATCAAGGTTCTTGCCAGTTGGGAGGCCTTCCTTTGGAGTAATAAAATCCTCTGGTGCGACTTGTCGCCAGAGCTGAAGTCTCTCATTTTCAGGGCTCTTTCATTGTTTTGCCATATCCGCGTTTATTGTGGTTATAATAAACTCAATAGCATTAGAAAATTCATTAAAATAACTTATAAGACATATAAAACTACAGGAATTCATATACTATAGTTACCCTTTCAATAGAGTTGAAATGGTATTGCTTAACTAAATTGCTCAAAAAATTTCACAGTTCACCTCGGTTATAAAGGTTCGATTACATCTGCAAATTTATATCCGAGGATTCGCCTAGTTATCCCAAGATAAAGTTACATACACAGAGAACTGAAGTTACTACCAAATTTCAAATAAACAGATCTAGAAGGAATAATACTAAATGAAAGAAACTCATATTTATGTTGTACTAGAAGACGTAATTGTTTCCCCAACTGTTAAATTTCTAAATATAAAGCATTTAGTTTGTTGTTCATCCGGTGTCTTTACGATTCCATCAAAGTCTATTTGTGTTGTTGGACTGATCAGTTTTGACGATCTGTAAATACGTGTAATACATTTAGCATACACCATTAACTTGTACAAACATCCGAATAAAATCAAATTCTAGTACAACGGGATCTATCCGACACATTGAAATCTACAGAAAATAATTATTTTTAGTAATAATACGCTTCCCCATTATCATCATCACCATGTTCGCTCTCCTAACTGGAGCATATGGTCGTCACGAATTGCCGCTACAAATTTATGCCAAGAAAATTAAATGACGAGGTTAGAGAGTGGAAAAGGCAGCCTTACATAATACAGGGTTTGTCCGGAAAGTTCTAGGACTGTTTTTTTTCCGCCGCGACTGTACTTCGGAGTGCGCGCGCACCGACTGGATTCGGTAGGGGTTCCTAGCTTATCAACGAGCGGCTGGTTAGTTGTCTCCGAGCGCCCAGAGAGTCAGGAGAGGCTTTTTCGCGCGAAGTGTCTCTGTGAGTGGTGCAAGCCGAAAATGCAGCGTTCGTTAGAGCAGAGGTATGCGATTAAATTCTGTACATTGGTCAAGAGGCAAAAGTCATACACTTTGGATGCCGCAGGAGCGCATAACCTACAGATGCCCTTTCTTCAAGCCACCATGCTCGTGCCGTTGTAGAAGGCCGTCGAAAACGATACTAGCATCCTCCTCTCTCTCAAAAAGGGGGTTAATACGTCGCTTGAGGGCAGGATGAGGAGCAGGTCAGCAAACAAAGACTTTAGTTTCGAAGCACATTGATTATATTAATATGTTTAAATTTACAAGCTTCCGGCCAAGCGGAATGACATGCCGCTGGCCGTAATACGAACTTCTCGATCGTCAACACGTAATATGATGCGATCGTGATCGACACACGTGATATGACAAGCGATCAGAAATACGAGACGAAACATTGTATATCGAGGTTTTCGGTACCAGTTAACAAGGGCTACATCGTGCTGATGTCAACACATATAATGTACTCGGCGGAACTACGGCAGGCAGAACTGACATGGCGGCTGACAGCGCTTTACGATGACAGTTTATGACTTCGTTTAGGGGAGCGCACATGATGATGATGATGATGAGTAAATGTAATATTTTTTATTTTTCAATGTTATATTTATATATATTAAAAAATAACCTTCTGCTTTCTACATCATGCAGTATTAAACGTATTAAAAAGGTACCAACATACTATTTATTTTGTTTATATTGATTTGACGTCCGGAGCGAGAGACATAAAATCAAAAATGCGTTCCTTCTTAATTTAAAATCCATTTCAAATCGAGACACGTCAAAACAAAATGGTCGCCATCTTAAATTCAAACAACTGTCAGATAAAGAATGAAATAAAAAATAATTTTATTTATACATGAAAAACAAGCGGGAATACCTTGAGATTTTTTTTTAAATGTACTTATTTATCTTTTAATTTGTTCTATTCTGATCCACGTATAAAATCAATGGTAGACATAGCATATTAAAAAGCGACTAGAGCACTGAATTTATGTTAACATTCTCCTCTCTAAATTCGTTATTGAATTGCCTGGTGGATGAGGGGCAGAAGAACAACATACAGACTTTTTCAGAAGCACATATATTTTCGTGATAAACTTTACAAGCTTCCGGCCCTAGCGGAATAACATGCCGGGCCGGCCATAATATGACTGGGCACCGGGTGCCGTGGTCGGTGACACCCAGCGCCGCAAGTGGCGATCTATATAATTAGTCCTCCTAACGGTATTACAAAATGACAACACATGCGTGTCCGATGATCGAATGAAAATAAAAGACGAAAGATTGTACATCGAGGTTTTCGGTACTAATCGGCAAGGGCTGCATCGTGCTAGTCAGCAAGGGTCATGCTGACGTCAATGTATTTTTCAAGATATAAGACGTCCAAAAAAATTATAAAACACCGACAGAAGGTATTAGAGATATCTCATTGGTGTATTCTATGACGCTTGCCATTTTTAAGCTAAGCAGTGGACGTGGAATGACAACGTCATATTCTAAAGTCTCACTATAAATGGGTAATGTTTACGGGACTACTTTCGTCTATTACCAATTTTAACCCTTTCGCATCGGTAGTCAGCATATGCCGTCATAAGATTCCCCGACCGTTGACATCGGTTGACGTGATATATCGTTTTGCTACTTTCTTAGAATAGTTTTTTATGCATCATCTGATAGCTAAAGGATACAAGAACCAATGTGATATTTGAAAATAGACCAGATAAGTACATTTATGCTTCAAATACTAGTTTTATAATTGACAGTATAATTTTTCTTTAAACCGAGCCGTAATGAAAAGGTTAAGTAATAGGCTATAACTGGTATTTTACGGGTGAGGGATGAAATTCACACCAACCAGGGGGTTTTATATTTATACAGCTTAGAAATCGATAAAAAATAGTGTGTATTTTAATCTCAGGTCGGGGATACAACCCAAGATCTTCGGTATGGTAAGCAAGCGCTTTAACACTAAACCATACCCGTCGGCAAATGGTTATATTCATAATATATAGGTTTTATAATTAACATTATTTTTGGGACAGTCTCATATATGTGTTGAAAAATAATAATTCGACGACTAAGAATAAGAGTTTTAAAGTATTACTTAATTTCTTCTAATATAGATGGGAAAGTAATGTTATGTTATACTAAAAGCTTAAGATTTCTTTGCTTCCTTTGATCGTCTGGTAATAACTTAAAGAGGAATTCAGAGAGGGAAAGATATCCATTAGTTTTGTTAATGTTTGGAGGAAATTGATCGCAGATTGTCAACAAAGGAGGGACACTTAACATGGAAGCGGTGCGTGAGGAAAACGAAGAAACGGGGAGCGAGGACCGTAGTGGACAGTGCCGGACAAGATTATTTTTGAATATGTTTCAACAATCTAATGTTTCTAAGTCATTATCAAGATGCAAATCAATATTCAACAAGTAATAGACATAAAATTCACAAAAACTTAAATGACATTTCTCTCGTCAATAAATCGATTAAGCAATAAAAACTATATAGCCATACACCGCCAACAGGATAAGCGTATAGATAGATCGTTAACTCTCAATTTTACATTTCATTCCGAAACTTCGCCGAATAATTCGATTATCGACGGTCATCCTAGATTACGAGAGCCAGGAGACAATATAAAAGCTAGAGTTTAGGCTCTACAGCAGAATTTTTCAGCATAAGGTATCTAAGTCTAGTATGTAATACAAACAGGCGATGAGTCTCAGAGGCTGTTAGGGTGGTGACGAAATCAATCAGTAACTAATTCAAGGTTTTGGCAAAAATCTAAATAAACTCAATCAGCAGTATCCACTGGGTCATATGAATGTGGTCAGTTATAAAATTGAAATGGCAGTAATATATTCAATATTGGTAAAAAATAACGTAAAATAATGAAAAATTAACCAATAAATTCACAACCAGACCTTACCTATTTTTAATTACAATTCATTAATTATTTAGAGCCAATTTATTATTTTTAAACTGCCGATTATTATTTGTATGCTGCCAAATGATTATTTTTTACTTAACTTTTTAGGTGTTGATTACTGAACGTTTGCTCAATAATTAGTGCCCATTAATTGAATTAAATACTACCCAAAAAATAGTAGCCTGTTTAAAAAGTCTCGATGCTCCAAAATGTATACAGGTAAATCATATTTCCATCTCAAAGATAGATGTGATACTAACGAAAAAACTTGAGTCAACTTGACAATTATAATAATACTTCGAAATTGTTCAGCATAAGTTTACTGAACATAAATTAAGATTAGTTACATTTACCCCAAACATGAATTGAACTCGATTCACCCTAAGGCAACTTTTCTGCTTTTGTATTTTTTGTAAGAGATACACTTTCTCCCCAATGTGCTGGATAAGAAGGAAAGTTTTTCCACTTTCACAAAGCTCATATGAAGACGCGACTGCAGTTTGTAACAATATTTACAAAAGGAGCATCACAAAAACAATATTTACACTTTAAAAATGTTACGAAGTACATAAAATTTGGATGGCTAAATAAATATGCATGTTCATAAGCGTTTGATATATTACATTTTGAAGAAAAACACTATCGTATTCTCGAGATAATTAAGTGCCTTACTATTTAACCAAATCATTTACAAGAATGCTGGTTTAAGCAAAAAATTAAATACTTGGAAGTCACTAAATTAGGTACCAGACATTAGTTATTTGGGGGAAACACGTGAAGCATAAATAATCTAGTACATTTTTATGTAGGTATCGTGCTATTTTCATAAGTTACAGCTCATAACCTTGATTATTTAATTGTATATATTGAATATAATATGAAATTTGTTACATTGAATAAACGAATTTTCTAGCTTTCATGTCCCAATGTTTTAACTATTGAAACATCATGTAAATGAATCACCAAGAATCAATCAAAATTTTGGTCCCAAAATTTTTTGTCAAATGTATTATTTTTGGAGCGGTTAATACATACGCGAGGAGAGCAAGAGTAAGATACAATTTCAAATCCTAATGAAAAATGTAATGAATTTTTCAGGAATCATGCTATATTTTCTTGAGTCCTTTACTCATGAGAGTTAAGTATAATTTTGCTTCAGTACCAAATGGTACTCTTCTGATGGATCCGTCGAGGAATCCAGCTGCCTTGAGTGGTTGTCTGTCTGCAGACGAGCATCATCGTCTAATAATACATCAGTCAAGTGAGCAAGCTCCTGCCCATCTGGACCAAATATCTTCTTCCTCTTGAGATATGATCGAATGTCTGAATTCGGGAGTTGTAAAGTGCAGGAAGCCGATCGATGTGGTTTAATAATAAGTTTATTACGACTGATTCCTAGTTCTTGAGCATAAATGGTATGTTCTAGCAAAATGATGAAAACGGAGATTTAATCAAATATCTAAACAAGGATTGAGCCGCCCTTTAAACAAAATGGTTCAGGCCTCAGAAGCTTCCAGCTAATCGTCCAATTTGCTTAAAATAACAAATTAACATATCACCCAAAATTATGAAAAATTCCTCAGATACTACAGCTAACCCTAATACTCTGAACTGCTTAGGAATGGAGAGTGACAGCTGACTAGAACTAAGCAGTGGCAATTTGTGGTTACCATATTTAATTTATTTAATTTATTTAATTTATTTAATTTATTTAATTTATTTAATTTATTTAATTTATTTAATTTATTTAATTTATTTAATTTATTTAATTTATTTTTATTTAATTTATTTATTTATTTTCACAGAACCGAAGTTCAAAGGTACAAATAATAGGAGACATAGAGTTTACATAAATATATAATACATAGAAAAGAGAATAAAAAATTACATAAAAGAAGAAGATGACACGTGTCAAAGATCACAGAGATCTAGGAGAACAATACCATCGCCAAAAGAGGAAAAGGATCGAAGTGTATGCTGTTAGGCCATTTAGGAGCGCCATTGCCATTGTACTAAATTGAGTGCTCAAAACTCCACAAGTATCAACTGGGATCAAAAACAATGGATGGCTACGAGCACGGGTGTACTTATCTGGATCATAGAAGTTAAAACATTCAAGAATCCTAGGGTTGAGAATTGCACCGCGAAGAAGAAGGAATGAATATTTGAGAGCAGCAATTTTCCTCCGGGACTTGAAACGAATGGAAAGAAAGCATCCCTAGAAGAAAAAGAGTTGGGTAATGTTCGGAATTGATTGAATTGAATGGATATGTTGCTTAACTTATGTTATGAGTCTTGCTTAACTTCAGTGATCTAATAAGAACGGCGTTTATGGTCTGCTATTGTCGCTGGACCAAGGATGTTCAATTTGCGAAAGATAAATATGGTATCAAAAATCAAAGTGTTGAATAATCTTCAGTCTACAAAGTAATATCGTGATCAAAGTACATACTTTCCTAATCACACATCGCGTTAATATTTCCTTTTCGAAAGCATCACTTAACTAATGATCGCCGTTTATCGCACACGCGTAACTGCGTAATTCACATTTTAATTCCGCCCATCTCACGCGTAATCGCGTAATTCACATTTTAATTCCGCGATGCGTGAACTAAGCGGCCGGTCGACGTTTCACTTAAAATAATTATTACCAAGCGGAAAATGGCGGACCTTGTAGTCGCCGTTCATTTGCATAATTGCTCCGACCCCTGATAGCGTGACACGACGTCCTGTAATGACGTGGCCTTTTTATGTAAACGCCTGCACGAAAATGCCACTAGTGAATGAAAAAACTGATATATATTCATTTCTAGCTAGCGTAATTATATTCATCACTTCCATGTCTGCTCCTCCAAATGCAGCATATGATTTGACGACACTAAGAAGAAGAAGAAGAAGACGAAGAAGAAGAAGACGACGAAGGTGAAGAAGACGACGAAGATGAAGAAGAAGAAGAAGAATTATCGTTTATTATTATCGTTTATTTATAATTATCGTTTATGTGTATACTATTATTATTTAAGATTATCACAAACTGCTGTTATAAAGCTTTATCAGCCGCCATGGTATTTGCCTTATCTCATGTCTGTCTGCCTCTTGAATACATTATTTGTATAGTTTCCGACTGTTATTCTGAACGATGAGACCCCAAGAGGGCTTGAAAAAATGCAGCTTTAGTTCACGCTCTCATGCGACATCCGTCGTACATGTACTACCCAGGTTCAGCTTCATCTCTTAACTGGATTTAGTATGAAAAGCTGCCTTGACCGATCCCTCAACTCGACATATCTCACAAATACAAACTTTTCTACGAAATCACCTCTTTTCAAAATCTATTAAGCGGCTGCATTGGCTGTTGGTGAGATGCTAAAAATTTGCAGACACAATTAAAAATACTAAAAAAGATAATGTACATGACGATAGTGAAGAGACAGGTACTAGTATGCAGCCTTGTCGGACGCCAGTGGATACCTCAAAGTAGTCTGTGGTCATTGCATTAATCCACAAGAACCACTTACTATCTACTATAAGGATCTCTCCAAAGTCGTGTAGGTATGAGTGCATTATATTTGTAAATATAAGCGTTTATCGATTGATTCATCTGCCGCTACCGTAGACTGGACCATTTGCTCTTAAGGGGCAGTTAAACCTAGTAGACAGCCTTGAGCAATAGAACTTGGTTGAAGTATGCTTTACATACAGTACATTAAAGCAATTTACCTCTGTGTATCACCAAAGCAAAGCTTTTTACGACAGTATTTTCATGAAAGCCGCACCCTTAACAGGCTAACGTCAGTTTTCCTCCTATTACCATAACCACAACTGACATCGAGGGTGTCCACCACCTCACCTCACTGAACACGTCTTGTCGCATAAACATCACGTGAATATCCCTAGCAGCTTAATTCAAAAGCATTGAATATACTTTAATGCTAACTGTTCAGTGAGCATTTCATGGACGATGCGTGAATAGGTTATTTTATTAAATAAATAAGTTGACAAATTGACACTTTCAAGTCTGAGCTTCGCTGTTTTCGCTGAACAGAAATAAGAGACGAAAGATTGTACATCGAGGTTTTCGGTACCAGTCAGCAAGGGCTATATCATGCTGATGTCATTGTCTATTGTACAAAAAAAAACTATATTTATAAAATATTCCCAACTTCAGTAAATATGAGGCATTTAGGAGTCTACTAAAAAAATACTAGACTAGGAGTCTACGGGGAATATATGTTTAGGAAGCTATGATTAACACCAAAATATTTACATAAAAAATGGGTAGGGACTTCAAATTACATAGCATATTCATAAGTAATGACACATGATAAAATATTATTCATATCTGTAATGATATATCCCATGATTAATTGGATAGTATTTTGCTAGGTTAGGTTAGCGAGTCAGCCAGTACACCAGTTGTACCGTGCGCCAAATGTCCCGTGCACCAGACGTTCAATGCGGCTCACGTTTTCACCGATGAGTCGTAGAACGAATTACCTGTGGACGATAGGTCGTGACATCTACGTGGAGATACAATTTTGATTTCTTTATATGCTTATTTTTACGCTATATTTGCATCAAATTTGGTATGAAAAATTGAAGAGAAAAAAAACTATACCATTTCTGGGTGTTGACATTTTCAACTATCCCTTACCACCAATTTTAGCGATACTATCAATACTATGTTGCCATACGTCAACCCACGTTGACGCGTCTGGTTCTCGATCGCCACACCATAACTGAACGAAGCGGCCCAAGAACTTCTTCAAGACCAAGGAACTCACAGCGAGGAATACTTCGACTTCATCGTCACTGGAGACGAGACTTGGGTGCACTACAGTCTAAACAATGGAAGCACCCAGAGTCGCCGACAGGAAACGGATCACCGAGCGCAGCTCACACCTGGGAGGCGAAGCGAGGAGGAGATCCATCACGTACGGCTGCCAAGCCAAAACTGAGCTCTGCAGGCAGCTCGCTTTGGCAAAAGGGATTTGGAGTGAGGGAACCAAGGTACACTACAGAATCGCGGGATCTACCATACCAGCGCTTTCAGGACTGTAGCGCCATGGGAAACTAATTTTAAGGATGATCTTCGTATTTTTTCCTTGAGACAGGCTCCCCTCCATTCCCATTCGTTTTTAAAACGATTTTCTCAATATTTACTTCAAATATTGCTCTTACACTTTTCTCTACTTCTGCAAAAAAAAATAGTTTGTGCTATCAAAGCCCTTAAATATATACAAAAACAATTTTAAAAAAAAACTGTTTTCAAAACCTGAAACTGGAAAAAATTTGAATAATTCTATCACCATAACACATATGGACATTTTACAGGCATTTTCGTGACTTTTGCATTTACCTTGTCCACTATATGAAATTATTTTTACGATAAGATCTTTGAGGTTTCATCCAAAATGTGTAAATTTACTGTGATTATCACTTTTGTATTTTAAAGTGAATTTTAATTAAACTAAGTCTACATTTAGCCGGTCACGACATGTCGGGGTAATCAATTCACTTGTAATGCATCAGATAATCATCAAAGAGGGGCGAAATTAAATAAAAAAATAATTACGTCAGGTAAGTACATCGTCGTTTTATTTCAATTAACAGAACGACGCGTATAATAAATTGATCTAATTCAGTTGAAAGGTATTATTTAATGCGACAATGGCAACACAGGAATATTATTTGTTTAAGAATGCTGAGTGCATTTTTTTAATTTATGTAATTTCATGTAAATTACGCGATCGGTGTAATTCAATATCAAAGAACCGTCAGGATCAAATAGCAGCACAGAGAGGTCTTGAATTGTGGCTTTTGTAAATATTGTAATATTTCTACCCTCATTGTAGGAGTCATCTTCAGGGTTGATGAGAACGTCATTCGGAAGTGTACCTCCACGAACGTCATGTCGGTAAGGATCGATTGTCATTTTTCGTCATTTTTTGAACGGGAGAGAATCACATTGCATTTATTATTACTGAAATTAAGTTTATTGATAATAACCCGAATTCGATATACTCGTATTATTAAGGTATGTCTGCAGATAGTTTATATCTTCAATATAGATAATAGAGGAGAAGATTTAGGCATCAACTGCAAATAATAGGCACAAAGAGTGGGCAATAAAATAAAAAATATCATTGAAGAATACTATAAATAAGAGGGGACCTAAAACGGAGCCTTAGGGCACTCCAGAATATGCAGAGAATTACAGAGATTCATATCTACTACAGTCTACTCATTGTTAACGATAAGAGAAGTATTAAAATAAGAATTTATTAGGTCTATAAGAGGCACAGAAAGCGATCAGTTTACTGAGGAGCAATTCATGATCAACACGATCAAATGCTTTGGAAGTATCGGTATAAATTTATTCAATTCGAAACGGTTAGTAACTGTAGATTTCCCAATATGAAAACATTATTGATTTTTTGTAAAGTGACACTCAATATTTTTCAAAAGGTAACAATGAACTATTATTTCCAATAATTTATCGGGAGAAGACAGGTGGGCAATTGGCTTGCAATTACTCGTATTAATATCATCCAAATAAACTTTCTTATGAACCGGATGTATTCTCGTTTCCCATTCAGAAAGGACACTGGTACGGTAGCAAATCGATGTGTTGACAATTAAATTTAAATGCCGACACTTGTTTAGGTAAATTCTCTGCACTAATAACACCCGCATACTGCTCACCATTCCATTATATTGATTACAAAGTGTTACGGGTTAAATATAGAATAATGTCAATAGAACAATGTTGCGAGACATAACTTTTCAATTTCTGCAAACTGCAAGTCATAAAATGGGACATAAAGTCTCACACAAACAACTACCGAGAAGTTGCCACCGTTCCGCGACGATGTTTTCATATTATTTACTGGGTCAACGACACACTGCAGCATATGAGAGAAGAGAGATGTTGCCAAAGAATTTGGCAAAGTGGAAAACATTCGAAACTTTTTCGATATGTCGCAAATTCGAATCCTTGGGAAGCTAAAATCATTATGAATCTACTAGTTGTCTACTATATGTCATCCACGATGGTGTATACTGTGAATTTGTATGTGTATCAGTTGTTGATTCTAATTGTTGTTTTTTAATCAATATCTTAAGCCATTCCTTTAAAATCTGAGCTAAATTGAATCAATTAATGTATTAGCTATTATCATCCTCCCCTCTCTCAAAAAGGTGTTATTCCGTCGCTTGAGGGCAGGATGAGGAGCAGGTCAGCAAACAAAGACTTTTCAGAAGCACATTGACATATATTTACGATAAATTTTACAAGCTCCAGCCAGGCGGAATGACATGTCGCCGGCCGTAATGCGACCTTGTCTCTCTAAAGGGCGGGGACCGAGGCGTGATGGGCTTGCCAGCGCTACGGCTCTCGCCCAGCGCGCGAGTGGTCGTCTATAACTAACACACCCGTGAGCGGACCTGTCCAAAATGACAATATGGCGGACACATAAATGTATGACAAGCGATCAGAAATGCGAAACGAAAGATTGTTTATCGAGGTTTTCGGTACCAGTCACCAAGGGCTACATCGAGCTGATGTCACTATATTAACGATCTTAAAAGTAAGGAAAAAAATCTTAATGAATATGCAGTTTACAACAAACGCCATCTATAAATAATACGTATTAATAACACAATACGTTTCAATTTCCCGACTTAGTGTGCGGAGCAAATGGCTACAGGCCAGGGCATGAGTATTGAAATAAAGAATTGTGGCGAATTGGCTTGGTTCGAATCCTAGCGTCTGACATTTATTTTTCTTCGATTTATTAATAAAGGTAATGTCATAAAAGGTGGTACTTTCTGTGGATTTGTCTTTGTGAATCGATTGGTAATTTATTCCAGAATATTATTATTTTTAGCCTGTGTCAGTTTTCTCCAGTTGTGTTTACATACAGAACAATTCACTCCAGCACAATCCAGTTATGTATGAGTATATTACAAAAGATGGTCGATTGTTGCACTCCCAACTTCAACAAATTCGTTTCCATAACTTTTTGCCTTCTCCAGCTGTTTGGTTCCGGAAGATAAATTTAAGTTTGTAGAGAAATACTTTGTGTAATGCCGCATTTAGTATTTTTTACACAAGTTTAACAGAACAAATATACATGATAGATATACAGAGAATCAAAAATTTAAATATTTATAAAAGACAGTACATATTTAAAGCTTTTATAAGAATTCAAAGTACCTTCCCGTATTTAATTATTTTCACAAAATTCTCACGTTCTTTCGGGAAGTTATCTATATGAAATTATTACATACTTCAAGGTTTTTAAAGGGCCTTTTAGAATCTTTAATACTTTTTGCATGAACGCTGACCTATAAGCCGAAAAAAAAAACAATTTATTGGCATTAATGTCGATAATCACAAAATTCTCTTTTTGATAGATTCCTGAATTCAATAGCTGCTGTCTATTTATTAACATTATTATGTATACCTTATGTGAATCATTTTTTAACCCTTTCGCATCGGTCGTCGGCATATGCCGTCAAAGATTCCCCGACTGTTGAAATTGGTTGACGTGATATATCGTTTTACTACTTTTAGTTCGCATTGTGACATCTACGGTAGGAAATTGGAAGTGCAGTCATTCCCTTATAAGGATAAACGTGAATTGTAAATATAGAATGCATGGTGAACACATAGCTGAAAGAAAAACATCGTAAATGGCAAAAGCAAAGATAAGGAAAGCGCGGGAAAATCAATACCGAGGCAGTTTTAGCGGCAAACTGACATTTGTTTTTATTTTATGACTAGTAACACTGAGATAGGATCTTGCGCCGTAATACCAAGTTTCAGAAGGAATATGTATGAATTTAGGATCTAGATTTTATGAAATTTCGTTGTCTTTCTACTCTTTATCTTGATAAGAGTTTAAATAACGATTCTGTTTTCCATCTAATACTCTAAAATAATATTTCGAATAATTTTCGTACGAGAAGCTGCAAACTTTATCAATAGATAAGTCTAAAACCGAAAAAGTGTTCGTATATTTAAATATTTTTTATAACACATATATAAAAGTGATACAAAAAGACTTGATGTCCATGAGATGTGGTCATACAGAAGAATTCTCAGTATTTCCTAGAGAGACCACATCACGAACAATGAGGTTCGCAGCATAATCAAGGAGGATAGGCACCTAGTAAGAACCATCTCAGACAGGCGAGCCCGATGGATCGGTCGCATCATGCGCCTCGATGATCTTCTTCACGACACTGTGGAAGGGATGGTTGAGAGTAGAAACTGCAGAGGGCGCTCTAGAGGGGGAGTATTTGCAGCAAGTGTTCGAGGACATGAGTTGTAGCTCTTATGCTGTAAATACCAATTTTTGGTGAAACTGAATACATAATATTGAAAATGTTTAATTTGTTCAAAATAAACCTGAATTGGTCCTGAACCTGTACAATCAATTGATTTAAAATTATTTATTTTTGTAGATTTTAATTCTTAATGAAAATGTGCAGAAGTGATATAATGAATATGTTTGAATATACTCTTATTCAAGTTATAGACGGTATATATGTTATATACCAAGAACTGGCAAACGAAGCATTGGCCGGACCCCTGCAAGATAGACTGACGACATAAGAAGACGGGAGTGGCTTGGATGCGGAAGGCAGAGGATCGAAGAGGATGGAGAGTCATGCGGGAGGTTTATGTTCAACAGTGGACGGATATAGGCTGATGATGATTATATATTTTATATATCATCATTTACCGGCGGGTATATCTCAATGGTCGAAGCCTTTGCTTTGCAAGCCAAACGTCGTGGGTTCGATCCCCAACGGAGAATATAAAAAAATTTAATCGATTTCTGAGCTCTAAAATACCCTCGGTTGGTGTGAATGTGATCCCTCATCCGTAAAATTACAGTCATAGCCTAATTATTAAAATCGGTGGTAGACAGAAGTCGTCCCGTGAAGACCACCCATTCATAGTAAATTCCTGTAATAATAAGGATGATGCGAGAATTTCAGGCTGTAGTCTATGCCGTTGGCAGATCTACAATCCACATACACCGCTTAGTCATATGCACCATGGTAAGCGTCATAGAATTCCACAGATGAGACATCGAAATTACTATTACCGTCTGTCGGTATTCTCCTGTATGTGTTTACATATTTTTAAAAATTTAAAATCAATAAATGAATATCGTGAGAATATTTTCAAACAATCTGTACTATGTACCTGTATTTTAATTTTCCAATGTATGTATGTACTAGTTTTGTAGGTTTTGTAATGTGATATTTTTGCGAACAGATATATGTATTGCAAAAAAAATGTTACCGTTGCATTGTATAATATTACATACTCTATTAAAAACCATCGCTGGCATTCTGACATAATGTGTTTATTGTATTTTAGACGTTGGGGTGAAAAATATGCGAAATTTGATACTTTATTGGATTTTATTAATGTATCGATATTACAAATTGATTTTAAGTGAACTGAATTTGCAATTCAGTGTATCATGTTCACATTTACACATCCAAGGCATATGCTTCAAAAATAAAACACGACTCTTGTTATATTTAAGTGTTTTTTATTCAATATATCATTATGTTTTTTACACGTTGTAAACTGATCTTTAATTATCCCTTTCGTTACGGCTTGGTGGAATACAAATTATACTGTCAATACGACGTGAATTTTTCAAACCATTTTTTTTTGCTTAAAACTAGTATTTGAAGCATAAATGTACTTATCTGACCTACTTTCATATATCACATTGGTTCTTCTATTCTTTAGCTATCAGATGATGCATTAAAAACTATTATATTTAACAAAAGTTCATTATGTAACTCAATACATGTGGTGGCATTGACACATGTGGTTTACAGAAAAATCGCTCCTGTGACGAAACCTAACGATATTTACTTACATACATTACAGATTTCTGTAAAGAATACATGTAGGTTGATAAAGGGAATGACTGCACTTGTAATTTTCTACCGTAGATGTCACAATGAGTACTGAAAGTAGCAAAACGATATATCACGTCAACCGTTGTCAACGGTCGGGGAATCTTTGACGGCATATGCCGACAACCGATGCGAAAAGGTTAAAGGCGAAACTTCGGTAATCGAACAAGCGAAACAGTGCCCAGTGTAATCATTGTTAAAACAAGGCACTAAGTTTTTTTTTACCATATCCGCTCCATTTTTGAAACACATGGACACCGTAAATTTCCGTTTTTATAGATCTGTTATCTCACATTGTTTACACCTTGTCCCAGAACACATGTATACCCGGAGGTTTACATGAGAACATAGATGGTTCCTAGAAGCCTCCTGGGAAAGAGAAATATTTTGAAATTCAATGCTTAGAATTTTTTATTAAGGAGATCGGTTAATCAGCGAGACGCACCCGTGGCCTAGACATTTGTTCGTCCCTAAGGCGTGGCTCAATCCTACCGGGGGTATGTATAGAACTAAGATTTGATTAAATATTATTTTAAAAATCAAGCTCGGTCAGATTTTGAACCGACAGCATTTGAATGATTTTTGAAAACAAACGCTCTTACTACTGGATGCATCGCCAGGCTTAAGTTTTTATCCATTGAAAATCTAAAATACTTTGTATTTAATTTCTTTCCGTTTATATCCATACATTTGTATACGGTAAAGTAAGTAAGGGACTATTTTATAATGAGGTTGTAATGAACGTACGAGCGTAGTGACTCCGGAATGTGTAAAACTCGTAAACGTTGGTGCCGCGCCATGTTGTGGTGTTCAGACATGCGAGAATGGAGCCAGGGAAGGTCGGGCAATAGTCCGGCGTCCACTCCATCAGGTCAGGGGTCAATTAATTAATTTCTGTCACACCAGAAGCACGAAGACCATGCGGTGTTATGTTTCTACCATCTATCTAATGGGTCAGGCCTCCAGAGACTACTATCCCACTAAAAATCCATTAACTCGACGAGCAGTTACGTCAGATAATGGTTACGTTATTCTAAATTCAAATTAAATGTTTTAACAACTGATATACATACAAATTTACAATAAATATCATCTTATATGACAATTCTCTCATCAATAAATCGTAGAGAAAAAAATGACGAACGCTCGGATTCAAACCACAAATAATGTGTACTCAATGTACGATTCACAAAAAGTTCGCACACATCATCATCATCAGCCTGTACCCGTCCACTGTTGAACGTAGGCTTCCCGCATGAGTCTCCATCCTCTTCGATCATCCGCCTTCCGCATCTAGGTCACTCCCGCTATTCTCCTTATGAAGTAAGTCCATCTTGCAGGGGGTCGGCCAATGCTTCGTTTGCCAGTTCTTGGGCGCCACTCAAATACTTTTCTTCCCTATCGACCGTCGTCTCTTCGACAGATATGTCCTGCCCATTGCCACTTGAGTGTGCCTATTCGTTGGGCAGCCTCCACTACTTGAGTTCTTCTGCGGATATCCTCAATCCGGATTCCATCTTTTAGTGACACTCCGAGTGACCTTTATTTTATAGGCAAGACTTGCTGTTAGATTCCACGTCTCTGCGCCATAACTTAATACAACTCATCTACTCCTCATTCCTTCACCACGCGTTTCGAATAACGATCCCGGCGACGTGGAGTCTTCTTTTTTCTAGTAAAGGGGATGTTAATATTTTATATAATAAAGATTCAATAACTTAACATTTTTCTTAGTAATAGATTTCTCTGTAAGTGCTCTGTCTGCCTAACTAGATTTTACATGTTTTAAGACATATTCATAAATGTACTTTCTTTGATTGAAAAAGATAATATACCCACTCACGAACAATGAGGTTCTCAGCATAATCAAGGAAGATAGGCACCTAGTAAGAACCATCTCAGAGAGACGAGCCCGATGGATCGGTCACATCATGCTCCACGATGGTCTTCTCCACGACATTGTGGAAGGGATGGTTGAGGGTAGAAACTGCAGAGGGAGTATTTAAAGCAAGTGTTCGAGGACATGAGATGTAGCTCTAATGCTGAGCTAAAGAGGATTGCAGAGGATCAAGAAAAGTGGAAATCGAGATGCAAGATTTTGTTGCTGCAAACCAAACAATTTTAGAGTCCTTAAAATGCAGCATTGAATATTCTTAGGAAACAGAACCGCGGATGATTTCAAAATTTCACACATTAGTGAGTGGAAAAAAAACATGAATAGGTTTTATTTATTGCTGGTTCTCATCAAAATGAAATTTACAACTCTTCAATATTTCATAAGCGAACAGTTTACGTTGCGGTGCATTTACGATCGTCCAAGTCTCGTCCGATGCTCTCCTGGGGCGTCTTCAATCGTTTCACGACTTCCGTAAATATCAAATGGTGGACTCTAACGCATCAGCCATGTGGCCGAGTAAAATTGATATTAAAAGGCAGTTTTCTGTGAAATTTGAAAGGAAATTCGAACGGCAATCGGTCAGTTTTCAATTTCGACACACGCGTTAAAAAATGATCATCTGTTTTTTTTTGAGGTTACGGAAACTTGTGTAAGTAAAGGCGTAACTTAAAAAATTAAAATAAGGAATAAATTCATTTTTTCATATTTTCTTTGTATACCTAATATTATGTGTGAAGTTATCATTAACACCACAGTGCATAATATCTGGATTTACTTTTTCCATATATGTAAATTACAGTCAACTCTTTATAACGTTTTCATAAGATGATGAATGATTAGCCCGATACTCCCAAGGCCTGGACCATTTAGTCCTATGTGGTGGATCAACCCAGACTAACAACGTAGAAGTACGAGAACAAATAATAAATATCGTTAATAATTAAATATACATATACTATACATAAAATTCTTTTTTCAACGCGTCAATCCAAACACAAAAATAACGGCAGAAGCGGGATGCGAACCGCGGACCTTGGAAACCAACTATGCCCAGGTATTCATACCGCTCAGCCGACTGGGCTATTACTGTGCCTGAACCGACTCACGTTGAAACTAGTCGGCTGAGCGGTATGAATACCTGGGCATAGTTGGTTTCCAAGGTCCGCGGTTCGCATCCCGCTTCTGCCGTTATTTTTGTGTTTGCATTGACGCGTTGAAAAAAGAATTTTATATATAGTATATGTATATTTAATTATTAATAATATTATTATATAGTAAATGATCTATAAAAGTAGATTAGAATATTGAAATAATAAAATAATATTCTAATAAAATATAAAAAAATCCATATAATAATGTCTCCTTGAGACAATATCAAGAAGGTCAAATTATTAATCAGTAACACAGGTAAATGGTTGGTTATAAAAGTCCAAGTCGGAACTATAAGTAGTCGTTTCTCATCCATTCAGTCTATAGTTTTGTTCGAGACCCGAGTGGTACTTACTAAAATAAATAGACTGTCGGAAAGTAATAATATTAAGCTTGTGAATAAATGAAGACTGATTGAATAATAAAAAATAAAAATATACATACTTTGAATATATACTATAGCGACATCTATGATAAATGCAAATTACAATCACATAGTTGTGTCGCTGTTCATGAGTTCTCCAAAGACTTTCTACACCCGAAGATCCATCTGAAAACGTATGGTTTCCAACGGCCTTCAGACGAGAGTCCGGAGGTTCGAAGGGACGGCTTATGTAGTATCCGAGTCATATGCAGGTGTTTAATCAACATATTTAAGGAAATCAGCTCGACGCTCCCGAAATTTGGCCCATTTGAGGACGGCTCAACTCGACCAACAAGACAAAGTGAGCGACATCCAAGTTTTGGTCTGCATCCAATGTTGCTTTACTTAAGTGATAAAATGAGAACGGCGTTTATAATGCTCTATTGTCTTCCTTACTACTCGGACATACTTGCAGTAGGGTGGTAAAAAGCAGTAGGTAACGCTTGAAAAGTTTATTTTGCTTACTTTCAAGAAATAAGATGCGCCTATGTATTAACTACTAATCCATCTCTCATTCGAACAGCATTTACGAGGTGCCGATGAAACAACCTGGTCCCCTTCATCATCTAAAGACTATCTACATGCTTGCAGCATCATCAGCGGCTATTGCAGAACTCACAAAACTACACCTGATCCCACATCTAGTGGCCACCATAAGCACTGCCCCCGGCCTACAAGACGTTGAAAACTAGTCTCTGATGTAAATGTTTTCAAAATGTGATGTAATTTGATGAAGGTGGACTGGCACTGATGAAAGCATGTTCTCCGGATGCCACAGGTCAGCATAAACTGCAACTGCCTATGGATATCATAGATCTTACAACAAATAGGATGTTGACGATTTTTTTTTTCGACGTGTCAAGCAGTTTTATGGCCATATTGCGTAAATCGAAGGTGCAGTAAAGAAAATAGTTTAGCTGATGGATATAATCATCATCACCATCATCACCACCTCCTTTAATTGGACCATATGACAGTCACGAGTTTCCGCTACAAAGCTGTCAGCCTCCATGGTCTTCGACTTATTCCATGTCAGCTGTGCCTCTCAAAACTCTGATGAGTACATTCTATTTATTGTCTACAACGACTTTCCAGGACGACAATAGCCCGAATGCTTAAATAAAAAAGGCGGCTGAAGTTAATGCTCTCCTACGGCATCCGAAATGTCCTGAATGAAAAAAGTCCCAACCAGTGCCACCTTCGTCTTTTGACCGACTTCACTATGGAAAGCAGCCTTGTCCACTCTCTTAAAGCTCTTTCCCACGGACGTCCAGTTATGCAGGATCGGTTTTTTACTGGACACCGCAAAAATAATACCTGTGTTCACACACAGAAGTTTGCATCCTGTTTTTTACGGCATAGCATTTGCAGTCGGAGATGAAAATTCAGACGCAATGGACGTGAATACTCTTCTAATATCCGCACCGTATCAAGTAAAAAAACTTCTGCAGCTCCTTCAAAAAATGTTGCTGGAGTGAAGATGGCGTATCTTCACGCCAAGGGTCTTCACCCAGATACAACGGCTGATGACTTGCAGAGCTTCGTGGTAGCGACCGCATCATTCAATCCCTCTTGGATGACCATCAGGAGGATTGTCAGCAGACGGACGCTGTCAACATTCTTCAGTCGGTGTCATTGCGACTTCGCTGGAGTCTCTCATGGCGCCTGAAGTGTGGCCTGAAGGGACCATCGTTCAACCCTGGATACGTGTAAGACGAAAGAATCGCAGTGAACAGTGGTTGAACCTAACTTGAGTGAAGATATTGACATATTTAGTGTGTTATTGCTTCGGATTCAGTGCAGGTGTTGACTGATATGAAATGTTGGACGTTCGTTTTTGTAACAATAATGCCGTGTTATTTGTGTGTCCACCATGATATACTTATACCATGGTTTTTGTTGTTGCAATTCCAACAATTTGCATTGAAATATTTCGACACTAGTTCTGAGTATGAGGTCATGGACACTGAATGTGACAATACTCTTACAATGCTGCACTTATAAATGTTAGTTTGAATTTATTCATTTGCTAAGTGTATTTTTATAAATTTATGTCTATTGTATTGGAGCTTGTGCTCTGTTAAATAAATAAATAAATAAAAAACCGTATGCAGGATGCTAGTGGGAACACTTCCATTAAACTATGTAAGTAACTAAACTGCAAAACATTACAGCACATTTCGAACGGATCGGATTTTTGCGGTATACAGCAAACCGAATGCTCATGTGAATGTTACCACAGTAGCACGTATACTACTTAACGTGATCCTGCAAACTAACTTACTACATCATTCCTTACATAATCAAACCATCGTACCCCCAATATTCAACACAGGCATCTGCTTTCAAAACCAATTATACGGCTGCATTAGATTGGATGGATGGATTACAAGTGTTACGGAAATACCAATAAATCATTTAAACCGATCTGATGAAATCTGGGAACGATGGAAAATAATCCAGAATTTTGTTCGGCAGTTTGCGACGACCATATGTTCCAATTAGTGGAGCGGATACGGTGATGATAATGATGATGATGATGAAAATGACTGTCATAATCCATCGATTACAATAAAAGAAGGCAAACTTATCATAATACCTTAAGTAAGCATTTATTAAGTGACAGCTAAATATATAATAACATCCTCCTCTCTCTTAAAAAGGTGTTATTACGTCGTGTGATGGCAGGATTAGGAGCAGATTGATAACACAGACTTTTTGAGAAGCACAATAACATATATTTACAATAAACTTTACAAGCTTGTGGCCCGGACCTAGACATAGCATTATGCCGAGCCACAATACAATACGCTCTCGCCGAAGGGCGGGACACGACTGGCTCCGCGCGCTCGTCGGTGCTGCGGCTCTGTTGATGCCAATAAATATAATTTTATTTTCACCTTCTTTTAATAATATTCCACAGGTTAACATTGTAATAAAAGAGATATATGACTCTCAAATCAAATCAAATTAATGCATTATTTATATACATTATACAACTAATACCGTTAATCATTTGGAATGCTTCAGGTTAATTCTAAAAAGCTTGTAAAATTAACCAAGCGATTTCTCAATGCATCAAAGAGATTGACGATAAAACATGAAAAATAAAAGATAATCTTTAAAAAGAATGTACTTTTCAAAATGAATCTATGGCCCCGGGCAATAAAGTCATGATTGTTAAATTGATGTTCATGTAAAATCCATTCTTAGCCGCACTTACAACCAAAATAAAAAAGTCATGAATAATCAATCGATTAGATATTTATCCAGTTAAAATGTTAAATTGTTTTCCATAACGTTTACGTGATTACGTGCTTAAAAAAAGCCTTTATTTTACGATGCATCATTAAATAATAGATGGAAGTATATGATGAGACGATAGATAATGTTGGACCACTCTAAACGGCATTTTTGCCTCAGGTTGTTTCCGATTGCAAGATATTTTATTAGTAAACTAACATGCAGGGGAAATACTTACTTAATAGGATATGATATATTATATGAAGATTTAGTGTTGCTTTTATTACTATAAAACTATAATTATTAAGTGGATGTTATAAATAGTGACATCAGCATGATATAGGCCTTGCTGACTGCTACCGAAAAATTCGATATACAATCTTTCGTCTCTTATTTCTGTTCGCTTGTCATACATTTATGTGTCCGCCATATCGGGACTAGTTTTATAGACCGCCGCTGTGGCGACGGTGCGAAAGCCCATCTGTCCCGCCCGTCGGCGAGAGCATATTGTATTGTGGCTAGGCCTAATGCTGTGACTAGGTCGAACCCTTAATTTGTGAAGTTGTATCGTAAATATATGTCAATGTGCTTCTGAAAAAGTCTGTGTTATCAATCTGCTCCTAATGCTGCCTTGACGCGACGGAATTACACCTTTTGAGAGAGAGGAGGATGTTAAGACTTAGCGGAATAAGTTGAATTTTTTCATTACTTTATTTCTATTCGTTGACACATCATTTGTATGTTTCGTAGAATTCAGTTGAGAAATTATGTTACAATGGATTATTTATGTTAGATAATAAGCGCAAATAAAATAATCTAATTATGCTTAAAAACAACAGTGAATCACTAAATTATGCGAATAATGTAGAAGTTGATAAGAGTAGTTGTAAGTATTATTATCTCATGTGTTGTGCGGTCATAACGCACTCCTATAACCTCATTACTAAGATATTCCAGCATTGTTGTTACATCTAATAAAATAAATGATGTTATCATCACTGTTAATAACTTATTAACAGTGTAAGTCCGGTATTCTAGTGTTTTCATAATGCGTAATATAGTAACGAAAATATTATATTGTTCTGGAATATTCGCGATAAAACTGAACAAGAATACATTACATTTGTACGAAATTTATATTGTTTTATTTGGTATTATAAGATCACCTTTTCTTACATCTAAAGAAAGTTTCCTACAGTCGACAACGGAACTGGTGATACCTGAGGCCACCCTACGGCTGAAGAAGCGCAACTAAGAAGAATACTTGGATTGCCCCGAAAGAGGACCTAGCCCCTGGACATGACCAGCGGTGGAATATATGGAAGTCCCTTAGCAGACTTCGAACCGGAGTATGCAAGACGAAGACACAAATGAAAGCCTGGAAGTTTTACACCGGACCGACTGAATGTGACTGCGGCGTGGAGCAGACCCTATCACACCTTCTGGAGTGTGCACTGTGTCCGAATAGCTGCACCCAGGAAGACCTGATGATGGCCGGGAGTAACGCCATCGACGTCGCCCACTTCTGGGCAGACAGGATCTGACCCTGTTGTTTCCGACACGATTATATTTGTATATACATCTATAGCGCATGATTATCGTTAAAAAAGTACTCTTGATAAACCCACCTATTCACTCACACCATATCTTATATAAACACGAACAGTACCTAGCCAATTGATTTATAACAGAACAATATATTAAGAGAACCGTAGTTCCAAGGTACATAGGATAATAAAGAATATAATTGCACAAAAAAAAATATATGTAAGAAGATGACACGTGCCGAAGATCATAGAGATCTAGAATAACAATACCATCGACAAAAGAGGAAAAGGGTATAAGAAAAGGATCGAGGTGTGCTGGTAGGCCATTTAAGAGCGCCACTGCTGTTGTACTAAATTGAGTTGTCGAAGCTCCATAAGTATCAACTGGGATCAAAAACAATGGATGACTACGAGCACCGGTATACTTATCTGGAAAGTAGAAGTTAAAACATTCAAGAATCCCAGGTTTGTGAATTGCACCGCCAAGAAGTAATGAATGTTTGAGAGCAGCAATTTTCCTACGGGACTCGAACGGAAAGAAAGCATCCCTAGAAGAAAAAGAGTTGGGTAATGTACGGAATTTATTTAATTGAATGGATAGTTACCCTTCATATAAAAATAGACTCGGATAATATTTTTATGAATGTTTTCGAGCATGAGAATGTATTTTGATTTATTAGGATTCCAAACTAATTGACACGACAATGGCTACCCGACGTAGCCGAAACATAATAAATCTAATATATAATAATAATTCTCCTGCATTTTTTAACATAAAAAATATCACTAAATAAAAAATTACTATTAACACGTTTAACGCCACGTAATGTTTTTAATGCATTCGACTCAGAGGCGCCATATAGGTCACTTTCAATGTTAAAATTACATTGAAATGTAACCGCTGGCGTACAGGGACTGTTTGTTCGAAAAAAAACGTAGGTCACCGGTAATCTACGTTATGCCCTTTACAGCAACACTAATGCAAAGTAACTAGCTGATGATAATCATGAATACCATAATGTGTACACAGTTTTATTATTTGTGTGTATTACGTAATAAGATACATTATCATAATAAATACTAGTTAGTAATATATTCTTTGAAATAATAATCAATGTCATACTTGCAATAAAATAATTATATATTGTAGTTACAATGAAGCTATACAAAAAATGTATAATTTTTTCAATGTTTTCAACATTCAGTTTGAGATCCATTATAAATTATAAATATTTATTTAGTCATCTCTTCACAAGAGAAGGATTGAGAAAGGCTACGAGTTAGTCGAAACTGCAGTCTCCTAATAGAGAACTTATGTTACGTGATCCATGTAAAAACAAAGTAACTAAATAAATATTTATAAAAAAAAAACTTCTGAAATGACGTATCGATCGAATTTGAAATATTTTCGTATGGATTTGGTTGAAAACCATAAATTGTATATTGGCCGAACGTCAGTCTAATCATAAGACCTCCCGTACAAAATCAGACACAAAAATTTATTTGATTATTCCGTATTTTGCAGTCCCAAAAAACCGTCAGGAACTGTATATATATTATATATAACGTTAAATAACTATAAATACTATATAGCTACATCGAAAAAAAATGTCCCAACCAGGTCCACCTTCGTATTTTGACCGACTATATGGATGAATGAAATGGATGAAAATATATTGAATTGTCCGCTTCCTCGCCTTGCCGTTCTTCACAAAGTAAAACCATTGTACCCTAATATTTTAGGCATATATTTTAGAAACGGCTGCATTGGCTTTCGTTGAGTTGCCAAGATTCAGTCATAAATATAAAAAAAAACTTTAAACATAAAAAACATTTATATGTGTGTTTGTTCTTTATGCATTACTACACCATTCATTTGATCGATTTAGAACATTTGGTGACATTCCAAGATTTACAGTCGTAAAGAAGAATGGGGACGAATCAGGCGCCGCATAAAAAAGTTTAATAAGTAAGAAATCACTTTGGAATATAATCTCTGATAATGCATGTGAACCTTGCAATTACTTAGTGAAGTGTCTCGTCAGTAACCTTAGGTGAGGAGCAGCTTGAGTGGATCCAAGCGGTGATGCTAACGGTTTCCTCAACAGTTCTGAAGATCAGCAAATACATCACAATACCACTTCATCAGTCGATGAATGTAAGCAGCTTCTCCACTTCTATGGACTACCAGTCCTACTGGGAACGTTGCACTACGACAGCAACATTAATATTTAATTTTGTTGAATACCAATGATTACAAAATTTCATCATCATCATTTTCACATATCCACTCTTTTAAATGTAGCGTATGATCGTCACGAACTGCTGCAAAAATGCTCTGTAAGCCGCCATGATCCTCGTCTTATCGTTTTTCAAATCTGCATCTCACAGCTCCGGCGAGTATATATATAGTTATATATATTGATATCCTCCTCTCTTATTTGATATCGATTTACTGGATGGCAGGATGCAGGATCAGGTTCACAATAGAAAAAAGTTGTTTTCGTTTCACATATTATCACGGTTTATTTGTCAAACACTCGCAACAAAAAGACCACACGCTATTAGGCGCGCGCCATAACGGTCGCGAGCTAGCTCCAACTGTCAACTGACTTCGCGCTCTGACATCTCGGCGCTGTCAACCGTCGCTGCAGAAAAAGCGTATTCAAGATAACAGTGGTACCAACAGGAAATGGGCCAACTGTCGTAACAAATAAATTGGCGTATGCAAACACCGTGTAACATTATACAATTAAAACTAACATAAGATGTGCATGTCAGGCGAGCGAACAAAAAAAAAAGAGACAAAAAAATTTTTTTCGAGGCTTTACGGCATCAGACTAAATGAGTTATATCAAGCTGATATCAATATATATATATATATATATATACATTCCTTCCTAAAGAGTGAGAGCGCGAAAGCTTAAAGAAAAAGATTTGTGGCGGCAGTTTGTGACACCATATGCTCCAGTTAGGGGATTAAATATGGTGAGGATAATGATATTTGCGACTGTATTTCAAAGTAATGATTAATTCAATCTTTTTAAGGTTCAAGACATCTCATTGACTACTTGCTCTATACCTGAAGATCTTTAATACTCGTACTTTTTGGAGTTTGGCCAATTTAAAATACTAACCAGTACGTGGGTTACTTACTGAAAATGGTTTAATGAAGTTAATATATATTTACCTGATTGTTGATAGAATTAACGTAGATTGAAGATGGATCTATTAAGTACGAGAAGAAATAAGTTGGTTGGCTTACCTGAAACAAACGAAATAAATAATTAGTATAAATAATAATTCAGAATAATAAAATTTTACATAAAGATATAATTTAAAGCTCCGCAAGCAACTTGCCAAAACATTTGTTTGGAGCATCTTTATGTACGGCTGTGAGACATAGTGCTTGATCTGAAAGTGATAAAAAAAGACTAGATGCCTTTGAGATGTCGTCATACAGAAGAATTCTCAGAATTTCCTGGAAAGACCAAGTGATTATATATGAACAATGAGGTTCTCAGCATAATCAAGGAGGATAGGCACCTAGTAAGAACCATCTCAGAGAGGCGAGCCCGAGGGATCGGTCACATCATGCGCCACGATGGTCTTCTTCACGACATTGTGGAAGGGATAGTTGAGGGTAGAAACTGTAGAGGGAGTATTTGCAGAAAGTGTTTGAGGACATAAGTTGTAGCTCTTATGCTGAGCTGAAGAGGACTGCAGAGGATCGAGAGAAGTGGAGATCGAGATGCAAGTTTTTGTTGCTGCAAACCAATCCACCGGATTGATACTACGAAGAAGATTCAATGTTAAATTATATACTCATGTGTAATTTTCCAAAAAGGGTGTTCCCAGTACACGTGCCCTGTTAGTAGTATTTTAGTTTTGTTTGACCCAGTTCGGCCATTGTTTATTTATGTTAAACGAAAAGAAATTCAAAAAGTAAACAATAAAAGCGTGGGATATTCCATACATAGTTGAATCTACATATGAACTGTAGTATAGACACTACATGTTCACCATCAATACTACTAACAAGACATACAACATAAAACATTTAGTCTCTGGTGGAATAAAATACATAGGTATTCTATGAACAACAGCCGGCTGGTATAGCTCAATGGTCAAAGCGTTCGCTTTGCAAGCCAAAGGTCGTGGGTTCAATCCCCTACGGAGATTAAAAAAAAGGATTTAGAATCGATTTCTGAGCTCTAAAAATACCCCAGTTGGTGTGAATTTGATCCCTCACCAGTTAAATGCCAGTCATAGCCTATTCATCAAAATTGGTGGTAGACGATACTAATAATAAGGATGATGCGTGAATCTCGGGCTGTAGTCTATTACATTGGCGGATCAACACTCCACATGCAGCGTTTAGCCATGTGCACCGTAGTAAGCGTCATAGAATTCCATAGATCAGACTTAAGCATCACTATCACCATCTGTCGATATTCTCCTGTGTGTGTTTACATAAAAAAAAAACAATTTAAACAAAAAATAAATGTTCACAAAAATAAAAACATGACTTTTTTTATATGCCCACTCGTTGTTGTTATTATTTGCATATGTGAAGGACTACTGCGGTGTGGGAAGCATAAAGAAGACACATCACCATGTACTAAAAAGTGCAAATTTTGGACAATTGTGACTAGTGCTAAATGCCTAAATAATTTTATTTATTACACAGAACCGAAGTTCTAAGGTACAAAATTATAAGAAACAGAGCGTACATAAATATACAATACATACAAAAGATAATAAAAGATAAAAATAACATAAAAGAAGAAGAAGATGACACGTATCAAAGATCATAGAG
Source organism: Glossosoma conforme (assembly GCA_022606575.1). Taxonomy (NCBI): domain Eukaryota; kingdom Metazoa; phylum Arthropoda; class Insecta; order Trichoptera; family Glossosomatidae; genus Glossosoma; species Glossosoma conforme. Next base: position 2,065,739 of record JAGTXR010000050.1, on the reverse strand, counting down.
ATCTAGGAGACCAATACCATCGACAAAAGAGGAAAAGGATGTAAGAAAGGGATCGAGGTGTGCTGGTAGGCCATTTAGGAGCGCCACTGCCGTTGTACCAAATTAAGTGTTTGAAGCTCCACAAGCATCAACTGGTGAGAAAATGGTCAATCTTAAACATTAAATGAAGAATAAGGCTGCGAATTTAGTCAATTCATCAAAAGCCAATGCAGCTGTGTAACGAGTTTTGATAAGAGGTGTATGTGTAGAATATTGAAAATACGATTGTTACATATACATATATCATACACAAAATTCTTTTTTCAACGCGTCAATCCAAGCACAAAAATAACGGCAGAAGCGGGATGCCAACCGCGGACCTTGGAAACCAACTATGCCCAGGTATTCATACCGCTCAGCCAACTGGGCTATTGCTATGCCTAGACCGACTCGCGTTGAAACTAGTATTTATATCATTGTTATCATCGTACGATAGATGTCGCTATAGTATATATTCAAAGTATATATATTTTTATTTTTTATTATTCAATCAGTCATCATTTATTCACAAGCTTAATATTATTACTTTCCGATTGTTTTTAACTTTGTGAGGAATGACGAGGTAAGCAAGCGAACACGACAGCTTTGCACTAAAATGCTGAAAAAGAGAAATTGTGTATTTTGAAGTAATTAATTTATTCTTAGCAATTTATTTACAATGCTTTTAAAATACGAGTTGTAAGAACGTAGTTTACACTTCTACGGACAGCTTTCTCCGATTTCAAGCCATAAATCTCAGACATTAATGACCACCGTATATTGCCAAAGCAATTGCCATCACATCTCACATCCTCTCCATCATCTATGACCATTAACCCGTGCAATTAGGTCACACTGTTGAGGAAGTTACCACAGCTTAAAGCCCACGCTTTTGGTGTATATATATTTCTGGTATAAATGTAATCAAGGTGAAGCAAGACCGCAAAAAGGCGGACATATTAGCTTTAGAGTTTAGAGGAACCTTTTTGTCGTACTTTAATTGTAAAGGGTCCGCCATGTAACGTTTTTTTTTCAACTAGTGCTTATTTCGTGAATGGTAACACTTAGATCATGTCTGATTTGACAGATAATTAGTTTTATCCTTCCGCTAAACGAATATGGTTGCTTATACGCTTGAACAACGCTGGGAAATATTGCGACATTACTTTGAAAATCAGGCCATTTTTCTTCGAAAATGAGCAAGGAGTGGCCGTTACAGTCAATGGCGACCGTTATCGGGCCATTTTTATTAACGAAAATTGAAGAGGAGGATATTGGCAACATTTGGTTTCAACAGGACGGCGCTACGTGCCACACAGCCGAAGCTACACTCGATGTTTTGCGCCCCTTTTTAAAAAAAAAGAAGTTATTTGGCGGACCCGTTAGTATCAGAGATGTACTATAAATCGTACTAGCAAAATTAAAAACATCGTGTTATTTATACTTATTATGTGGAGTAAATATATAGATATTTTTCCAAATCGAATCTTTTTTTAAACAAATGTAGATCATACGAGATTTTTTTTGGAAAAGGCAAAGATTAATTGTCACTTAACGCTTATAACGTTATTTGATTGAATTGAGTATGTACAAAAAATATTTCGTCATATAAAGGGTCCGCCAAATAGCTTTTTTTTTAAATGGGGCGCAAAACATCGAGTGTAGCTTCGGCTGTGTGGCACGTAGCGCCGTCCTGTTGAAACCAAATGTTGCCAATATCCTCCTCTTCAATTTTTGTGATCAAAAATGGCCCGATAACGATCGCCATTGACTGTAACGGCCACTCCTTGCTCATTTTCGAAGAAAAATGGCCTGATTTTCAAAGTAATGTCGCAATATTTACCAGCGTTGTTCAAGCGTATACACAACCATATTCGTTTAGCGGAAGGATAAAACTAATTATCTGTCAAATCAGACATGAGCTAAGTGTTACCATTCACGAAATAAGCACTAGTTGAAAAAAAACGTTAGATGGCGGACAATAGCATGATTTTCAAAGTAATGTCGCAATATTTTCCAGCGTTGTTCAAGCGTATACATAACCATATTCGTTCAGCGGAAGGATAAAACTAATTATCTGTCAAATCATACATGAGCTAAGTGTTACCATTCACGAAATAAGCACTAGTTGAAAAAAAAATGTTAGATGGCGGACCCTATACAAGGTAATGTTCATTAGGTTATTTTGGAGAACAGATTTTCCAAAAAAAAAAAACGTTACAAGTGATAAAAATCATATGACACAACAAGCGTGAAAATATAATGAAATAATGATAGAAAGATGAATAGAACATAAATGAAGCAATATAAACATGAAAACAAACAAACACCTGTCAAATATCACACACTATAGATCCTGGAAACCAATGCTATCGACAAGAGAGGAAAATGATCTGAAATAATTATTGAAGATGGTCTCCAGGGAGGCCGAAGCATGTAATCAGTTCAAATAAATGTGAATCAAAACTAAATATTTTTAATTTATTAATTTTTTCATTAAAATTAATGTAAAATTATAATTATGCAATTTCACCAAGTATTGTCAGTTGATAACCTTAATTATAAATATTTATTTATTTATTTACCTTGTTTTCACATGGATCACGTAACAAAAGTTCTCTATTAGGAGACTGCAGTTTCGACTAACTCGTAGTCTTTCTCAATCCTTCTCTAGTTAAGAGAGTCTTAACTAGAGAAGGATTGAGAAATACTACGAGTTAGTCGAAACTGCAGTCTCCTAATAGAGAACTTTTGTTACGTGATCCATGTGAAAACAAGGTAAATAAATAAATAAATATTTTTAATTTTTTATGGATCTCAAAGTGAATGCTCAAAACATTGAAGATAACCTTAATGTTACTGAAATAAGGATCAAGCTGTGCTGGTAGCGTATTTAGAAGCACCATTGCAGTTGAACGGAATTGAGTACTCGATTATAATATTGTGCGACTGCGGAGACCTGCAGACCGCCTCACACTTTAGATCCTGCTCCATGTGCCCAACAAGCTGCACACCCCAATACCTAATGCTAGGCAACACACGGGCTATAGATATTGCCAGATACTGGGCAGAAATAATTTGACGTCGCTGACACGAAGAAGAAGAAGAGTTCTCGAAAGTGCACAGGTACCAACTGGTATGGAAAAACGTGACGACAACGAACGTGAGTGTACCTATCCGGAACCGAATATAGTAACTTTTTCAGTAACTGAAATTCAGATCCTCAACTAGGATTATGTATAGAATTTTGATTTTTTCTATTGATCCGCACAAGTCAGAGGAAATTATCAGAACTGAAAGCCTACACAACGTGTGTTAATAAATGGCAGTTGTCTTCTTTCACAACACCTTGGTAACACTTCCTCCTCACCCACACGGAGCAGCAGTCGGTGGGACGATCCCAGGGTCAGCAGCCGAAAGATTAGCCAAAAAGAACATGCTGGAAAGAACTACATCACTATATATGTCACACATTTTTTAGTGACAATATTTAAAATGAATATTGAATGTAATGCAAAATATGTATTTTAGAATTTTTAAGTACCAAGTTTTACGTAACAATTAGCAGAAAAGTTAGTTTGATTGAATCATGTTTTTACTACCAGAGAGTTTAGTTTATTTAATATAGGAGTATATAAACACACAAATGAATGCACCAGCAGAGTTTTCCCCCCTCCAAAGAATTCTATGACGCTCAATCAGGTTTTTGATCGCATCTTGTGGAAAGTATTTGCAGTGGTTGTGTTCGTTTGAATATTGAAGAGAAGTAGCGAAGGATATAGTAAGCTTAATACAAAAAATCTGTTACATACATTATTATGCATTTTACTCTTCCCCCATATCCGATACGTCGTTGGGTCATATGATCACTACAAGTTACCGATATTCGGTTCTATCAGTTTCCATTAACCGTGCCTTGTTCTAGGACATCTATGGAACGGAAATTCCATCTAGGAGTATATGTGGTTCATGATAACCTCCAATGCTGGAGGACTTGATTAGACGACTGTTATAGATCCGCGTCATATTTTTGTATATATATTTTTAATCTAAAGAAAATTGAATGATTTCATTAAATTTTCATTCAAAATCATTCTTTTTACAAACTATTTTCGGCGGTGCTCCGGAAGGCAGAGCTTATATAAGGATAAGGCGAGGACCATGATGACTAACAGAACTTTGCAGCGGTAGTTTGTGACCGACCGTATGCTCCAGTTAGGGTAATGGATATGTAATTATGACTTTTAAAAATTATATTGTAACAAAAAATACACGCGTATTACAATGAGATTCTCAGCATAATCAAGGAAGATAGCAAGACACGATGGTGTTGCCAGATACTGGGCAGATATAATTTGACGTCGCTGACACGAAGAAGAAGATTTATAAATGACGCTGTAGAAAATACTTCATTCAAGATTCCCAATTCGAAATTCATAACTATTACACGTTTCAAACAAAAAACTAAGCGCATTCCATTTTGAAGTACACTCAATCAACTCATTTAGCATAATCCCTGACTATTGAATTAAATAAATCGTATTTACAAGAATTGGAACTTGTAATAAAAAAATACTGAAAATCACGTGAGTATTAACAAGTATCAATGAAGATAGGCACCTAGTAAGAACCATCTCAGAGAGGCGAGCCTGATGGACCAGTCACATCATGCGCCAAGACATTATGGAAGGGATGGTTGAGGGGAGAAACTGCAGAGGGCGCCCTAGGCGGGAGTATTTGCAGCAAGTGTGCGAGAACTTGTTGAGGAGGAATGTTGCAGTTCTTACGCTGAGCTAAAGAGGATTGCAAAAGATCGAGAAGAGATGAATGATTTTGTCGCTGCAAACCAATCCAACGGATTAATACTACGAATAAGAAGAATAATTAAAAAAAAAAATGTCTGAAAATTAAAAAATTCGGTCAGAAAATGTTTGCGAAAATAATGTCACGAAAAAGTTCATTTTCCCCCATTATTATGCCTAATTACCGAAGACTATTCACAGAATGAATGATTTGTAATTAAGAAGTATTGGTAGCATATATCTTAGTTTCTTTGGTGACCCTTGTTGTTTCTTCTTCACACGTGGCATGTGTCGAAATTTCATCGTATCTTATGGCCTAATGGTCGTATTAGAGTCCCTCTTAGGTTTCTCTAACAATGGCTGAGGGCCGGTAATGCGCCGTAAACAGTCGTGGTGTTGGAGAGCGCGCCTCCCAGCCTGACTTATTGCCCACAGATCTTGGAGAGAAGTGACGGAAAATCTAGGCTCATTATGTGAAGTCACAATGGGCAGTTCGTGACCGATGGAAAACACGGATCCTCGAACCAACTACTGGCAATATGCTTTTATGTGCAAGATTGTATTCTGTTTAATGTCAAATGATGTTAAGATACGCTTTCGTTAATGTCAGAAGTTGTTAAGATGCCTATTTTTTTAATTTTTTTTTTATGTAAGCACATACAGGAGAATACCGACAGATGGTGATAGTGATTCTGAATTCTCATCTGTGAAATTCTATGCCACTTACCACGTTGCATATTGCTAAGCGCTGCATGTGGAGTGTTGATCCGCCAGCGTCATAGACTACAGCCTGAGATTCACGCTTCATCCTTATTATTACAGGAGTTTACTATGAATGGGTGGTCTTCACGGGACGACTTTCGTCTACCGCCAATTTTATTTTATAGGCTATGATTTGCATTTTACGGGTGAGGGATCAAATTCACACCAATCGATTAAAAATCCTTTTTTTTTAATCTCAGTCAGGAATCAAACCCACGATCTTTGGCTTGCAAAGCGAACGCATTGACCATTGAGCTATACCCAACGGCTTTTTTGTTTATTTCATTTTAAATTTGCTCTTATTAATTTAAATAATTTACGATATACTTTTTTTACTCGCAAGGATAGGCACTACCGTGTATTCACGTAGCCAATGTAGGAGTATGTTATCATCAGTGCCAAGTTCAGTATCAGTCACAAGAAATGTCCGCTTCTCCACTCTTCAGAGGATATTTGCATACCGCACCAAGATAAGCAATATCTGCAGAAAGTTCAAACACAATTATCTTCACAACTCAGCCTTGCCAGACTAACAGAAATCAGGGTTATCAGATGTCAAAAACATGGAAAAATATTAACCTATTCGACCAAAAGCCAATGCAGCCGTATAATGGATTTCGAAAGCAGCTGAGATAATTAATAAGGCAGTCTTTGGGTAAAGATTGAGGCAGATGTTGGGATACAATGAGTTGAGAACTAGACGAGATGTGTGCTTGAATATGCATTTCTTTCAGCTAGTGCGCGGCGTGTTCAGAAATCCTGATAAATTATTTAGTTAGAAATCAGTTTGTTTGTCCCTGACAATTATTTAATGATTAGGTGGCACAGATTGTTTGTTCTTCCTAGAGGTAATAGTGACCTGCTAGAGACTATCCCTCTTGGGAGAGTGATCAGACCGTTCAACCATATCGATATAATATTGATATATTCCACTTGAGAGAAGTCCAGTTTCGACATGAGCTCCACGAATTTATTTATCAAAGTAATTTCGTGGAGTCTTCTGTTTAGCGAGCTTCGGGACTTTTTAATAATTATTATTAATAATAGTTAATATCTAATTGATTCTCTTGTATTATATTTTATTTCAGGACCGTATGAAATATATTTGTATTTGTTATGTTCCTGAAAGAAATAAATAAAATTGAAATTCCAGCCCATGGCACGCGCCATTCCGGAAGATCATCGAAAACTATGCATATAATGGACTCGACTGAGCTATGGCATGCACAGTTACGGGATGAGACGAGGACTATGGCGAATGACAGAGCTTTTTGGAAGTAGTTAGGCCGGCTTAAGCGTTTACTTACCAAATCAAAGGTCGCGGATTTGATTAAAAAAAAAACGATTTCCAGGGTCTAAGAATAGTCTCCCGAACGTGGTAAGCGTCATACAAACCATAGATGAGACTTCAGAATCACTATCACCATCTTTCGATATTCTTCTGTATGTGTTTACACAAAAAAAAATTCTCGACTGCCATATTTTTCAGTTTTATGTGAGGACATGGTATGTCGACCAATGCATCGATCAATCAATCTATTTTTCCATGAAATTGTTACGTGGTCCATGTGAAAACAAGGTAAATAAATAAATAAATATTTATAAATGCACATTACTTTCATAAATTACTGTGTATGTCACATTTCGGTGTTCTTTGGCAGCCCTACCTATACTTCTCGTACTTGCTGTGTATTGGGGCTGAGAATATTTACCTTTGCATATCCAGGTGATGTTTTTACACGAGCACACCTATGAACTACGATGTGTTTGAACTACAATGTTAAACATCCAGGTTTACGACCTAATGGAACATAATTTCTGTTAAGAAGGCATCAGTTCGCTTGAAAATGTAACTCAGTATCATTTTAAACTTTTAACATTAGACAGTAACGATGTGTAGCATTTCAAATAATGAACGGTATATACTGATATCAGCTTGATATAGCTCTTTAAGGCTGATGCCGAAAAGCCTCGAAAAAAGTAGCAAGTTTCTTTCAATCACTAATTGAATCAGTTAGCCCATTAAATATAAACAGCAACGCTATGAAGCTGAACAACTCTTCTTATTAGATATAAATAAAATATATTTTTGGAATTTATCCCACAATATATTTGTAGACAACATGTTTCGGCCTCGTCCTTTGGCCATTTTCAAGTCAATTAGTAAAGTGAGTGTTGGCTCTATATAAAGGAAAGAGTCAGTGAAAAGGTGGACATGAATTGTGTGAATTGTGTCCCCATCTACTTTTGGATTAACCACCAAAAAAATTTTTTTTTGTTAAAATTATCTAGAATTCTTACTTAAGTGCATTTTTATGAAAATGTTTACTGTTTTTTAACGGCCTTTGTAATTATACATATTATTTCGTCGTTTTCATCACTTAATTAATTCCCTTATACATTATTGATTTCCAAAACACATATATCCATCACACAATTCATATCCACCTTTTCACTCACTCTTTGCTTTATATAGAGCCAACACTCACATTACTAATTGACTTGAAAATGGCCATTCGACGTGGCCGAAACATGTCGTCTACAAACATATTGTGGGATAAATTCTAAGAATTATTTTATTTATATGTGATATTATGGAATTCCACCAAGAATTATAGATCAAAAAAAAATCGAAATAACTCTTCTTAGATTGTTCGAATATATGCAATTGTAGATGCAAAGGTGTGGCTGTTTGCCCGTGTTTCAACTCAGGTACTTTCTATCCAGGTACGTGAGTCTTGGACATGTGACTGGTAGCCAGTTGGCTTTAATCAGTGGTTCGACCACTTAGATAAGCTCATAGAAGAGCTACTATCCAAGAGTTCACTGCTTGCTCTTGTCTCGCCTCACTTGGTCTATGTTTGCTCGCGTCGAGTGCAGGTACTGCTGGGCAGGTTGGGGCCCTTGACTGAACACCAGGTAACCTGCCCTGCGTGGGAGAGCTGCCCCGGGCCAAGCCAGGGCTGAAGACAGAAGCGTATTTGAATGTTGAAGTTCAAGATCCAATTTATTTCACACTCAAAGTTGCGAGTCTACAACACGGTGTCATAGAAACAGTTCTTAACGTTCTGTGAACAGATTTTATACGAGTATAATCATTGTTAACTATTACAATCTCGTTTGTTTATATTTATAATCACAACTTATAAGTATGTATCATAAATAAAATTGATTTAGTAATAGATTTGCCTAAAAACAAGAACTCGACACATGATTAGCATCACACAAATGAGGGGTTCCTACTTCCTTCCCCAACTTCCTTCCTTGTGTCTAGGACTTTTCTTCATATAATCATTCACAAGACTGCTATACACTTCTATGATGATCAATGAGAATTCGCTGTACTCTAGTGTGGTAATGGTACATGATACGACTTCCTGTGATCTCTCTTTATATCCACAACCAATGTTTATGGTATAAAAGCCAGTAAGATGGCGATATTGTCAGTCCATGTTCGTCATCGGCAGCACTTAGTCGAATCACCATAATCTTTAAAATCATCGAGTCCTAGCTTATGTAATTCAACCAAATTTAGCAAAATATCTCATTCTTCGTTTCCATCAGGAGGTAGGATACAAAACATAAACCAAAGTGTAATGTATTAATCAACTAAATTCAATACTTAATAAATGAAAGCCAGTCCCGGCGGTCATAGCTCAATGGTAAAGCGTTTGCTTTGCAAGCCAAAGGTCGTGAGCTCGATCCCCGACGGAGATTAAAAAAAAAATGGATTTTTAATCGATTTCTGAGCTCTAAAATACCCCGGTTGGTGTGAATTTGATCCCGTAAAATGTCAGTCATAGCCTATCAATTAAAATTGGTGGTAGACGAAAGTCGTCCCGTGAAGACCACCCATTCATAGTAGATTCCTGTAATAATAAAGGATGATGCGTGAATCTCGGGCTGTAGTCTATGACGTTGGCGGATCAACACTCCACATGCAGCGTTTAGCCATATACACCATGGTAAGCGTCATAGAATTCCACAGATGAGACTTCAGAATTACTATCACCATCTGTCGGTATTCTCCTGTATGTGTTTACATAAAAAAAAAGTCAGTTTTACTGCGGACCGACTGAATGTGACTGCGGAGCAGACCCTGTCACACCTTTTGGATTGTGCACTGTGTCCGAGTAGCTGCACTCAGGAAGACCTGATGATGGCCGGGTGTAACGCCATCGACGTCGCCCACTTTTAGGAAGACAGGATCTGACCCTGTTGTTTCCGACACGATTATATATACATATAATATTTAATTAAAAGTTTAATTTTCGAATTATGAAGTGTAAAGCAGTGGCTTTCCGATGCCGGGATACCATCTATCTACCATATATACTCATTTCGATCCCATCAAACATCTAAACGTTAAAGAAATACAAAAAATTCTACGTATTTAATGTCTTGATGCCGGTCTGGTCAGTTTGAGTGCAGTGTGGGCGATAATAAGAATGCGTTCTCGGAGCTGGCACCGCGCGTGGGCGAGGGCCGGACTGGGGAGGGGACCCGCCCCGCTTTGCATAATAAACTCGATCGCTTTCTTCGTCTGCGCCATGCTTTACGATCCATTTCGATGTAAGGCCGCTGTTAATTTAGTATGGAACGCGTCGTACGACTCGGTACACGGCACTTCATATGTAGAATAAAGAAGTGGAGGATCCATGCTAAATTATCTTACTTGATCGAAACGATTCTTCCTTTGATATTCTTGCCAGACCAATACATAAAGAATTCCTCTCTTTTATCTTCAATTTTAGATATATTCATATCATAAATGAATATATTGATGGTCACAGCCCACTTTTTGTACACTTCTGTATCTACATCTATCCATAAAAAATGACTCAGGGACTGAAACGGGGTACCAATGACCTCATCACATTTTTGCTGAATTACACATGCGTAAAATATAACAAGAATTATACCTGTAAAGAATGACAATTTTACCTAATAATCAACATAAATCTGGAACCAGTAATTACAGTTAAAAAACATAGAATATTGTACCATTTGTACCATACATACACACCTACTGGGTAGGGCTTTAAATTATCATTACCATAATTATTGTAAACAAACAATTCACTTACAAATTTACAGTAAACAACATATTACACGACATTTCTCGATTGATGATTTATTTAGTTGTGAGTTAGTTTATTCAGATTATCTCCATGGCAACTACATACTCAAGTTTCATTCCGGAGAATCGGGGGTACGTTCTAAGAATACGGTAGGAATGTTCTAAGAATACAGTAGGTATGTTCTAAGAATTGTACCTCCACGAACGTCATGTCGGACTGTGGTCGTCCTTGCTTGTCTGTACAGGTTTTAGAGTACACATGTGCTTGAGGTGGAAGCCATGCTGTTTTGAGAATCAAGCCGTCATCCCTGTTGATGTTGATGGGATGTCTTTTGATTTCAATGGCTTCCTTTACTAGGCGTGCATATTTTCCTTATTATATATTTTTTTATTATAAGTATGCAACGTTTACATTTATCTCCCCAACGTTGACTTCTCAGCCATGGTTAATATTTTCGCTCACCACACTATTGTACATGTGGGTTTCGTTTTCCTTGATCGTCGATTATTTGCTCTGTGACTTTAAGAGGTTAATTTGGTATCGGGCCAGTCGTACCCCGCCTTTGTAAAACCGCGCAGAAATAATTGGTTCCCGTGTATTCTGTGGTGTTTTATAAATCAACGTCGACGCACTAATGACTCTTCAGATTGGACGCAGCGAAACAGATCGATTCAATGATTAAATTAATACAAAAAGGCTGAATGAAACATCAAAGCAGTTACAACCAAATGAGCTCCAATCAATTTTCCCTTCCATTTTGAATAGTTGTTCACTGTAATTGTTTGATCGGTTTTAAAGTATGAAATAAATCAATGAATATATTTTAAATGAATGCGGAATGACAGAGCGGACAAGGCAACCTTCTATACTATAATCGGTCAAGACGCTAAGGTGGATCTGGTTGGGACATATACTTTGGATGCCGCCGGAGAGGAAAATCGACAGCTGCCCTTTATTCTAGTCCCCAGGCTTGCGCTGTACAGGAAAGCCATCGGGAACTATACTCATCCAAAGAATGTACTCAGAGATTGAGCTGACATGGGATGAGGCGAGGATCTTAATGGCGGCAGTTTATAATGGCCATATGGTTCAGTTTGGAGAATCATTGGCTTTAATTCAGAGTGCATAATTTCAGACCGAATGCATTGATATCAGCTTGATAAAGCTCTTTTAGGCTGATGCCGTAAAGTCTCGAAAAACGATTTTTTGTTTCTTATTTTTGTTCGCTCGCCTGACATGCTAGCATCTAATAATGTTAGTTTTAATTATATAATATTACACGGAGTTTGCATACGGCATTTTATTTGTTATGACAGTGGGCCCATCTCCTGTTGGTACCACTGACATCTTGAATTCGCTTTTTTCTGCAGCGACAGTTGGAACCGCCGTTAGTTGTCAGTTGAAGTTTGACTTGCGGCCGTGATAGTGCACGCGTCTTGGGCGTTCGCCATGGCGGGCGACATTTGTGAGAAATAAACGCGTAATATGTAAAACAGAAACAAGTGTTTGTATAGTGAACCTGATCCTGCATCCTTCATCCAGCTCTATAAACATACTAACATTCTATAATTAATATTAATTAATACAATTAACATTAATCAGCTTAAAGAAGCTATATCAAGCTGATATCAATATTTAAAGACATACAGGAGAATATCGACAAACGGCGATAGTAATGCTGAAGTCTCATCTGTGGATTATATGACGCTTACCATGCTAAATATATAACGAAACCCTGCACGTATATTATCGCCTTCTATGTATATATTAAATGCAAATTTGATATAAATAGTTGCAAATTACTGAAGATTATTGGTCGTAATTTGCTTACCTTCGACGTACGCCTTCTTTTATACATAATGCATCTGAGATCTCTTTCATTCGTTATTCATATAAGGATGCAAGAGTTTTGTTCGATTTTTGTATGAGCACACACCCTGGGGCTATGTGGATAATGATATACATAGTATGCTTTGCAAGCCAAACAAGTAACACGGATTTTATTTTGCACAAAAAAAAAACTAAAACGTTTACCACGAACTGTTGTAATAAAACGAGTTCGTGTTTTGCTGCAGCTTGGGTAGTGCTTCGGCAGATCTGAAAAACGGTGATATTTTCTGTAACCCACCATGATAAATGCCTGCGGGTATAGATGGTGGTTAAAGCGCTTGCTTACCAAACCAAATCAATCCTAGACGGGGATTAGAAATACATTTTAATCGATTTCTAAGCTCTTAAGCACCCCGGTTAATGTGAATTTGATCTCTCATCCGTAAAATGCCCAACATAGCGTATTAATCAAAGTTGGTGGTAAGCGAAATTCGTCCCGTGAACACCACCTATTGATAGTGAATTCTTGAAACAATTGTCTGATGCGTAAATGTCGGGCTGTAGTATATATCACGTTGGCGGATCAACACACTACATGCAGCGCTTAGCCATATGTATTGTAGAATGGTAAGTGTCATAGAATCCACAGATGAAACTTCAGAATCAATATCACCATCTGTCGGTAGTCTCCTGTATGTGTTTTTCTTCTTCGTCATATTAAAAATTGTAAGCATTGAATTATGAGCTAATTTGATATTTTTGAGAAATTTCTAGAACTCTTAAACAACCGACGTTTTACAAACCTTTATTGTTTTTTTGCGGACTCATAGGAAAACACCATTGTTCAGAACTTCCGGAGAATGTGGATGAAGAATATGTGGAGAAGTGTCGATGCAGTAGATTCAGGAGATATCCAGTGTTTTGTCAGCGAAGCGTTTATTTTATTGTAACACAAAACCTCTTCCGGCTGAAAGGCGCAGCCTCTTCTTCAGACGAGTGAGTAATATTTTTGTTCGATTTTCTGTATAATTGAATACATATATTATAATATTTAACAGAGCGATGCTGTTGAAAATAATCATACACTTGCTTATTTACATTTTGTATTCAATATATGGTAAAGTAACAATGACACCCTTACGTCTAATCTACAATCAATGGAACACAGACGTAAGGTTGGTTCTCTTACTCTTTTCTACCGTTATTACCACGGTCGCTGCTCTTCGGAACTTAAAGAACTAATTCCTCCTGCACCCACTCACAGCCGACAAACTCGTCTTACACTTGCCGAACATCCGTACACGGTTAATATATGTCGACCAAGAACTGGCAGCTTCCAAAGTTCCTTCCTTAATGCCACCGGTAAGCTATGGAATGCTCTTCCAGCGTCTGTGTTTCATCCTTCCTACAATCTGGATCTCTTCAAGAAACAGATAAATATACACTTGCAATCTCCCCAACCCACACACAAACACGAACACAACACACGTTTCCCGCATGCAGCGTCCAGCCTCCCTGGCTGAGCGTCATAGAGTGCACTGGTCTTGACCGGTTGTGCTCTCCTGCATGCGTTTACATAAAAAAAAAAAAAGTAATAAGCTCGCTTTACTTAACATACATATATTTTAACGAGTTTTAATGGCAATATGTATATTAAAGTGTTTTTTTTTACAAAATGTCACATTTTTCTTTCAACAAAGAAATGTCTAAATCTGTAATTTACGCCCGACAATATAGGTCACTGTTTAACATTTAAAATTTTCCTACAATGGCGTCCACATAAAATACTAACACAATGGCAACATTTTAACTTCGTGCTAAGGGCTCGTGTGACATTTCAAATATACCTGAGGGAAAGGGCAGCTATTGAACTCAGTAGGTGCGTCCTGTGATGACCAAAGTAAAAGTTCAAAAATAATATGCTTACTAACAAAACATGCCAAACATATTTAAGTAGCTACTAACATACTTGTATAAGGCTTTGACATTTAGTTTAGGCAACATTATTTTCTCCTGGTAGGTATAAAAGTAAGTACGAGTAAAAAATGTAAATTATAACTTCTTAGGTTTTCACGGCCAGATTTGGTACACAGTCCGATGTGACGTTCGTGGAGGTATGCTCCCTGGACCCTAGAAAATACTCATCATGGCGCTCGTGGAGGTACGTTACGCTGACGGCTGAACTGCCTCAAGACATTAACTCATAATAAAGTCGTTTACCCAGAAGAAGACCCCTGCAATTGCGGTCGAAATATTGGGTCGAAACAATTCGCCACACACGGCTAAACCCAAAAAGCCACAATAACTATTATGTTATCAATTTGGCAACAAAAAATGAAGAATTATAATATATTTTATTTTTTATTTTATTTTATTAACGGCCTAGGTCAATACATACGGTTTTAAAATAGAAAATACAATAAATGAAATGGTAAAACAGAACAATGTAATAGCTAAGACAATACATTTAGGCAAAACATGAACATGAGTAAAAAAAAACAGATCTAGTACATTAGTAGAGGGATCTGCGAAATGCTGGAAGGTCCACCCCGAAAAAGTCCAAGTCACTAGAGGAGTTAACCAGTCTACACATTCTTAACATAGGAGAATTGAATCCGTAGTTGGTTTTGGATGTCCTTACACGTAGCAGGTCACTGCCTCTAGTGAACCGGGAGGGAACATTGAACGTAATGTCCTGCAATAATGTCGAGTCATCAATTATGGAGTTCATAATTTTAAAAATAAACAGCAAGTCAGTCACTGTTCTACGTCTCTCCAATGTAGATACATTAAGTCGCCTCTATATCTTCATAGGAGTAGCTACCTCTCTCAAGGCCGATCAGTCGTGCAACTCTTGACAAGAAGCGATGTTGGACTGATTCAATCCGGTCGATATGAGTTCGATAGTAGGGAGACCATATAATATTTTTATATGTATATATGAAAAAAGTGCCCTTAAATGTTGCTTTTACGTTAAACTTAACGTGGATTATATCATGTAACTAAAATTCTTCAAAAACACATTGATTATTCTTCCCATATCCGTTCCACATCTGCAACATATGGTCACCAAACATTGTCGCCACTCAGTACTGTCAATTGCCATTGTCCGTCCATCACCCCAAAACATCTCTGCATCCGAAGGTCCACCTTGCAACATACATGGTTCCCGAAGACCTTTTTGAAGACTTTAAAGAGACGGCAGTATCCGAGGCTAACTTTTATGTGATTAATTATTTGGAGATCGGATGACAAGCCCAATTTTACGGAGGCCTGGACCATTTTGTCCTAAGGAGCTACTCAACCTGACTAGCGACATGCGGTAACCTATTCAAGCTTAACACGGCTTCCAATTTTGCTTAACTTTGTTGATCTAATGAGAACCGCGCTTGTGATTTGTGATTTTCGCTGCACCCTATTAAACACATCGATTGTTACTTGAATATAAGGGTAGTATATATGTATAGATGTTCTCTGAGATCTACACAACCTATCACATCCGGCCCTGAAAATGAGAGACTCTAGCTCTGGCGACAAGTCGCACCAGAGAATTTCATTACTCCAAAGGAATTCTTCGGCAGGGAGAGCCACTATTGTGCGACTGTGGAGACCTGCAGACCGCCTCACACCTAAGATCCTGCTCCATGTGCCCAACAAGCTCCACACCACAAGACCTAATGCTAGGCAACACACGGGCAATCGATGTTGCCAGATACCTCAAAAATAATTTTACGTCGCTGACACGAAGGAGAAGAATAATATAGATGTTCTCACCAAGGGCGAATACTGTCGATTGTTTTTGAATTGCAGAGTGCAGAACTTGATGGATAAAGATCATTAAAAGCAGCATACGATGTATTTCCGCAAGCTTATCTTTTGCTTCAATATCTTGCACAAAATCATGATAAATATTGCGACGATGCTATCTGGCTACTTCATAATAATAGATTATCTGGCATGTCTTACGAAAACATGGAAATCTCGTCCAAAGCACCACGTTTATTGTGAACACTACATAAAGCAATGTTTAGAATATAAATAGTTACGGTATCTTGCGCAGGCCTCGTTTCAAATGCCAATGACTCTGGGAAGGTAAATTTCGCCGGTAAATCATGAAGGTGCAGAATGTCATCGTGTTCAGAGCCAGGTACAGTCGTGACCTGTCGTCTGTAACTTGAGGAAACCTCTAATGAGGCAGAGGAAACCAACCTTCGTGATGGAGACCGAGACAACGTGACAAGGCTTCAAGGTTTCACGTAAACATGTCAGAGAGATGACTTGATAGATATGAAAATCCCGCTCCGTTCGTGCAAAGGTTTTCCATCAAATGTCAGTGCGCTTTTAAAAATTGTGGATAAGAGCAAAGATAAAAGAAGATATATAGTTTCTTTAATGACTTTACCAGGTCTTTAGACATAAAACTTATTGATGAGAGATATATCTTTTAAGATGATGTTTGCTTTGAATTTGAACGTGTGTATCAATTGTTGATTATAGGTATGGATTTACAGTGATTGACAAATATATGAATACTGGAATATATTCTAAAAATCCAGCAAAATAAAAACAATTTAATAATATGTATGTTTGTAAGTAATCGCATGTTTCGGAAACCTCAAGAGCTATAGAAGAAATAATCAAACTATAGGTTCAGTTAGTGTTTTTCAACCAATGCCCCCACTAATCTCTGGAATTGATAAATAAATAAAGCATTTAAATGTGTCCAATTTAATTAAATTATTAGCTCTTGTGATGGTATTCTATAACCCAAGTGTTATTTTCACATATAAAATGATTGTATAGAAATTATTTATGGTAGCATGGGATCTAGCTGTATATTGTCTAATCAAATATAATGAGATTGTAATTGGAAGAATGTCAGACGTTTCACTGTCCGATGGAGGGATCACGTCAAGAGTGCAACCGGACCATCAATCGTTACCACACAATTGGGACTTCTAGGGAACTGACGTATTAAAAATCAATGTTAATTATTTACAAGTGTTAGCACAGGTATATAGATAATAACGTAGAAATAAGAAAAAACGAAAATTTTAAAGCGAAAATTCCGCAATGTCTTAAAACTAAAGCGTTTAACCAATGCATCCTCCCTGTATTAACTTATGGCGCAGAGACGTGGAATCTGACAGCAAGTCTTACCCGCTTGGTGAAAACCCTCCCTGTCTCGTCCTGTTTTTGGAGACTCAGATGGGGACCCGAGAGTGGATGAAGGCCTTCCCGTGATTCTAGTGCATCAGTTAGATGTCAAATAGACCTCAGTCTAAGGCTGAGAAATTAGTATACTACAGCGAGTCTCGAATTGCTTTCTTTGGTAACACGTTGCTAACCACGAAATACGTGGGAATGGATAAGGAAATGGTAACGTTCGGAAATGGATTCTACAAAAAGCAGACATCAGTTAGGAATCATTACTTGCGTATGCACTCTTGCAGACGGACGCGCAGAAGCGCTCAAAAGCAGCGTAATTTCGTTAGTTAGCAACAAAGTCCTGGTATCCGACCGGACCTAATGCCGGCCGGACCACTTCAAAGAGCGCAATCCGAGCAGAGTGGTACAGCGGACAGTTCCACAGAACGTGAGGTGCGTCCTGCGGAGAGCTGCCGTCACATGGGCACTCTGCCTGGGATGTGGGATTCAACTGTCCAAACCTATCGAGGTAGCTCTGGAAGAATCCGTGTCCGGTTGCCAGCTGGCTCGTGTAGTGGTTCGGGACGAGCCACTTTTTTGGCCAATCGCTCACGAATTGATGGGCCAAAAAAGTCTTACCTATAAAATAAAGGTTACCCAGCGTGGTATGGAGAGATCCATGCTAGGAGTGTCGATAAAGATAGAATCCGAAACGAGGAAATACGCAGAAGAACTCAAGTAGTGGATGCTACCCAACAAATAGGCACACTCAAGTGGCAATGGGCAGGACATATCTGTCGAAGAGACGACGGTCGATGGGGAAGAAAAGTATTTTTTTTTCTTTCTATTTATTGTATAGTTATGTATACTTATTTTTCTGTATATTTGTAAAAAAAAAATGGAATTTCGATTCTGTTAATAAATAAATAAATTGGAATGGCGCCCAAGAACTGGCAAACGAAGCATTGGCCCACCCTCTCCAAAACGGACTGACGACATAAGAAGAATAGCGGCAGTGACCTGGATGCGGAAGGCGGAGGATCGAAGAGGATGGAGACTCATGCGGGAGGCCTACGTTCAACAGTGGACGGATACAGGCTGATGATGATGAAGGAAAAACGTTGAAAATATCTTCTTTGCTGGAAAAACCTATCAAAACGGATACTAGAGTATCACGTAACTATTGCTGGAATGATAACTACTTGAAAGATGCTCTTTTGGCCGTTTCTTATTTTACTTATTGTGTTGTTTCTAAGACACATTAATTGCGGTCATATTCTCGTACTTGCGTCAGGTTTTAAAACAACTTAACCTCATTTTAGTAATGGAAGAAATTGAGCTCTTTCCGTTCTTGTTCTTGATTATGCTATTCTCAAATTCTAACAGCTTGTGAGCGCCCACACGACATCGTCTAAATTAAATGTACTTTATATATGTGCAATACATTATACATAACTTCAATTTAGTATCTTTCTTTAATATAGTATATTACACCGAGAGAACATCATATTATTATATATTTATAGAAAACATTAGCCTTTTCACTTAACTTGCATCGAGATGCATTATATAACTCAACTGCCGAAGAATTCCCCACCGCTCGAGGTTGTCCTTTGTTCTACCAACTCCGGTTCTTAATCTGTTCAGGGATTTCCGGGTCCGCCAATCAAGGTTCTTGCTAGTTGGGAGTCCTTCCTTTGGAGTAACGAAATCCTCTGGTGCGACTTGTCGCCAGAGCTGGAGTCTCTCATTTTCAGGGCCATGGAAACGAAATCTCGGACTTTCTCCTCCAGCCAATCTTTTCAACCCAGCGACAACAGTGATTAGTGTGATCGAAGTGATAGTAGAAAATATATATATATATTTATTAAAAAAGTCATGTAAAAGATCATATTAAGTAACATCAATGTAGATGTGTACTATTTTTGTATTTATAATAGTATTTTCACACACATCATTAAAATATTGCGTCACAAATTTGAATATTCATTTGGAATTCTACCTGCGTCTGTAAACTTGGAATATATTTCGTTGTGTGTCGCAACTCGTAAGGTTTCTCGTCTGTTTATTTTTTATTATTTTGAGGTCTGTGTCCCTTTTGTGTTCGTCTGAATATCCCAGTTTGTGGTCAGCAAACACTGCCGTTGAATAGGCTCGGAGAGCTCTTTCGAGAGCCCTTTGTTAACCGACCTTTTCAATGAACCCTTTGGGCAAACATACAGCGAACAGAAGTGTTGGAAACCAATACAAGGCAGATCGTGGATATGATAAGTATTAAACTGAATAGTTCACGCCTTCTTCCTGCGTTTTTTCTTCACATTATTGTAATATAACACAAGGGTACGCAACCAAAAGGTATGGTTCGACAATGTATGTACTCGTATACAAGTACATATGGTAAATATTACTTGTTTAAGATCTATGTATACAGATACTAAATCATGCAACATTATTAATATGAGTAGTATGTATTGCAATATTTAATTATTTTTATTTCCTTTCATAACATTACAAAATATTTATATTTTAATTCATTATTAAAGTAATTGCAAGTGTGGCATTGCAAATGTATTGACATATTTAGTGTCAATGACCTCACACTCAGAACTAGTGTCGGGATACTCACGCAAATAGTTGGACTTGCAACAACAAAAACCGTGTCATAAGTATATCATGTTTGCCACACAAATAACGCGGCATTATTGTTACAAAATCAAACATCCAAAAACATTTCGTATCAGTCAACACCAGCAATGAATCTGAAGCAATATTACACTAAATATGTCAATATCTTCACTCAAGTTGGTTTCAAACACTGTTCACTGCGATTCTTTCGTCTTACACGTATCCAGGGTTGAACGATGGTCCTTTCGGGCCACACTTCAGGCTCCATGAGAGACTCCAGCGAAATTGCGATGACCCCGACTTTGAAAGAAGTTGACAGCGTCCGTCTGCTGACAATCCTCCTGATGGTCATCCAAGAGGGATTGAATGCAGCGGTCGCTGCCAAGAAGCTCTGAAAGTCATCAGCCGATGTATCTGGGTGAAGACCCTTGGCGTGTTCTAACTTTCTGATCCACTTCAAACCAACAATTTTAATTAAACTTACTTTATTTAATAAATTGATACATACATACAAATCTACATCAATTAACATATCTTACGACATTTCTCTTATCAATTTCTAGAGAAAAAGAAACGGCAGATGCTGGGATACGGACCACGAACTATGCACCTCAGTTCCGTTCTATGCACAGCGTAATCAACCAAGACTATTCTCTGCCTGAGACGATTCGAGATATTTAACGTATTTCGGATAGATTTGTATGTACGTATCAAATTATTAAAAAATATTGATATAGATCAATTATCTATGAAGGATTAGAGTCTGTTGCTAACTGATGAGCCGATCCTAAGCACAAAATGGGACCCAGGCTTCGTGAACATCGAGATAATCAACCGATCTCATTAAAAAAAGATTAAGCAAATCGATCAAAATATGCCTACGAATTATTACAGATTACAAATTCCGTCTTTTGAAGTTCTGGGGCTTATGCCTTAGAAGTCGTCGGAATATAGGAGAATAGTACGTTCACAGGTGGACCTTCGGGGGCAGATATGTCGAGAGAAAATCTATGGACAGTGGAAACTGACAGAACTGAATGGCGGTTATTTGTGTTGACCATATGTTCCAGATAAGGAAAAGTTATCGAAAGAAAATTAAAAAAAAATGCAGGTAAACGTACTGATATCAGCTCGATATAGCCATGGCAGGCTGGTGCCGAAAACCTCGATATACAATCTTTCGCCTCTTAATTTTGTTCGTTCTTCGGACATGCATGTGTCGCCATATTGGTTTTTTGACAAGTCCTGTCATTGGTGCGTGTTTCTGAAGATCGCCACTTGCGACGCTGGGCTCTCGCCCACTACGACCGCTTAGAGGCCAGTATGTAGTTGTCCCCCGACCGCGTCGAGTATCGGGTTGTGGTCGGCCCTGTACCTGAAGCATGTAATTCCCCCCGGGCCGAAGTTTGTCAAGTTTATCGTAAAAATATATGAGCTTCTGAAAAAGTGTGTGTGTTGTTTATTTATTCCTCATTTCGCCACCACGCGATCCGATAACTACCCCGGCGACGTGAAGTAGTTTTCTTCCTGAAGTAAGGGGGATGATATTTTATATACATGAGATACAGGGTTAGGTTAATTTGACGTTACTACCACCAAGAATATAAATATGAAGCCAATGACCTGTCTTATATACTATCTTTAATATTTTCCTAAAGTCAGTGTGTATAAAGATACAAAATATCAATATTTATTAATCATCGATATAAAAATACCTATTTTATAAATTCGAATCAAGTAAACAGTTCGTCTCGAATAATAAAAAAAAACAACCAGGGATTCGTAAACATTGAGAGGTAGTCTTGTTTGCCTGGACTAACCGGAAATTCGCCGATAACCTGTTTAAACATGGCGGCAGCTGTTGGTCTGTGTCGCGGTTATCTCTCCAGAGGTCGTGGGTTCGATCCCGCCACGGGAATTTCAAAGTTTAACATAATTTGATAACATCCTAATAACATTGATAAACACTTAGGCTACTGTCGCACGATCTGGCGGCGGATGACATTAAACAGGTTTGGAATGTAATACATTTTTTTTATATCAATAACAGTGTGTATTCGCAACCTTGAAACTATTAAAATGTATGTTATAATATGTTTGTAATAATGTATGATTATACTCAGTGCCGGCTTTAGACCCTGCGGCGCCCTAGAGAAATATTTTTCTGTCGCCCCATATTGTATGTATTTAAATATATATATATGAGATAGATTGCCCTCGGCGCCCCTAGCTCATTCGACGCCCTGGGGCACCGACCCACTGCACCACCCCCTAAAACCGGCACTGATTATACTCGTATTCTGGACTGAGGAGCTTAAATTGCTACAAAATATAGACACACTTTTTAACTGCCAAATATTTACAAATCAAAAAATCCTACACTACCAAAGTACAGTCAACTCTCCGAAAGGCAACTAATTACTCTGTCAGTGTTTTATGCAATTAATGGCCAGTAAATATTTAAGAAATATTAACTAATAATTACATAAAAAAATAAGTCAAAATAATAAATTGGCAGTAAAAAAATAATGAATGATGATAAATGATAGTTTTTTTTTATGTAACCGCGTGTAGGAAAGCACAGCCGGTCAAGACCAGTGCACTCTATGGCGCTCAGCCAGGGAGGCTGGACGCTGCATGTCGGAAACGTTTGTTGTGTTTGTGTGTGGGTTGGGGAGATTGCAAGTGTATATTTATATGTTTCTTGAAGAAATACAGATTGTAGCAAGGAGGATACACAGATGCTGGAAGAGCATTCCAAAGTTTACCGGTGGCATTAAGGAAGGAACTTTGGAAACTGCCAGTTCTTAGTCGACACACATTAACCGTGTATGGATGTTCGGCGAGCGTAAGACGAGTTGGTCGATTGTGGGTGGGCGCAGGAGGAATAAGCTCTGTAAGTTCCGAAGAGCAGCGATCGTGGTAATAACTGTAGAAAATACTAAGTGAACCAATCTTACACCTGTGTTCCATTGGTTAGGTTAGGTTAGGTTTCCATTACATGTGCTAATAATTCATACTGTAGTAGTATTAATGTAGTAATTTGTTAATACTTACAGTTTTTCTTCAGAAACTATGTCACAGTAAAATATCTATATTGCGAAGAAGAAGACAAGATGTTCTCGACTTACCTGAAAAAGAAAACAAAAATTTATTAACATCCCACTTAATAAGATAAAAGCGATTTCACGTCGCCGGTCTAATTATCAGAATGCATGGTGGTGGGATCAGGAGCAGATGAGCAACACAAAGACTTTTTCAGAAGCACATTGAGATACATTTTCGACAAAGATTGACAAACTTTCAGTCCGAGGCGGAGCTTATGCTTTCAGGCCCCCGGACGGATCACAACTTGCTACTGGCCACCGATCGCCCGTGGTCACAGAACTACACCTGTCGAACAAACAATATGGCGACACATGCGTGTCCGACGAGTGAACAAAAAAAAACCGAAAGATTTTATATCGTGGCTTTTCGCCACCAGCCTTGGGCTATATCAAGCTGATATCAATATAGAGTATATTAACACTATCCAGACCGCGCGTTTCGCGATTAAACTTACACAGGAGGCCGACTGATTTTTAATGAATTGCTAAATCTATCGTCACGTGTTCAAATAAAAGTAAATATGAAAAGGTTTGAATTATGGTCGAAAGTAAAAACAACACATATGTGGTGTGATCGGCTAACTAACGTTTGAAAAAACATCACAAGCTGTGTATAATTGGCCACTATGCGTTGGCGGAACGATCACACACATGTTGTGTGACCCGTCTTTAACGTTCGGCCTGGTGATTACACACATATTGTGTAATCGGACTGGATAGTGTTAAAAAAAAAACATTTTGGATATTAAAATATCATAATAATGAAATATACTAATACAATCTGTTAGATAAAGGGTCCGCCAAATAACTTTTTTTTTTAAAACAGGGCGCAAAACATCGAGTGTAGCTTCGGCTGTGTGGCACGTAGCGCCGTCCTGTTGAAACCAAATGTTGCCAATATCCTCCTCTTCAATTTTTGTGAACGAAAATTCGTTCAACATGGCCGCGCCGCATGAAAGCGCCATTGATGGCGCTTCACGCACACTTTCTGCCACAGCAGCAATATTCTCGGGTGTACGCACTGTTTTTGGCTTTTCACGCTTTGGTTTATCGATGAGGATGCCAGTTTCTTTCACTTTTTTCACAAGATAACGAACATACGGAGCTGACGGTGATTCTCTTCTTCCAAAATCTGTACGCAATTTTCGCACACATTCTGCAACATTACCATGATTTTCAAAGTAATGTCGCAATATTTCCCAGCGTTGTTCAAGCGTATACACAACCATATTCGTTCAGCGGAAGGATAAAATTAATTATCTGTCAAATCAGACATGAGCTAAGTGTTACCATTCACGAAATAAGCACTAGTTGAAAAAAAAACGTTAGATGGCGGACCCTATATAATACATTAAATAGATCATATCTAATATCTTTGAATTCATGTGTTCGAAAAAAATGAAGCATATAACCGCCACAAACCTCCACTAAGACCTAGTCGAGACATTTTTCGTAATTTATCTGTGCCACTAAAATCAGAAAAAAATAAAATATTAAATTGAAAAAATTGCGTAAGTCTTAGACGACAGTTCACCTAGGCAACTAAAATGTGAAATTTTAATGATAACGAAAAATTATATTTTCCTGAGACAACACTTATAATTAGAGAATCATAAATATGTTGTTTTCTACAAACTGTATCCATGGCAGTTATGAACGATGTATTACAGACAGAATCTATGTCTTTATTAGGTGATTATTTTTTTTAAATATCAGTATGTATTGATATCCTCCTCGGGTATTTAGGACATCGGTTTACTGGATGAAGGATACAGGATCAGGTTCACAATACAAACACTTGTTTCTGTTTCACATATTACTCGTTTATTCGTCAATAACGTCGCCCGTTATAGGGACACCTTAGGCGTTCCTATCACGATGCTGGGCGAGCTCCGACTGACTGCCCGCTCTAACATTTCGGCGGTACCAACCGCCAATATGACAGTTGTACCAACTGGCAATGGTCCGACTGTCATAACAATTATTTTGGCGTATGAAAACACCGTTTAACATTATATAATTATACTAACATTCGATTTAGATGTCAGGCAAGCGAAAAAAAATAATAGACGAAAGATCGTTTGTCGAGGCTTTACGGCATCGGCCTTAAGAAGCTATATCAAGCTGATATCAGTATATGAAAACATATGTACATACTTGTACATATATTTTGTATTCTTAAATAGAGAAAAACTGAACGTGGGATACGATGATATGTCAAAACTATTTGGATTACAATATTTAGTCAGTTAAGATTATATCGAATTTACTTACATGTTTATCTTTTTTATAGACATCTAATAAAAAACGGACTTTACCGTTCGCAAGCTTAATAACATAAAGTCTTATCTTGTTAATAATTCAGAACGAGATATGCCTTTATGTAGGCGTAGGTCTTTTTTAGTGTGTTTATGATGGATCATAGACACATTTTTATGATGGATCTGAAATTATTTTTTAATGTTTAAATTGAAATTCAGTTTTATCTTATTGACACTCGTCTTGAAAACTCTGTACGTTTTAACGATTTTATCAAACCTTTAAGTGGGTTTATAAAATGTTATCAAAATAATATTTTATTTTTCTGTTAATTTCTTATTTTCATAAATAGGTAGCAATTACCTGAGAATGCTTTTTTTATGTAAACACATACAGGAGAATAACGACAGATGGTAATAGTCATTTTGAAGTCTCATCTGAGAAATTCTATGACGCTTATCACGGTGCATATGACTAAGCGCTGCAAGTGGAGTGTTGATCCGCCAACCTCATAGACTACAACCCGAGATTCACGCATCATCCTTTATTATTACAGGAATTTACTATGAATGGATGGTCTTCACGGGACGACTTTACCACCGTCTACCACCAATTTTGATTAATAGGCTATGATTGGCATTTTACGGGTGAGGCATCAAATTCACACCAACCGGGGGTAATTTTAGAGTTCAAAAGTCGTTGCATTGACTTTTGGTTAGATGGCAAGCCTTATAGAAGTATAATGACACGAAAGTACTTAAATTAATATGTGGTAAGATGCGTATTTTTTTTTATAAATATAGAAACGAATCATCCATATTACAATCTTTACTACATTTAGTCAAAAGAAACAGATGGATCTAGCTGAGACATATTCTTAGGATGCTGCAAGAGAGTTTCAAATGACTTCTATAAAACTTATTTAATAAAAAAAAAGGTCAGCCAGCGTGCTATGGAGAGATCCATGCTCGGAGTGTCGCTAAAAGATAGAATCCGAAACGAGGAAATACGCAGAAGAACTCAAGTAGTGGATGCTACCCAACGAATTGGCACACTCAAGTGGGCAATGGGCAGGACATATCCGTCAAAGAGACGACGGTCAATGGGGAAGAAAAGTATTGGAATGGCGCCCAAGAACTGGCAAACGAAGCGTTGGCCGACCCCCTGCAAGATGGACTGACGACATAAGAATAGCGGAGTGACCTGGATGCGGAAGGCGGAGGATCGAAGAGAATAGAGACTCGTGTGGGAGGCTTACGTTCAACAGTAGACGATACAGGCTGATGATAATGATGATGAATATAAAATAAAAAAATAACTTTTCAGGCCTTAAGTGATTCGCGTGGCGCACATTGTAAGCCCCTGCTATAAATAATCCCCAGACGTGGTTATCGATTTATCGCTCTAAACACGGTTTACCTCTAGCAATAGATAACACATATAAATCCAATCGGTTAATATTGATCTTGGACAGAGATAGGACAACACTGTTATCTGAGTACCCGCCACCGTTCCAATATCACAGTAATGAACATGTTTCAGAAAAACGAATTTTGAAAACTGACTCATTTTCTTTAGATTCGCCGTTTCCCATCATCTGGGGTCGGCTCTACTTTTTCACATTCGCCATGTCTGTCTGTCCTGCGTTGCATTCTCAGTCAAACCTAAAGTTTTCAAATCCTTGTTTACAGTTGCAGTCCAGGTTGCCTGTTGTCTTCCAGGTCTTCTTCTCAGCGTTGGTATGTTGAGGGCTTTCTTCACCATGTGGTCCTCATCTCTCCGTGTCACATGCCCATACCATCTTAGGCGGTTTTCCCTTATCTTTTCAGGTACAGGGGCTACCCGAAATGCAATTTAAATTAGAAATTACTGTAAATATGAGTATGTACTGATATCAGCTCGATATAGCCCTTACAGGCTGGTGCCGAAAAGCCTGTATATGCGATCTTTCGTCTCCTATTTTTGTTCGCTCGTCTGACACGCATATATATATGGTTTAAGGAGTTATAAAAGATCTTGTTTCGTTTGACCTAACACGTAGCAGCTACATGTAAGATGGCAGCAGATAGTTAGTCACGTAGCCGACAGTGTTACGGCGCAGTCGAAGTCGCTTTCTGCCTGGGTCCCGATGGAGATAGATCATTCATTGTGTTTGGCCCGGGCAGAATACCGAAGTTTGCCAATCTTTAACACAAAAAAATGCAATGAACTTCTCGAAAATTTCTTTGATTAGTGACTTTTTTTATGTAATCGCATGCAGGAGGGCACAGCCGGTCAAGACCAGTTCACTCTATGACTCTCGAAGTCAGGGAAGCTGGACGCTGCATGCGGGAAACTTGTTTTGTGTTCGTATTTGTGAAAAGGTTGGGGAGATTGCAAGTGTATATTTATCTGTTTCTTGAAGAGATCCAGATTGTAGGAAGGAGTAAGCACAGACGCTGGAAGAGAATTACAGAGCAACCGTTGAAAGATACAGGATCCATAGCAGTCTTCTTGGTGGAGAAAGTACATGATTGGGTTTTGGAAATGTTTAAACTGACGAGGTTGAGGTCACCCCATCATGAAACCCTTTCAAGAGACATGTTCATCTTCTCCACCAGAGATACCCTAGCAGCAGATAGTTCCGAATGTTTCGGAGGTTTATGGAAGATTATACTCTCATGGACAGTGCTGTCGTCGGCATAGCAGTGAATGTTTGCGCATTGAAGCAGATCATTCACATGCAGAAAGAAAAGAGTGGGCGACAACACGGAGCCCTGTGGAACTCCTGAGTTGATTTTATGGCAGGAAGAAGAAAAGCCGTCTACGACAGTGATAATGCTTCGATTGATTGCAGATTAGACGTGAGAGTGTCATTGTTCATTAAACGAATTGCTCTTCTTCTAAACGGGGATATCAGTACGCATGAACGCACTCCCACTGCAGATAAACTCTATGTGTGTGTTAGGCTCAAAAAATGTAGTAAAAAATGCTTCATAGAAATTAATTTAAAAAATATATACGTTGTGCTTATTATACGAGTATGAACCTGGAAGAATAAAGGTACAAAGGCGTTGTGGCGCCAAGATTATAATTTATAAAGGTCCAGACACACAATAGGGCATTGTTGCGTTCAGATCAAGCCACTCGGCAACGCCCCTTTTTGCTAAGGGCGCCAAAATACACGGAAATCATCTTCAAGGACCTCCATTCTCGTATGTGACGTGAAGAGAACAATAAAAAAGCCACTACTTTTTGAACCATAAAATTTTGTAGTTGGCTTAACGGAACAAGGAATCCTAATTTTACAATAACTGGGGATACAATGGTGTTACAATGGACTTCTTAGGTTTTCACGGCCAGATTTGATATTGTGGCTTTTGGGTTTGGCCGTGTGTGGCGAATTACTCCTTTCCAATATTTCGACTGCCATTGCAGGGCACTTTATGGTTGATGACTTAGTGAGTGAATGTCAGAATTCCCAAACACGCTGCGCGATAGCCAGGAAATGCATACCTAAGCACACATCCCTTCTTGTCTTCAACTCAATCGCACCACCAAACATAAGACGCAAAGTCATATGCGCCGAAGAAATGCGTAAGGCAATCAACCAACCGTCCCACTGCTTGTATAATCAGATACCCCCAACACCCAGACTGAAGTCGCAAAGCAGCTTTCTGAGATCCACACAACCTCTCACATCCGGCCCTGAAAATGAGAGACTCCAGCTCTGGCAACAAGTCGCATTAGAGGATTTAATTGCTCCAAAGGAAGGCCTCCCAACTGGCAAGAACCTTGACTGGCGGACCTGGAAATACCTGAACAGATTAAGAACCGGAGTTGGTAGAACAAAGGACAACCTCGAGCGGTGGGAAATTCTTCGGCAGGGAGAACCACTATTGTGCTACTGCGAAGACCTGCAGACCGCCTCACACCTAAGATCCTGCTCCATGTACCCAACAAGCTGTACACCACAATACCTAATGATAGACAACACACGGGCTATCGATGTTGCCAGATACTATGCAGAAATAATTTGACGTCGCTGACAGGAAGAAGAAGAAGTTCAACTCAATGTACCCAAACATGACCTGGATAACCCACATAATCAATGAATGTACAATATTATTAATATGGTTCTGTAAATTGGAGTGATTTTATCCAGCATGATTCATCAACATTCGATGTAGCATTGTGTTCTGTAGATATCAAAGAGAAACTTGGTACCACGGAGACGTTGGTTTCCTGGTACTCGAGACCAGTTCCTGCTGCCCACGCGCCAACTCGCGTCTCCTCGTCCATCACTTCTTATCTTCACCAGAGCGGGTCATCAGCAGGCCAAGCCAAGGAACAACCAAAGTGTGCGTGGGGGCATCGAGCACCACTCAGGCACTTTACTACATCGTTCTACATAAGGTTGTATCATTACCGACATAGAATTCTACGCACATCTAGAAAGGTGCCTTCACGTATCCATCCACAATCTGTTCAATAATCAGTAATTAAATATACACATACTATAATACATCAAATTCTTTATACGCATCAATTCGTTCAGAAAAAATATCGGCACAAGCGGGATGCAAACCTGCGAGCCTTGGAACCAACCGTTGCTCATGTTCATTACCCTCGAGTGGTCTAGGGCCTAGAGCACTCGACCATCTTCTGCCCGAACTGTTGCGCGGAATAAGTTGTATTTATACCATTGTTACCATCATATAACGATAGGAGTGAGTTTCAGTATTCAGCATTTTCTACCTTATTTTTCAACGAATATTCGTAATTATAAATACGTTTTAGTCTCCAGAACTTCAGGCATATATATCTACACCTGACCAGGTAGATCCGAAACTCTAAATGTCAAAGGACAGCCCAGCGGGTATAGCTCAGTGGTAAAAGCGTTTGCTTTGCAAACCAAAGGTCGTGGGTTCGATCCCCGACGGAAATTTAACAAAAAAGGATTTTTAATCGATATCTGAGCTCTAAAATACCCTCGGTTGGTGTGAATTTGAAACCTCACCTGTAAAATGCCAGTCATAGCCTATTAATTTAAATTGGTGGTAGATGAAAGTCGTCCCGTGAAGCCAATGCATAGTAAATTCCTGTAATAATAAGGATGATGCGTAAATTTCGGGCTGTAGTCTATGACGCTGACGGATCAAAACTCCTCATGCAGCGCTTAACCTTATGCACTATGGTAAACGTCATAGAATTTCACAGATGAGACTTCAGAATTACTATCACCATCTGTCGGTATTCTCCTGCATGTGTTTACATAAAAAAAAGAGTTGACCTTTGACGTTTCTGACAACACAATTATCAAGTAAACGTCTTTGTTTGCAATTGTTTTCCTTGGCCATTACTCTCAAACTCAAAATATATTAAAAATCACGTTTCTTCAATTAACAAAATATTGATTGTAAGTCACAAAAGAACAGATATATGGAGAACGAAATTGAATCATTTCGATGTCGTGAGTCACGCTAATATTTCAAAACAAACCATGGAGTAATAACATTTCTAATCATTGTCTATTATTGCAGCTTTGGAACTTATTTAAACGTCAAATCTGAATATTTGCTTTTAAAACAAATTGTTTCGAACCATAAAATATAAACTGACATCATGAACGATGTTCACTTGAAAACGGCCACCCGACCTGGCTGAAACATGTCGTCAAAAAAATATATGTGGAATAAATTATAAAAAATATTTTATTTTATATCTGATATTATGGAATTCCACCAAAAAATATCGATCGAAAAAATCTAAATAATTATCCAATTTATGTTTGTTTTTTTAATATCTTCAATATGCAAAAATGCATGAAATAAATTAGTACCGGTTTGATGTTAAAATGTACTTACTGTACGCTACCTGTGTGAACATTATTGTGCGATTATTATAATTCCAAGAATGCTAAATAACCATTAAATAAATAATCGTATTTTTTACATCTTGTTACCAACTTAAATATTGCATAATTTAGAATTGCAGATCTTTAAGCATCTGGAATCCGACTGCATTAAATGACAGGTATCGAATTCCATAAATGCAGCGCATTTTTCTACCCATGTTCGTTTCATATCTGAAACATATGGTTACCACAAACTGCCGTCACTCAGTTCTGTCAACTGCCATCCATTCCTCGTCCCAAGACATCTCTGCAACTAAAATTCTAATTGGGAACATATACGATAACCCATAGGTTAAAAACTTGAAGATTTGAAAAGGCGGCTGCTAGTATCTGAGGCATATTTTTGGATTATTTCTTTATCGGATATTTTTATGAATTTCGGATGATTATCCCGATTATCCCGAGGCCTGAACCATATGGTCCTAAAAATGGGCTCAATTCGACCAGCAACACGCGGTGATTTATCCAAGTTTTGCTCCGCGCCCAATATTCCCTAACATCGGTGATGTTAAGAGAAACCGCGCTTAAGATGCGCTAGTGTCGTTGGTCGAGCTAATGTTTTGATAAAATTTCTTTAAATTTCTTTACTTATATGTTTATTTTTGATGCTATATATAGAAACAGTATTTGATATTGTGAATGAGACTACTTGACTTATAAATTATATTAGTGTACCCTCCTATAACGTTTTCATAAGATAGTATGATAAGCCGATGCTCCCGAATCCAGGACCATTTACTTCTTAGAAGCGGTTCAATCCAAAATACAATATAGCAGGAGCCGTTTTATGAAAAGTTGCTACAAGAATACTATATGTGTGAATAAATAAATGTGTGCTTTATTTGTATGTATGTATATTGGTGATATACAAAAATGCACCGCATGGCCATAAAAATGTTTAAAAAAACGAATTTGTTAATTCGCGCGCTTTTTTGTTTGCCATAGATTTTGCATAGAAAGCGCAGATTGTAATCCATCGTATCGTTAACGAGCCCCGCGACTGCAGCGCCGAGCGGCCGCGAAACTAACGATAAAGCTGATCCAACATGGAGGCCAATTAGGGACCTCGAAGCCTGTTTTACACGCGATGAATCCTTTTATTTTTGCCGTCCATTTTTGTTGAAAGCAATTCGGATATGTCCTTATTGAGAGAGAATCGCCATGCCGGGATCGAAGCATTATTACCGCGGTTTATTTTAATCCCGCATTCAGACGACACCGGGGAAACATTTTATGTCTCAAAAAGGACAGCCATTTTTGAATGTTACTGCTTATGGAATTTATTTAAATATCATGAAAAAATAAATAAAAAATAATCATTTAATTGTCAGGATATATATTTATTATGTATTTGAATTATAAACAGTAATTATGAATCCAGAAAATCATAATGCTTAGTATTAAGTTTAATGAATCTGTTTTTTTTGGTTTTTGCTTCTTCTGTGCAGTTTGCCAGATTTAGTGTTATTTATTATTATTATTTAATAAGTTTGTTACGAAGTGATTCTGTCAAATAACCAATATGGCGACACACATGCGTATCCGACGAGCGAGCAAAAATAAGAGACGTAAGATTGTTTATCGCTGTTTTCGGCACCAGCCTGCAAGGGCTATATCGATCTGGTATCAATAGACACGGCAGCTAAAAGATATACATACGTATACACGTATGTATATCATATATATGAACAAGTATACAAGTGTATATACAACAATACAAGGATACAGATTCAAATAAATATAACGTATCTAAATCAATAAAGATATTTTCCTAGAAACACACAGATGGCCTTAATGCTGATTCAAGTAAAATAAATAATTCATGCGATTTATTTAGCATTATGCAGGTATTTCTATTCGTCTTCACTAGTTCGGCCCTGCCTCCAGCCTCGCAGCTCATTACTTGGCCCGCAGGCTCCAAGGAGGTTTTTTCTTCATCCTTTTGTTGGGATGTCGAGTCATGTCTATCGGCCAAAGGAAATGGACACAGGACCGCATCTAGCGTTATCAAAGATCGTTATGTTAATTTTAGAGCTGATGTTTTCAACCAAACCCTCTGGACTGATCATACTGACCAAATACAGTGTCATTAAATAACAAAGATGTGGGTAAAATGGTTTTTAGTATTATAATTAAACCTCCTATTACATTTTTATAAGATTAAGTCATAAAAAGCGGTCCAATCTAAAAAAAAACAACAGAGAGAACCGTCTTATGAAAAATCGCCTCATTTACTATAGGAAAAATATGTTATAAATGTAAAAAACGTACATTATTATATAATGACTATTTGTACAATACATAGTAAACTATATGTTCGTAATTGTGCATTTTATACGTATATAAGTTAGTACATCCGGGAGTGATCTTTTCTGCAGGTAAGGCTTGCCCGTTATCTCGGGTGTGGGAATTTTCGTACATAATAGCCAACAAGAACACTCGAACGCGGTTCTTAAGTGATTAAAACTATCGGGAACTACACATAGAAAGAACCTAGTTGCGAGAAACAGCTGATATGGGGTGAGTCAAGGAACATGACGGCTGATATTTTTATTTATTTATCTTTTATTTTATTTTATTAACGGCCTAGGCCTATACATACAGTTTTAAATTAGAAATACAATTAAAGATGATGGTAATATAGAATAAATATATAAGCTAAGACAATACATTTGGACAAAACATAAACATGAGTAAAAACATAAACATGAGGGATCTGCGAAATGCCGGAAGGACCTGCCCGAAAAAGTCCAAGTCACTAGAGGAGTTGACTAGTCTGCATATTCTCCACATAGAAAAATAGAAACCGTAGTTGGTTTTGGATGTCCTTACATGTAACAGGTTACTGCCTCTAGTGAACCGGGAACATTGAACGTAATTTCCTGCAATAATATTGAATCATCGATTATGGAGTTCATAATTTTAAAAATAAACAGCAAGTCAGTCACTGTTCTACGTCTCTCCAATGTAGATAAATTAAGTCATAGGAGTAGCTACCTCTCTCAAGGCCGATCAGTCGTGCTACTCTTGACAGGAAGCGATGTTGGACTGATTCAATCCGGTCGATATGAGTTCGATATAGCTTTGTGGCGGCAGCTCGTGATGGTCATATGCAGTTATGTTATTGTTATGTTTCCGGCCCTGTCCTTGCGACATTCCGGAATGCTGCTTGCAGTTTTGCATCCCGCTAATTGGGCGGGAGCCGCTAGTCGTCCCGCCATCTTGTCGCGGCGGAATGCGCGCCAAGCGGACAATGCGCTTGTTTATTCCGCAAACTAAATAAAATAATAAGCACGCTGCGAGGGATCATCGCGGCCTTAGGATTGCAGATTACTTGATTTCATTTTTATCTCATCGATAGCAAAGCATACAACCCTTACAGATTAGATACAGCAATGCTCACACAGCTTGTATCTCATGTTTAGTCAAGAAAAATAACGCATACTTTTGAGGCGTTTCTGCCCGCGCCCATAGTAAGAATACTTACTACTTACTTATAGATTATAATTAATTTTAAGTAAATGTAGTACAAGTATTGGGTCGTGCCAATGGAGGTCATGTACTTCGAGACTGGTCATAAAAAAATCAAGTGATTCGATGATAAAAAATATTTAATTGTTTACCTTGTATTTACAAGAATTACGTTAAATATGGCCTCTATTTATGAGACTGCAGTTTCGACTAACTCGTAGCATTCCTCAATCCACAACTGAACTGCATAATAATTCAGTAAGTGGTCTAACCCATTTATCTAACGTGGCGTATCTAACGTTATGCACGTAAAAAAAGGTAGATAAATAAATATTTATTATTTATTTATAATGTATCTCAAAGTGAATGCTGAAAACTTTGAAAAAAGATTAGATGATAGATTCGAGAACAGATGCTTCCGTATAATACTGGGGTGCGATGGTTTGACTTTGTGAGGAATGAGGACGTGAGAGAGCGGAAAAACCAATACTACAGTCGGTCAAGAGGTAAAGGTTGACCTGGTTGTAATATATGTATAAAGAATGCCGCAGGAGAGCATAAGTTGTAGCTGTCTTTTCTTTAAGCCTTCGGGCTCGCGCCGTCCTGGAAATCCGTCGGGAATTATATATAAAATGTACTCGGTGGAGCTGCGGAAGACAAAGCTTAAATGGAATGAGACGAAGAGTGTGGTGGCTGACTTTGTGGTGGCAGTTTGTGCTGATGACGAAATGTCTCATATAGGATGATTTATGTTCGCTTGACATACATGAATGTGTCCGCCATATTGTCATTAGGGACTAGTTATATACACCGCCGCTCGTGCGCGGCAGTTGAGTGTTGACGGCCGAGAAGGTCGCAGTACGGCTCATATAAGATGATTTTTGTTCTGAATTTGTATGTGAATCTGTCGTTAAAATAAGAGATAACTCGCGAGTCAGTCCAAATTCCTTTTATACGGATTCCAATAATCGGAATGTCGTTCCGCGATAAGGTCCGCCATAGCCGGCGCTCTGGCGCTAGTAATAATACACACAAACGTAATAATACAGCATTTTGTAATAAATTATTATGAAATAAAACACGAGGCCGTTGGCCTGACAGATAAACAGAACTAAAATAATCATAAACGCTATAAAATAAATACTCATTCAATAAATAGTGTTGCCATGTTGAAATATTGTTTGTTAGCCATAGAGAATATACGAGTAAATGTTGTGTTTTGTTTTTATGTAAACACATACAGGACAATACCGACTGATGGTGATAATAATTTTGAAGTCTCATCTGTGGAGTTCTATGACGCTTACCATGCTGTATATGGCTAAGCGCTGCATGTGGAGTCATGGACTACAGCCCGGGATTCACGCTTGATCCTTATTATTATAGAAATTTACTATGAATATTTGGTCTTCACGGGGCGACTTTCTTGTACCACTAATTTTGATTGATAGGCTATGACTGGCATTTTACGGGTGAAGAATCAAATTCACAGCATCCGAAGGTATTTTAGAGCTCAGAAATCGATTAAAAATATTTTTTTTTTTAATCTCCGTCGGGGATCGAACCCAAGACTTTTGGCTTGAAAAGCAAACGCTTTAACCATTGAGATATATCCTCAAGCAAATGTACCTTGTTGAGAGTGTAAAATTTTATTTACTTTTTATAATTCTTTTTTTAAAAGAAGCGTGTAAAGATAGTTTTTTTTTAATTTCGTCTATGGTCGATAAGAATAAAATTTCAAACGTAATTCAATTTTAAAAATATTTTTCGTAAAGTAATAACTAAAACAGGCATCTACTATCGTTTTGTCGTTTCTTGCTAATTTTGTGTTATCTTATTTGGGCGTAACTCTGTTAGCACACCTTAGAATATCACCTCAAGATAAAAATTTAAGTTAGATAAGTAAGCTACATCGACCTTGATTTTCTGAGTAAATGGTGATTACTTGATTAAGATAAAATACAGTCACTTACAATGTTTGCTTAAACCAGCAACCACCACTAAAAACGTTCATGTTTTACGTACTCGCATGAAATTATTTTGAATCGAGAAAAAATATTTGAATGAAAACAAAAAAAAACGCGTTTGAATAGTTGGAACATTTTTGTTCCATGAAATTGGTAAACAACATTTGAAAAAAAAGAATTCGAAAAATTCGAAATAAAAAACGCTTCATGGAAATCAATGACATGCTGAATATTGATTACTTAATATTGTAAATGCTTACAACGCTTTTCTAGATTAATTAATAAACGCACTCTTTAAAAATAAACATAGAATAAAAAACTTTTTTTATTTGAATTGATGGCTTTTGGGTTCACCCATGAACGTCGAAATGATTTGCCATGATAATTCTACAGCTGACGATTTTGTCAATGTTCGTGATTCTCATGTTCTGTTGGCGGCGTATTGTAATGTATTTTGTGAACATTCAAAGAATGAAGCAGACTTATACTATCAATTTGGATAGTGCTAGTATAAAACACATGTATATTTTTTTTCACATGATGGTTATACTTTGTAATATGACATAAGAAGAAATGCGAGAGTGGCCTGGATGCGGAAGGCATCCAGGCCACTCTCCAGCACTCTCGGTCGAAGAGAATGTAGGACTCATGCGGGGGGTCTACGTTCAACAGTGGACGGACACAGGCTGATTATGATGATGATGAACTTTAATATTATTGAAATATGTTCTTAATGGTTCATTTTATCGCAAGCGCATTCATCGCGAGCAATATTTATGTTATTTTCACAATAAAAAACAACAATGGACACCCAAAAGCATTTCAAATAATTTCAACACAATGGACGTAAATGGCTATGAATAACTTTATAATAACAAACCACTGCGAATGTGTCAAAAAATAATAAAAAAGTAGAGCGCGTTTCATGAGTTATTTATTTTTTATATTCCTCTTTTTACATTTATTTTTCTCTTATTATGTTAGGACTATTGGGGACTTAAGTAGCGAAGTAAGGCTATGATAATAGACGTTTGCTGAAAGTGTTAAGTGGAAAGCTCGTGAGACTGGTATGTGAGCAATCCTGGGTTCGGTTTCCAATAAACCCAAATGTCACTGATAAGCTACACAATGCTCTTCCAGTATCTGTGTTTCTTTCTTCATACAATCTGAATCTATTCATGAAATATCAATATACACATATCCCCCACCCACACACAAACATAACACAAGTTTCCTGCATGCAGCGTCCAGTCGTCTTGTTGGAACATCATTTAGTCCACTAGTCTCGACCAATTGTGTCCTTCTGCGTGCGCTTTTATGAAAAATAAAATATTTAAAATATTTTTGTAATATGTCTAAGTTAACCCTCGCTTTACTATGTTAAAAACTTCCGCGCGTTCCGATGGTGTCAACTCGTTACACATTCTGATTTAAAGTGAATAAAATGAGTAGAAATTCGAAAAAATGTAAATATATTCAAAGATATCGCTTAATTTTACAACAGTTGATGTCAATAAGCAGTAATAATTGACATTTAATAGCTAAAAACATGAAAAACATCAGACGAAGACCTCAAACGGCCAGACGCACCTTCGCGCGTGAACTTCCGAGAGATACTAACATTACTTAGCCTGTCGATATATCGATGTGCCGACGCGCTTAGATATCATTTCGAACTAGGCGACCAACTGAGGTTTCCCGTCTCGCTCACTCATATTAGTACGTCAGCGAGAGTGAGGAGTATAGATGCCGCCGCATCTGTGTATTTTTTAATTTTATTTTCGCACACGCTTCCGGCAGGTCGAATGATTCATGACAGTTGACGCGTCTTGATTGTAGTGGTGAATTTATTCCGGATTTTAGAAAAATATTTCCTGCTCCCGATGAGTGCCTATTATTATAAATATTTTTTTTTCAATACGTAAATGTATTAAGGAGGAATACCTAAAATCTGAGCCCTGTGTGTATTATATTTACAGAGATATTTAAGTTATTACAAGCAATGTGTAGTCGATAGACATCACCGGGGAGGAGAGGTTAAGCAAAATGAATATAAATAAATGACCGCTTAAAAATATCTTGTGTCATTGTTTGGATTGAGCCGCCCGTTGGTCAGACTAATAATTAGATTTACAAAAATATGATTAACAAATGCTTAAATATGCCTTGGATATACTTTCTGTCTCTTGCAGTATTATTGTTTCGTTATGGAATTTGACGGAAACTTCGAGTATATCCATTGCATGTACTCAAGGAGCTTTGCTTGTAGATATGACTTAGGAATAAGTAGCAAGAATGATGGCAGCTGACAGAGCTATATATCTCAGAAATTTAGTAGGGCATATACTTCAGCTAGAAAAGAAATGGATGAAGAGGAAAATTTTCGATTTTTGTGACACTAAGTCTTGTGAACCATAGTTTGATAACGGTAGTGTTTAACACCACACACACAGTGTATTTGAAACTCTAAGCAAAAATTCTAAACATTTTTT
Source organism: Glossosoma conforme (assembly GCA_022606575.1). Taxonomy (NCBI): domain Eukaryota; kingdom Metazoa; phylum Arthropoda; class Insecta; order Trichoptera; family Glossosomatidae; genus Glossosoma; species Glossosoma conforme. The sequence goes on along the minus strand of JAGTXR010000050.1, from coordinate 2,026,281 downwards.
TTATCTACATTATCTGCAGTTCTTCAGTTTCTACATTCGCATACTCCAGATCTCTTTTATAATCTCTTATTTGCTTCATTCCCCCGTTTGTTTATATGAAAAAATAAAAAAAGAGGGCGCCTGTTTGATTTATTTATCTGGGTCCCCGTCCTTACAAATTCCGTCTTATTTTGTTAAGTCTATTGTGGAGCTAAATCGCGTGAAGGGGCTATGATAATAGCCACTTTACAGCCAGCTCTTGCGGTATATTGTCTATGATATAGCCAATTGAATAAATGTCACTGGCCGCATGGATTTTGCACGATTCGTAGCTTTGAATAAAGTGAATGTATATTATTCCCCCTTCCAAAAAAAATAACAAATAACAATCTTACTACAAATTTTTGTAGGCTATATTTATATGACGTTAACCTTTATTCGACCACTAATAACTTAGTTTTGCTGTTATAATATAAAAAAAAATATTATAGGATAGTTTCATACAAATAAAACACCTTTTTAGCTCCATCATATTTTTAAAAATTCGGCGTATATGTCTTGGTGGTAAAGCGTTTGCTTACCATACCGAATGTCATGTGTTCGATCGCCGATGAAAATTGAAATATATATTTTTTCATCGTTTTCAAGCTTTACAAATATCCCCCTTTTGTGTAACTTTGCTCCCTCGTCCGAAATATGCCATCCATAGTATATTAATTAAAATTGGTGGTAGACAAAAGTCCTCCCGCGAACACATGTTCGTAGTGAGCCCCGTAAAAATATATGAATGCGTAAATGCCGTTTATGACGTTGGTAGATCAAAAATTAGATGAGATTTCTCCATTACCGTCTGACGGTATTCTCCTGTATGTGTTTACGTAAAAAAACACAGTTTTGTCATGGCAACCGATGAAACTGTACAATTGTGTACTACAATTCATTTAAATAAGATAAAGTTAATAGATATTGTAAAACTATGTTCATCTTTTAATTTGTAGCTTCTGACACGATTTTTTATATTTATAATTTGTAGCAATTTCTCAATTTGAATTGCTCATATTAATAGCCCTTAAAAGGTACTCGTAATATTTATTACAAGGGATATTTTTCTCTCATTTCTCCCACGCTTTTTACAGTTTTTATGGAAACGCTTCCCATAAAAACCATCGCCATTACGAATGTTTAAGAATAAGTAAAAATAACATTTATGAAAAGAAAAACTATTTAAAAATAATTCAATTGTTACTTCTGTTGTATTATTCAATTTAGTTATTTTGGTGTTAAGCAAATTTCTCTCGGCATTTCTTTGAAGTGTTTCTTCTTTATTTCGAAGTTCTCCCCTCCCTATCGCTCCCCTTTGCCATAAATAACAAATTTGCGGTCTCAGCTCCCCTCAATATTATTTATGACTCTCTGAAGCGATCGACTTCCTCGTCGAGCACTGCATTTTTTTCATATTACCTACCTACCTATTCAAAGTTTTCGAGGTGAAAATTGATGCCATAAAATCAATGCAGGTAAACGTGAAAGATTTATTACCCATGATCACAAACTTGAAAATATTATATTTATACCTTTAAATTAATATTAAATTTTTCTTGTATTTATTGTCTTAAATTGTTTTAACTGCAATATTACATATCTTATATGCTCAAGCGAGAAATTGGAAGACAGGAGGCAACGTATCTTCATCATCAGCCTGTGTCCGTCCACTGTTGAACGTAGGCCTCCCGCATGAGTCTCCATCCTCTTCGATCCTCCGCCTTCCGCATCCAGGTCACTCCCGCTATTCTTCTTATATCGTAAGTCCATCTTGTAGGGGGTCGGCCAATGCTTCGTTTGCCAGTTCTTGGGCGCCGTTCCAATACTTTTCTTACCCATCGACCGTCGTCTCTTCGACAGATATCTCCTGCCCATTGCCACTTGAGTGTGTCTATTCGTTGAGTAGCATCCACTACTTGAGTTCTTCTGCGTATTTCCTCATTTTTTCTTTTAGCGACTATACACAGACTTTTCACCTTATTTCCATTGGAGGAACACAAAAAGAGGTTGTAAACGACTATACCTATCTGGGACAAGTAATACAACTAAGACGAAGTAACTTCTCAAAAGAAATTGACAGACGTATAAAACTGGGATGGGCAGCATTCGGAAAACTAAAGTACAAAAGTATTATATTAAAAAAATATCTAACAACTTCTTAGGTATCACATACGTAGGTTATCGTTAAAATGCATTTAGACAAATCAAATATATCCAGGTTAAGTCCCTGCTCTTTTGAATTAGCTGAATCCGCATTAGCTTTACAAAAACATTAACACATTGACATCAGCATGCTATAGCCCTTGGTGACTGGTACCGAAAACCTCGATTTACAATCTTTCGTCTCTTATTTCTGTTCGCTTGTCGTACATGTATGTGTCGCCGTATTGGCATTTTGGACAAGTCCGCTCACGGCTGTGACGTAAGTTACATAGATTGCCACTTGCGGCGCCCACGACGCCGCACGGAGTCAGTTGTGTGCAGACGACCGCGAGAAGGTCGCATTATATTATATTATTATTCGTCGCTCGACACTCAAACCGGGCGGACGTGTCTAGTCATCCTACCTACAGGATGGCGCACCGTTGCGATTGTGATATCGCGGAAATACATCGTCGCTTAGAAGAACACCGATTGCTGCTGGAGCGGCTCTTAAAGGCTGTTGGATGCGGGAAGGAAGATGCACTGACATCCGTTGGTTTGGACCCTCCACCCAACCCAACAAGTCTGCCGACTTCCCGCAGAAGGCGCTTGCCTCGAGCGTGCAAATCAATTCCGGCTACCTACGCTGAAGCTGTCACCATTCCTATGTCAACGTCACTTAAGTGTGACAGCAGAGACTCCGAGCCTGCCGTCAACGAATCCACTTAGAGTGAGGCCACCGAAGAGGACTCCTCGGAAGATACTATCGAAGGAGCCCCTGCTGTTTCGAGCAAAGCTCCCAAGGACTCCCGTTCTAAGCCAGGACGAATCATCGTTCGAGGAACTGGAGGACCTGAGTGCTTTCTCCGAGGATGTCCTCTCCTTCCCCCGAGCAATCTTTCCGGGGAAGTTCACCACTCTAAGTTGAGTCGCGCCTCTCCTGATGGGGAAAGGAAACAACATTCAGCACGTCTGGTGATCCGTGGTTCTGCAGCTCCTTCAAAGAAGGTTACTGGAGTGAAGATGACGTATCTTCACGCCAAGGGCCTTTACCCAGATACATCGGCTGAAGACTTGCAGAGCTTCTTGGCAACGACCGCTGCATGCAATCCTTCTTGGATGACCATCAGGAGGATGGTCTCTCTCATGGAGCCTGAAGTGTGGCCTGAAAGGACCATCGTTCAACCCTGGATACGAGTAAGACGAAAGAATCGCAGTGAACAGTGGTTGAAACCAACTTGAGTGGAGATATTTACATATATAGTGTAATATTGCTTTAGATTCAGTGTTGGTGTTTATGGACGCAAAATGTTACACGTTTGATTTTGTGACAATAATGCCTTGTTATTTGTGTGTCAATCATGATATACTTATGACAGGGTTTTTGTTGTTACAAGTGAAACTATTTATCTTGAGTCTCCTGACGCTAGTTCTGAGTGTGAGGTCAGTGATACTAAATGTGTCAATAAATTTACATCGCCAAACTTATGTTACCTATGGTATTGTTAATTTATTATTATTGTACTTCAGAAATGCATTGAGTTGATAAAAGTTGTAATGTTTCTGCAAGGAAAAAAATAAATAAAATTGAAATAAAATTGAAAATTATGGCCGGCCCGGCATATTATTCCGCTCGGGCCGGAAGTTTGTAAAGTTATCGGAATATATGTGCTCAATATGTGCTTCTGAAAAAGTCTTTGTGTTCTTAACACTATCCAGTCCGATTACACAATGTGTGTAATCGGACTGGATAGTGTTAAGAACAAAACTAACTTTTACACCCATGTGTGGTGTTGCTCACCAAAACCAGTTACTTGTATAACGAGAATGTACTCTGAAAACAATGCCTTGGTAAGTGCTCCCAAGGAGCGCAGGTACAAGGCAACCGGCCCAGGGGCCTAAGGCCCCAAAAAAAAAAAAAAAAATGTGTGTAATCGCCAGGCCGAACGTTAAAGGCGGGTCACACAACATGTGTGTGATCGTTCCGCCAACGCTTAGTGGCCGACAATACACAGCTTGTGATGTTTTATCAAACGTTAGCGGCTGATCACACAACATTTGTGTTGTTTTACTTTCTCAAACCTTTTCAGTGAGGGTCATATTTAATTGTATTGGAACACATGACGATAGATTAAGCAATTCTTTAAAAAAAACAGTCGGCCTCCAGCGTAAGTTTAATCGAGTAACGCGCGGACTGGATAGTGTTAATCTGCTCCTGATCCTGCCACCACGCGACTGAATAACTAACTTTTTAGAGAGGAGGATGTTAACATATATCTCATCATTATATAATTTTTCTTTGGTTTGTTGATGAGACAAATGTCATACGAGATGATATTTGATATGAATGTGTATCAGTTGTCGAAAAAAATACGACAAAAATATTTTCTAGCGAGTCAGCAATTCAGTCGCATGCAGTAAGAAAGATCTTTGAATTGACTTGACTATACACGCATCACACCGATGCTGTCTGGTGTGTTCCACCGTCTATATCTGCTTGGCCGACCTTTGCCGCTCGGCGGAGCTTGTACCGTTAGCAGCAGCCTTGGTCTCCGATCAATCTCTGTTTTTCTGCGATGCAACGGAACTTGCCGGCTGAATGCTGCGGTGGACGTGACGCAAGGTATCCTCAAACGTAACGCACGTAAAATATTAAAAAAAAACGTAGATTGGTATGTAAACACATACAGAAGAATACTAATTACCGACAGAGGGTGATAGTAATTCTGAAGTCTCATCTGTATAATTCTTTGATGCTTACCATGCTGCATATGGCTAGGCGCTGCATGTAAAGTGTTGATCTGCCAACGTCATAGACTACAGCTCGAGATTCACGCATCATCCTTAATTATTACAGGAATTTACTATGAATGGGTGGTCTTCACGGGACGACTTTCGTATACCACCGATTTTGATTAATAAGCTGCGACTGGCATTTTACGTGTGAGCGATCAAATTCACACCAACGTTTATTTTAGAGCTCAGAATTCTATTATTATTTTTTTTTAATCTCTGTCGGGGATCGAGCCCACGACCTTTGGCTTGCAAAGCAAATGCTTTGACCATTGAGCTATGACCGCCGGCAATTGATAAGATTGGATAATATATATACTATAAACACAAGATATTCGTTAGGCCTGTATATATTTGTCCTGTAACTAATTAAAGGTTTGGGTAGTAAATTATTAAACAATATTACATTAAATAAACTGGCAGTATATTAAATATATTGGTACTATCCACTGTGTAAGTACGAATGTGGTCAGTTATAAAATTAAAATGTCAGTAATATATTCACTACTGCCAGTAATTAATGTAAAATGATGACTAATTAGCACAAAAATTGGAAAACCTAACCTATTATTAATTTCCCTAATTGACCTATCCAATTTGTGGTCCGCGTCCAATGTTACTTAACTTCGAATGATCCGACGAGAAGTGCGCTAATGATGCGCCATAATCGCTGGACACATTAACTGCACTAATATAAAAAAAATGGTGCACAAAAGTTTGAAAGGCATTGCACATGATTGTCTGTACTACAGGTACTAGGTTGTTATGTTACACTGTATGAATGTGGTCTGTATTGTACGCCGGTAGCAGACCTGTCCAAGTGTCGCCCCGCTCTTTGAAAGACCGCCGGAGCAAATGGCAAACCAACAAGAAGTCATAGAATTTCAATTCGCTTCGACTAACTGTAACTCGCATGAGGTATCACCGACAACAGCCCATCTATCTATTATAATTATTCAGTATCGTCATCTAAGTTATGCGCATTCATCGAGAACTACTGAAATGCTTGTATTATAACTTATGGTCGTAATGAACTGCCGACTCCTCCAGAAGTTTCCTACAGTCGACAACGGAACTGGTGATACCTGAGGCCACCATGCGGCTGAGCATGTGGAGAGGCGCAACTGAGGGGAATGCTTGGATTGCCCCGAAACAGGACCTAGTCCCTGGACACACCAGGGGTGGAATATATGGAGGTCCCTTAACAGACTTCGAAGTATGCAAGGCACAAATGAAAGCCTGACAGTTTTACAGCGGACCGACTGAATGTGACTGCGGCGTGGAGCAGACCCTGTCACACCTTCTGAAGTCTTCGTTGTGTCCGAGTAGCTGCACCCAGGAAGACCTGATGATGGCCGAGAGTAACGCCATCGATGTCGCCCACTTCGGGGCAGACAGGATCTGACCCTGTTGTTTCCGAAACGATTATATATAACCAATCGCCGCCACACAGCTTTGTCACCTGCCTCGGTCCATGTCCATTATATGTATAATACGAGCCCAAGAGCTTGAAGGAAATGCAGCTGTAGTTTGTGCTATTCTGCAGCATCCACAGAGTATATCTGAACCAAATCCACCTTCGCCTCTTGACCGTTTGTAGTACGAAAGTCTCAATTTTCATTTATTTGGTCTGTCGTACCCACAGTATTCTACGGAGCCACCTGCTTTCGAAACACATTAAACGTCAAAAATGGCTTTTGGTGAGATGCTAAGATTCACAGCTGCAAAGAAGAATGGGGACGATACAGAGACTACATGAATGTTACTTAACAAATGTCTTACCAAACCAATAAAATTTACCGATCGCTGTCTAACATCACATATCCCTTCCAGGCTATGTTCTCATACTCCTTTCCTTTCTAACAACACATCTATCTATCCCAGAAAGGACCAATATGGTCTGGTTGAGCCCCTTGTATTATATTAGTTTAGGCCTCGAGAGCATCGGGCTACTGACTCGATGTCATTAAATCTAAAGATCACTAACATTTACAATCAGCTTTCGAAGAGACCTCCATCGGCGCGAACTAAGTGTTTTACGCGATTCTAATAAACTCTGTTTTAACTATCTCAGTAAATATTGAATATCAAAATGAAATACTGTTAATTCTAATAAGAGTATTCCAATATCGCATAGAATAACAATAAAAAGGGAAAATATATGGTTTGCGCATTTTACTACGTAGCGTTTTAATCAATTGTACCGACCTGTTTGTTTGCAACTGGCTGCAGTTTTAAATAACAAATAATGCACTCGACTAAACACTGGTCGTTCCAGTTAACCGAGTTCTTTGTCGGTATTTATCGTTCCTGTTAATACGACTACTATCGGAGGTCTTTAATTACAGGTACTCTGTACACATAAACATTACTGTGTATTAATTTATCTATAATACACGATGTTTCCCGCTCCTTACATTTCTTGAAAATGAATCTTACTGTCTCCATTTTCATCATCATTAAAGTGAAATTCAAGAAAAAATATTAGCCTCGTGCAATGTTCATTGTCATCCATCAACGTTCAAAGTATTCAGTTGCATTTATTTTCACTGTAGCTGCATTTTTATCGAGGTTTTTTTGGGTGAAAAACACTTATAATAAAAAAAAACACTTATAACCGCATGATACAATATTTTCAATCTTGCATGTGTCCCTTACAATTAGTCGAAATATGTATGTACATCGAGTATTCCATGAATTGCTTGCGTAACTTCTTCGTAGTATCAATCCGGTGGATTGGTTTGCAGCAACAAAATCTTGCATCTAGATCTCCACTCTTTTCGATCCTCTGCAATCCTCTTCAGCTCAGCATAAGAGCTACAACTCATGTCCTCAAACACTTGCTGCAAATACTTTCATCTAGGACGCCCTCTACAGTTTCTAACCTCAACCATCCCCTCCACAATGTCGTGAAGAAGACCATCGTGGCGCATGATGTGACCGATCCATCGGGTTCGCCTCTCTAAGATGGTTCTTACTAGGTGCCTATCGTCCTTGATTATGCTGAGAACCTCATTGTTCGTGACGTGTCTCTCCAGGAAATTCCGAGAATTCTTCTGTATGACCACATCTCAAAGGCCTCGAGTATTTTTTATCACTTTAGGATAAGCACCATGTCTCACAGCCGTACATCAAGATGCTCCAAACAAATGTTTTGGCAAGTTGCTTGCGGAGTTTTAAATTAATATTTTTTGACTCAAGAATTTTTTTTTTTTATTGAACGCTAGCCTTGCTTGATGTATGCGACTGTTGACTTATCTTTTTGTTCTGCCATCCCAGGTGATCATCCTTCCAAGGTATACATTACTAGAAATTAATTCCACGCAAATTGCACTGTGCAATATAATCGATGACGTTAACTACGCTTCTCGGATGTAATAATATTTTAATTGTTAAATTATTTGTTTATTTTTCGTGCTGTACTCGCTGTAAACAATCTACACAAAGTGCAAATTCCAATGTTTTCATCTGTTTAAATAAATTTCTTAGAGCGCCTAAAATATTGGCCTAAATTCCTAAATATAAACAAACCAAATATTTTCTTAAAAGACACTGCAAAATTACGCGAATTCGAATATGTGAATTGATGTTCGAAATGGCAAAAACATTGCAGTTTTAAAATGTCAACTTTTATAACATACATAAGAGTATCGGCTCTTTCTCACGGACATCCAGCTTAGCAGGATCGGTTTTTTACTGGATACCGCAAAAATCATACCTGTGTTCACACACAGAAGTTTTCATCCTGTTTTTTACATTGGCAGTCGGAGAAGAAAATTCAGACGCAATGCACGTGAATATTCTCCAGTAAAAAACCGTATGCAGGATGTTAGTGGGAACACTTCTATTAAACTATGTACGTTACTAAACTGGATACCGTTTTTACTGGATCCTGTCGTCCGGTTTGTAGTGGCAAAACCGTACAGCACATTTCGAACGGATCGGATTTTTGCGGTATCCTGCAAGCCGAATGCTCATGTGAATGTTACCACAGTAGTACGTATACTACTAAACGTGATCCTGCAAAAAACCGACCCGCAAAAAACGATACGTTGCTGTGGGAAAGGGATCTATATGTACTAATTCATTATGCAGTCGGTGAAAAGACGAAGATGGACCAGGTGAACACACCTTTTAATCATCTTTCTACGTTTTTAATGAGTATAAACCACAGTTTTTAAAAATTAAGCACACGTAGGAACGTAGTACAACCGGTCAAAACCAGCAATGTGTTCAATTCTTTCGGAGATTGATGGATATCTCCCAGAGAATGAGAAGGACAATGTATTGAAAAACATAGCGTTAGAAAATGAATTTTATTGGCTACTCTTGGTGAGGTTCAAATGCTACAATTCGAAAGAGAATATCTTTGTAGGAAGCACTCACATCAATTTAGTATTCAAATCACGTTATACAACTCGGAAATAGCGATAAGCATGGAATCAAAATTTAATTTATATTATTATGTGTTTGATAACAATAGGTAAATTGAAAAGAAACCACAACGCTGGTAACAATTATTTATTTGAAATAAAAGAGAATACAAAAATTACCTTATAAATACTTGGTCCTGATTATTGTTGACGACACACTAGTAAATATCCGAATAATCAAAAACGTTCGAAAACAATTGAACACGACTGAAAAAAAACAAAGCAATTCGAAAAACAAAATTCAAATAATGTTCCATTTTTTAATATTACGTTGTTCGCAATCATTCTATCATGACCTATCTTGTATAAAACCGATCCTTAAATAAATTGACAATAAAATAATATAATCTTGTATTTAAATAATTACAGTTAACGTGAAATGAACATTTTACAACAGCATAAAGATAGATTTCTGCAATGTACATAGTTTATGATTATTCCACGTTTTCTTCGTATTTTATACAACACAAACTTAAGTTTACTTTCTTTCATAAAGGTAAAAATAATGATTAGTGGCGGTATTTCAAACTAATCGGCGAGATTACAAAACTGTACTTCAGACTCAAGTCTTTCAGTAAGAATTTTAACAACATAACAAATAATACAGGCATAATTTAGTGTTAAAAGTTAAAGCCTTCGTGGAAGGAAATATAAGCATTTAACAGTTATGTTATCATCACAGGTAAACTAAGAATCATTTAGAATACAGAATATTTATAATTTAAAATACTTATTTTGACTGATTGACGTTTTGAAGAGACGAAGATGTACTTGGTTAGAAGATATTCTCCACATGTTGGTGAAAACAGCATAAAATAACTAAATTATAGATGTCTTTACTCCTTTAATTGTAATGCATCTTAGACTTATACAGATAATGTATTCGTTGGAAATATAAGATACAGAGCTTACTTTGCGGATACGTTAACCCTTTCATTACGGCTCGGTGGAATACAAATTAAACAGTCAGTTATAAAACTAGTATTTGAAGCATAAATGTACTTATCCGGTTTATTTTCATATATCACATTGGTTCTTGTATCCTTTAGCCATCAGATGATGCATAAAAAAATATTCTAAGAAAGAAGCAAAACGATATAGCACGGCTACCGATGTGAACGGTAGTGGAATATTAAACGGCATATATCGGCTACCGATGCGAAAGGGTTAAGTAGTATATAAGTAATAATGGGTTCAACCAATCCTCACGACTAAATTTTAGTACTACAACGCCTCCGAGAGTATCGGGCTATCGGGCACCAATATACTAAGGTGAAGCAAAAATTGAATGCGATTAAAAATATTGGTCTCACATAGATAGAGAACATTGGTGCCACGACGCTTGACCAGAAATGATAATCAGCTCTCCTATAACGCATATTTTATTTATAACGTAGATTTATCCTATAGTGTTTGAGTAATTTTTTCATATAAGAGATCAAGTCCCTTATATATTATTATTTTGGATACAACCGACGGTCATAGCTCAATGGTAAAGCGTTTGCTTTGCAAGCCAAAGGTCGTGGGTTCGATCCCCGACGGAGATTAAAAAAATGGATTCTTAATCGATTTCTGAGCTCTAAAATACCCCGGTTGGTGTGAATTTGATCCATCACCCGTAAAATGTCAGTCATAGCCTATCAATTAAAATTGGTGGTAGACGAAAGTCGTCCCGTGAAAGACCACCCATTCATAGTAGATTCCTGTAATAATAAAGGATGATGCGTGAATCTCGGGGTGTAGTCTATGACGTTGGCGGATCAACACTCCACATGCAGCGTTTAGCCATATACACCATGGTAAGCGTCATAGAATTCCACAAATGAGACTTCAAAAAATTACTATCACCATCTGTCGGTATTCTCCTGTATGTGTTTACATAAAAAAAAAACCGCCTCTTAGAACTAAATCGTCCAGGTCTCAGAAGCATCTGGCTAATCATCCGATCTTATAAAAACGCTATAGAAAGGTTGACTGTATATTAAAAATGATTATCAAAATATTATTTATAAACTACATTTTCGTCAATATATTCGGCTACGAATAAAATAAAAGTAGACGAAGAAATTAAAATAAACGTAACGTGGACGCGTTACATAAAACACAAACAAAAAAAGCAGCCTTTTATGTGGGTTGAAGTTTCGGACTAGTCGCTTCTATGGGGACAATACGGCCCAGGTAGAGGTTTACTAAACCACCTGTGGCTCTTGTAGGCAACCACCGCGTGTCCCACGAACCACGCGGGACTTAAAACACACGTGAGATCAAATCAAACCACCTGTCTGATCTACAAAGTGGCACGCCCCATTTTGATGTATCAATGATAAACTTGTTATTAAAAAAAATGTGGAACATAGCCGCGATGTTGGAGACACTTAAAACTTATTGGCGCCTTTTATGAAGATGACTACGAATGTTCAAGTTAGGTTAATTTAAGAGTTAAAGCAATAATGAGTGTATTAGTTTAATTTATTTTGATGAATGTGCAGTGGTTAAAAACATTTTAAAATTATCTGCAATAAAGGTAAATCAGTCTTTGAATAAATAAAGGAAAACATTCGTATAGTTGCGTGTCAAATTTGATACAAATAATTACTATATAAGATCAAATATTGTGTATTCGTGAACATACTTTAATATGTTACGCGATAGTGTAAGGAGTCCTAAGTTAATATTTTTTAATTTAAAAAATTTAGGTTTTTAGATTATTGCAGTAAATCGTAAATTTAGTTAAAATCAGATAACAAAATTATCAAGGGGAAAATAAAATATCTGCCTAAAACTAAAAATTGTGAAAAGTGTAAAAACGTGTATTTTTGAGCTAAAATATTCAAACGGATTGAAAGTAATACATTGCAATAATTGGTGACACACTTAAAACACGATTAAAATGACCTAATTTTTAATTATTTGAATCTTTACTTTTAGGCACATATCTATTTATAATCTGTGTTTTAAGAACTTGTAAAAACAGTTCTCTGTAGAGAGCTAGAATAATAAATAAATAGTTTTTGAATAATTGCGCAATAACTATATATTTTCCGCACACAAACATCTAAGTAAAGAGTGATACAATCCACAGGTAAGCCACTCCTCTGGTGTAGCTCTCCTGCATGCAGTAGGAGTGATGTCACAATGATGATCACATTATACTACACCTGCCGTCAATGCCATTCAAGTAAAAACACCAACTCGGGTAAAAACCACTCAACCAAGCAGTGACTTACGCTGCAGCACTAGTAAAAAAAGGCCAATTAAAAATATTGTTTATAAAATAAATATGCAGTGTTTTCTACTCACCAGCTATCTGTTACATTGTCGTCTAAGTAGGTAATATGCTCTGCAACCGAATACCCGAAGTATGAACCCGGCATCCCTCTCTTGATGATGGGAATCCTGGTTTCCAGGTTAAAACTCACCACAAAATCACATAAAAATAAACACAGAAAGGCTGCAGCCTTCATAATGCGGTTGTCATGCATTTTGAATTCACTATTTGTTATATCACTGAACGATAACTTATGAAATTACGGCGGATCAAATGTTTTCACGGCGATTTCGACTAAGCCGCGTGTTTATTAGACGTTGTTTACATGCTTTTGAAAGCATCGCGGGAGCTCGGACACAACCTCATTCGTACGCTACCACGAGCATACTGAACTAAAAATACCCGGTTCACTTTGAATCAGTTGTGACATTCAAAGTGTGTTTTTTTTAAAGCCGTCACTTTTTAGGTTATAATAACAACTTATATTTTATTAAGCTGCTGTTATTATTTTATATTTTTTGTGAAGCTATGGGAATGATCTATAAAATTAATTTAATAATTTATATATTTCATAATATATAAAACTTCCATTAGTCTTGCGTCAAGCGCCATCTGTTACTAAATTTAAAAAGTTTAAGAAACGCAGAATATTACTTAGTAATTTATTTGTCAGATGTCGCAATAATATTTAATTCAAAATTTTAACGTTTTTTTTAACCTTGCGTTTACCTATTACTGTTTAGATCGGCCTTCCTTATGCAGTGCGCTATACAATTCTCTTTTTTACTTAATTATCTTCTACTAAGTTTTGTTTTGAAGTTTTTTGGTGGTGGTAAGTCATATCGCTTTTAGTATTTTAGGTATTTATTTTAGGTATTTATTCAACAATTGAAGGTTGTTTGTTGTAATTACAACACTATGCTTGAAAATAGACACAACCAGTGGTGTAGTTGTAAATAATTTGGTATATATATATATATATATATTGTGTATATAAATATAAAGATCATTGATTTATTCGATACTTATGTTTGCTTTTATCTTATCTGACTGATTTTTATATGTACATGTATGTTTATTTACATAAAAAACTAATTTATAAAATACTAATTTAATTTGAATATCCGCAAGTAAAAAATATTATTTAAAATTTAGAAAAAAACTAGTCTTATTTAGCCCCACTATACCACTGGACACAACTATATGGATCCTTGTTACTTATGTATATCAGTGTCTATTTCCAACAATTGAGCATTCATATATATATATAATATACCCGTATGAACTGTATAAATATATATATATATATATATATATTACCCTTATTTTATTAACTAGGCTTATAAGAAAGTGGACAGAGCTGATAAATTAAACTATTAGAAATTAGAAAGTAGTATTTTGTCACATTGATCTGTTTGGTTTACTAAGGAATCTGGAAACTATTGGTTGGTAAATAAGGTTACATATTCTAATTTCATATTACAACTCAAAAGTAGGCAATAATTAAATAAAAAATGTAATATTGTTTAATTTTTTATTAAATATTATAATACAAAATATTTTAAGGAATACAAAAATACTGAAATGTTTTCTACAAATAATATCATCACCTTCTAAAATACATTAATCATTGATAATAATTTATTCAATTGGATTAATAAACTTATATTTAAAAAATATTGTAATTGGGTACCTTGGTGCGTTAAATTTACTATAAGTTATAACAATAATCAATTGGCACTAAATTTTCTAATTTCATAGCATTAATAATCACAAATTTTAGTGAAATATCTATGTTTTATTCTGCCAATAAAAATATACTTAAATTTTATTGATTGTATACAAGTTAACTATCCATTTTTAATAATGTTTTATTTATAAGTTGGACAAATTACTCACAATCAATATCAGGCACCACACTAAAAGTTCTTTAAAATTGCATTAATTGTGAATAAATTTTACATTTTGAATCTAACTTCTCAGTATAAATACACGCAAAATTCATTCTTTATTCTTCTTTTCATTATTATCTTTTTAAATGAAGGTATATGATAACCCATGCAAATGCAATGCGCATAAAATCATTGAGATAGATTTTGATTTAAATGGCCAATTTATTGCAACAGCTTAAATTATTTTATAAATAATGATAAATAATCAGCAGATACCAATCCGCTCTATTGTAGAGATTTGCGCTCCAACACCTTAATACATTGATATGTTAGAGACTCTCTTGGCACAAATAATTTAAGGGACAAATACATAAGTGATTGATAATGTTTGTGTTTCATAATGGTAAAACATAGCATTCACGCCTATTTTTCAGAGATTCACCCGCAGACAACTAACTCTTGCAAGTTTTGGACTCCTCAAGGCAGTGGATGGAAGGTGAGCTCGGTCTGGGACTGTACAAACAGCTGGTTGAGCTGAGAGTCCAGTCCAACATTGTAGACCTTCAAAAGTTCTGCCTTGGACGCGCCGGGCTCCTTACGGACCAGAGCGACTCCCGAGACTCGCATGAGATGAACCTCCTCGTCCACTGAGCCTCCGCGGGTGGTTGCCAGGGTCACGTGGCAGGTGACGTCCACGTGGACGTGTTTCTGCACGGCCATGCGGCTGCGGGGAGGACCGCCAAGGAATTCGGTGCGTTCCTCGACTTGGGGAAGGTCGGCGCGGAAGACAGTGGCTTCACCAAGATGCTCCTGTGGAAATAAAAAATATGTCTTAGAATAGATCTATAGATTTTAAAACAAAAGTAAATGTAAAGTAAGAAGATAATGAAGCATCAGAGTAAATGTGTATATCAGTTGATTATCTCTTGTTTCCCATTCTAATTGCAAGCTGTGGAGTTTTATGTACCCAATGAGGTCCAACTGCAATGGTTATTATATATGTGTTAGCATATTTGTTTGGTTTATAGATCTACGAGTAAGTAAGTGATTTATAACATCTGTGCTTATATTACTTTTCCTAATGCTGATGATTTACTCTCAATTTTTTCCTAGTTGCCTTTTAAGATGTCTGAATATTTTTGTTTTCAATCATTTTGCTAATAAGGGTAAATTCCTACATTATCTTAATTCGTATGTATCTTTTTTTATCAAAAATGTCTTATAGTTTTTAATAATATTTACTTTATAGTTTCCTCAGAATCACTTGGCCGTTTGGCTGCATGTGATAGGCAAACATAACAAGAAGAGTCTTATTGGCTCCAAGAAGGTTGATGCTTACCCCATTAGCTGTGACTTGGAAGCGCATGCCCGTGTCCACAGCACGAGGCTCCAGCGCTGCTCCATCAGCGTGCGAGTCTGACCAGAAGTGGTTCTCCGGGTCATTGAGGGTGTCTGGTGCAAAGGTGAGTCTCTTGGCGTAACCGGCGCCGATGTTGAGGAGCCGCAGAGAGCGACCTCCAAACATGTGGCGACGGGAGCCTGCAGCACGAGCACGGTAGCTAAAGCCGGCGATGATGCGAGGGTCCACGTAGGTGCCTAAAGACAAAATAACCACACATGAAAAAAAAACAGTCGAGACATATTACAAGAGCTTAAAAATTTAGATGAAAATTGAGGTTAGATAATATTTTGAGATTATTTGCATGTGGGATTCAAAATTATCCGATAATGCTGAATACGGCTATTCATCAGTC
Source organism: Glossosoma conforme (assembly GCA_022606575.1). Taxonomy (NCBI): domain Eukaryota; kingdom Metazoa; phylum Arthropoda; class Insecta; order Trichoptera; family Glossosomatidae; genus Glossosoma; species Glossosoma conforme. The sequence goes on along the minus strand of JAGTXR010000050.1, from coordinate 2,009,978 downwards.
AACCATAAATTATTGATGTTTTTTAAGGGATTGTGGCAACACCATGTGGACAGAACGTGCTAACGTCAAGTCTGTCAAAAGGCAGTCACACTCCAGACCATGATACACCATGCCACTTCACGTGGTATTGTCACATAATAGACCTTGTTGTATTTGCGATTTGACAATAAAATGTCAAATCTTTTTAAAAAGATCAAGATATAATCTAATCGATTTGTTGATCTGCACATGATATACAAAAAATATAAAAGATAATTATTCTTATTCATAAAAAGAAACCAACAGTGAGTTCGGGAATCAAACTAACGACTGTACTCATCAAAGTCAAAGCTCTATCAACCCTACCACAACTATTCTTAGAATCTACTAATTTAACATTTAGTATTAAAATTACCCAATTGGTTTCAAGTTAAATTCTTTAATTAAAATAGTTGACTAAACTGAGAGACTCAGCTCTAGCAACAAATCGCATCAGAAGATTTCATTACCACAAAGAAAACCTTCCAACTGGCAAGAACCATAACCCTTTCATTACGGCTCGGTGGAATACAAAATTATAAACTGTCAGTTATAAAACTAGTATTTGAATCATAAATGTACTTATCTGATCTATTTTCATATATCACATTGGTTCTTGTATCCTTTAGCAATCAGATGATGCATAAAAAACTATTCTAAGAAAGTAGCAAAACGATATCACGGGTACCGATGTCAACAGTAGGGGAATCTTAGGCGGCATATATCAGCTACCGATGCAAACGGCCTAACAGACGATCCTGGAAATTCCTGAACAGATATTCTACTGGAGTTTGGTAGAACAAAGGACAACCTTGAGCGGTGGGGAGTGCTTCGGTTGGGAAAATCACTGTTGTGTGACTGTGGAATCCTGAAAATATAGTTGATAAATCAAATGATCTCTGTAAACTCACCGATGACAGGTAGCTCGTAGCTCTCCAGCCCGACGACTGTGTATTTGGTTGGAACGTCTCCAATGTCGGCTCCAGCGACTGTGATCCTCCTCTGGCCCGACTGCACGCCGGGGCTGAGCTCGAAGCCTCTGTTTGCCTTGCTCTTGACTCCGATGCGCGCCGCCAGCACGCGCAGCACGCCAACGCGCCCGGCACGCGCGCGGCGCACCACGGCCACCCCGGACACGGGGATCAGCCCGGCCTCGCACTTGCGCTCGTACCACTCGATCTTGCACAGCGCGTCAACCTGGACCTTCTTCTCGATGGAGCCGTCAGGGTTGATTGTCTGCTCGAGTTCAATTTGTTCTTTCTGTCAACAAAAAAGACCTTCTGTTAGCACTTAGAATATTTCATTCTTCTTCGTAGTATCAATCCGGTGGATCGGTTTGCAGCAACAAAATCTTGCATCTCGATATCCACTCCTCTCGATCCTCTGCAGTCCTCTTCAGCTCAGCATAAGAGCTACAACTCATAACCTCGAACACGCCTCCTACAGTTTCTTCCCTCAACCATCCCTTCCACAATGTTGTGAAGAAGACCATCGTGGCGCATGATGTGACCGATCCATCGGGCTCACCTCTCTGAAATGGTTCTTACTAGGTGCCTATCCTCCTTGATTATGCTGAGAACCTCATTGTTCGTGATGTGTTTTTTATATTTAATATATTGATGTGTATATTATATTTAATTAAACGTGAATAAATCCCAAAAATTTTTAAATACTTCTAAAATATAGTATGGTTCCTAAATCTTAAATAAAATAATTGATATTCATTGGAATTTTGAATTTAGTCATTTTAATCATTTTAACATTTATGCAAGCCCGGATACTAAGTGTAATTTGTTTTCTAATATATAAGGATAGATAAGGATCTAGTCAGGAATAATTCTATATTTTCATGATTATATCTAGTAATTGTCATACAATACAACTACACAAGTTTCTTTCATTCCATATACTTAAGCTTCAGAACAGCAATCTAAATAATGCACAGAAGAAGAATTTTACAGTTGAATAAAGTTGATTATCTATGATTTGCTGTAGCCAATGTTCCAAATTTGAAATACTCGTATATTCATAGATATTTTTACTGTATTGGTTACATACTTGTTATTAGCAAATATTGATTCAATGATTATGTGTTAAGAAGTCTTAGTTGTGTTTACCTGCAGCTGGACAACTTCCAGCGCCCCCTGCGGCTCTCCGTTGGCGTCGCACACGGTGAACTTGTCTCCGATGGACACGGCCTCGATCTCGAATGCGAATCCCTCAGGGCGCGAGTCGCTCCAGAAGTAGTGATCATTAGCGTTCAGCGGGGAGTCTCCGCTCTCGAAGGTGAAGCGACGCGCGTAGCCGCGACCCACGCCCAGCAGCGTCAGGGCCTGACCCTTGAACAGTGGGCGAGGCTTGCGGGCGCTCTCGGGCTCGTCAAGACTCTGGAAAGATTTAAAAATTAGGTTAGGAAACATTATTTTTATTATGAGTGTTGGACCCCGCTGAAACATGACTTGGATAGGATTCATGTGGCAGAGATGAAGATGCTGAGGTGGGCGGACGGTGTGACTAGAGTGGACAGAATGAGCATATTCGGGGTTCATTTCGGGTGGCCCCCATACCTGAAAAGATAAGGGAAAACCGCCTAAGATGGTATGGTCATGTGACATGGAGAGACGAGGACTATATGGTGAAGAGAGCCCTCAACATACCCATGCTGAGAAGAAGACCTGGACTGCAACTGTAAAGAAGGATCTGAAAACCCTGGGTTTGACCGAGAATGCAACGCAGGACAGACAGACATGGAGAATGTGCACAAGGAGAGCCGACCCCAGATGATGGAAAATGGCGATGCTAAAGAGAGTCAGGAAACATTATTTATGTGGCTTAAAATAGATACAGCATTCTCGTCATTAGATACATCGTAATATTCTGACACATGTTAATGCAAGACAACTTCTTGATACTAAAGAATCCCAAAAAGAGCAAGCAGTTACTATGTTACAAAGACAGATGAAATGATAAGAAGTTCGATCAATTCAACGATTTCAAATGTATAAGCTTATTGGGGTGGTTTGAACAAGCCTTGGGTCTTATATTAACCTTTAAACGCCCACTGGTCCCATACGGGACCACAAATTTGCGTCGTTCAATGCCCTATCAGGCCAATGTTTGTAATGTTTCGTCGCACAATAGATTCTTCCATGAAATTTAATACTATTACAAATTAATGTAATCCTATGTGAAATGAACCATAAGCACTCCTGTATGGGACCGTAGGGCACTGGACGACACAAATCTGCGGTCCCGTAAGGAAACCACTGGGCGTTTGAAGGTTAGCTCAAAATATTTTAAGAACAGCGTTAGAGACATAGACCCCAGCCATAATCCCCAATCCTTAACTCCACCCAACTCAAATACCTACCCTCTAGTGAAACTGTTTCATTATTAGTAAATATTAATTTACATGTCAGTACGTGTGTGCACGTTGGAACTGATGAAGCTTTCATAAATTGATTAACTGCAGACTTCCATTATGTGAAACAGTGCTCAGTGTGATCCATGTTAAAACACGGTATGAAATTCATAACTGGTATTTACCACAATATTAATTGAAACTAATTTGTTATGCGCCAGCTCTACGAATGCTCCATTTCAGTGCTGCAGAGCAGTTAGTGATGTACTAGTTCCTTTTGCAGGCAACTTGTAGCTTAACCTCCAGAGACAAGCGTGACCTTATGGTCACAGTGAACACTATTGTCTATTTATCCGTACTCCAGTCCCTTTTCTACCTGAACATTGTATCTTTCGCTCAGTTTCGGTTAAGAAGTGTCTCCACCACAGTTATTCTGCAGCCGCGGCAACGGAAACAGTTACCTAGTACCCTTGTGAGTTATTTTATACAAAGCAGAATGAAAGGTGCGTATGTACCATGATCAGGAATTAAATAGAGAGTTTGTTTTTACCTCCAATGGCTGTATTCTGTATCTGAATCCTGCGTGCACGCGTCTATCAATGTAGACGCCCACCACGGGCTGCTGATGGGGTTTGAGGGGCGCCACACGGTACACAGCGGGCAAGTCTCCCAGGGCACCGGCATCCAGGAACACGGGGGCGCGACAAGCGGTCTGGCGAGAAAGCTCAACCTGCTCCTGAAAACATTCAAAATACACCAGTTAATAAACGGCTGCTGGATCGCATACTAAATACTTGTACATTACCCAAAAAACATTAGATAGATCATCAATTTAAGTGTTGCACTCGTTTTTAATATTTTACCTAATAGACATGCTGCGAAATATCTGCGACTCACAGATCTACTTTGTCAAAACAAAGTGTCAGATATACAGCGCCTGTATCGTTCCTATTCTTCTTTACGGCTGTGAATCATGGTGTCTCACCAAAAGCCGATGCACGTATAATAGGATTTGAAAATAGAAGCCTGCTTAGAATCCTGGTAGTACGATGGCTTAACTTTGTGAAGAGTGACAAGGAGAAAGAGCAGACAAGGCAGCCTTCTATACAACAGTTTATTAAGAGCGAATGGTAGACCTGATTAGAGAACACGTTCTGAAAATGCCGCAGGAGAGCATAAACTACTGCCCTCAGGCGCCGTACTGGAAAGCCGTCGGGAACTATACACAGAATGTACTAAACGGAGTTGCGGTAGGCGAAATTGTTATGGGATGAGGCGAAGACTATGACGGAGCTTTGTGGCGAAAGTTCGTGAATGCCAAATGCTCTAGTTAGGGAGCGGATATTGTATGATGGTGATGAGACATGTTTAAAAGTTATACAACTCTACATTCCAACCGTTTCACAGAATTCACTTATGTATCTTGTAATTTCATTGATCACATAGTTGATGATGTATGGCAGGTGGTGCACGAGCAGCATACTACGATTACGAGTATGATTTAAACAAATTCACAATCACATAATCAATTGCTTCAGGATGTCACAAATACGCAATTATCAGTCGGGATCATTGAAATGAATAAGCTCCTGCTCGCTTACTTCAGAACTAAGAAATGCCGGAAGAGTAAATCTGATGATGATTGTTTGCTTGCTGGGAAAGGGAATCTATTTCGGAACGAACGCAACCTTGGCCCTTAAAAATCTCTGCCAAATTTAATGACATAATAATAATGATATGTGCTAAGTACATTCTCTTAAGTTCATGTGTCATAATTAACTATTAAATTATGCACTACGCATAACAAACAGCCAAGAACTGTTGTCAAATAAAAGAAGTTTTCCAGGTGGTTTAGTACAGTGGATAGACTATTCGCCTATTGATAAAGTCACAGTCTTCGATTAGCCTTTTCGTATCGGTTGTCGGCATATGCCGTCATAAGATTCGCCGACCGTTGACATCGATTGACGCGATATATCGTTTTGCTGCTTTTTCAGAATAGTTTTTTATGCATCATCTGATAGCTAAAGGATACAAGAACCAATGTGATGTCCAGATAAGTACATTTATGCTTCAAATACTAGTTTTATAATTGACAGTAAAATTTGTATTCAAGCCGAGCCGTAATGAAAGGGTTAACAGTAACGTATATTTTCTCTCATGCTCTAATTTCCTCCTTTTATATAAAAACGTCTGTCTTAACCAGATCTATTTAATGATCCATGTATTGAGGATGTGAAGTAGTCATGTGTGTGAAGGATCGAGGAAACCGCACTTGTGAATCATTTTGCTTTTTTAAAAGATTCATATTGTACGAGGCAGAAATCAACACGGATTCTGGAAAAGCATTCTAAAGCCTTAAAATCTGGGTGTTAAACAAGAAACTCAAAAAACTGTTTATTCTAAATGCGAGTACTTAATTGACGATGATCTAAAAATTGAGAAAAGTTCAAGGAATGTTCGCGAGTAGTAGTAATATAGATTAATTTAACAAGTTTCCCCGTTTAAAGGGCAAACTGGTTAAATAAATACCTTGTTTTAACATGTATCACACTGAGCACTGTTTCACTTGATGGAAGTCTGCAGTTTCGCGATCTATGAAAGCTTGTTAGTATTTAAATACTCAGTGTCAAAGTTAATCAATGTAGCTAGTAGATATTAAATGTTTCCATGATAATATTCTACCGACATGATGAAAGTTCGTAAAATAGTGTATCATGTGTCAAAATACAAATATTTCAGGCTGTTGTCTAATAACATCAAGGTTTAGTGTAACAATACTAAGGGTTTCATATCCGCTTCTCGACCATCAGTATAATGGTCAAACACGGAATAACTAGCACAAGTATTTACGTATTTACGTAGAGTAAAAAACTATGATACGCTCCAAGAGATTTACTATCAAAGAATTGATTTACAGTTGCTACAAAAGTTGAATCAATAATGATATGATTCGTGTTCCAATAACAATAATTATCAATATCTGTTAACAAAGATATCGTGTCAATTAGAAATGTCAGAAGATTAACCTTGTCCGTGACCTTGGTGTTCTTCAACTACGCATCAGCGAGAGTCCACTTCGCAGTTAGCAAAGAGGTCAATTTAGGAAGTCGCACCGTGATAATAGTAAATAGAACATATTAAGTAATTGATCAATTTATCAGTCGTTTAAAGCGGTAGTGTCTCGCCGGTGAAAAAAATCAAAACAAATTTCTTACTGACGCGACGCGTAAAATATCATTATTGCAACGGGAAGAAAAATTTAAATGATTTGTTGACATGTAGTTGAGATGGCTGCGAATGTTGTTACATCACTACCTATTGCGAATGTAGTATCTAACCCTGCCAGCTGAGCGGCATTTAATTTAAAAAAAGGGTAAATCCACTCTTACAAAGTTGCCATAAACAAATTTGATACATTATTGTCCATACTGTGTCTTTCTATAATCAAATAAAAATAAAAAAAGTGACGTTTATCATCCACGATTAATTGTCACATACAACTGTACTCATATCACGTGAATAAGTTTATCAAATAGTTTAGCTATTTACATAAAAAAAATCGTCTTGGAAGCTGAACAAGTTTGATTAACTAACATAACTGATATACTGAAAGCTCGATATCGTGCAAAAGGAAATTGCTCTGAAAGAAAAACAATTTACACGTAGTTAGCTTTAAATAGTAACTGACGTTAGCGACGGCTCATAGAGCTTCAGCTAAATATGGAGTCAGTTGATTGGATTAGACAGTAACCGAAGAAAGCTTCACTAATTAACTTTCATCAAAATTTAATTACGAAGATGAGTCACAATCGTTTATTAAATTAAATTGGCTATTTTTAGAACATCTATTGCGATCAATCCAACAAGATGACAACTAGACACCGATAATGACTTGTAACCAGATTATGATACATGTTCTAATTGAAAGATGCAATTAAGTAATAGCTGTTATCTCGAGCAATAAAAAACGTAAACTCTTATTAAGATCAATTGCGTCAGTAGTAAGTTCACCGTATAATAGTTCAAAGTACCAAATTGAACATGCACCGACTGGGTGACATCGTTTATGATGAGGATATCTGAAGTTTACATTTTTGTGTAGTGGCTGATTATTATTACGAAACCCTTCCGTGAACAAATTCCAGATGGTTCATTGACATTACAGGTCGCATAACGAACTTTTTAAAAAATATACTCGTAAATAGAAAATTATTCATAACAATTCTAACTTACGTAAAATTATATACTTCTATTATACAATCAGCAAATAATACTTTTTGCAACAATTACCGCAAAAAAACATGTACGGTAGTCAAAATATATATAAATACATCATTACATTTACGTACTCATCAATTTCATAATAATTTTGTGTTTTCTTGTTAGTAGACTAGTAGAAAAAGAACTAGAAGTAGAAAGTAACTACCTATATCTTTTTATACTTGTACAAAATATTTTTAAATTTTTCAAATATCATTTTTTCTCTTAGATTCGATGACATTTTATGACACACAGTTTACATAACACCACACACTCGTATTTCATGTATTCTACTTATAATCAAAATAATCTTAGTTTTATTCCCGCTTATGAAACTCTGTTCATCAATCATCAGTATTATCTTTTTTTAAGCGCCAATTGGAATTTGCATGGCGAACCAGACAGTCCAACTTCTTGTCTTCCTCGTCTATAATCGTCAGCTCATACGTTGTGTCCCGTGATTAAGTAAGCGGCATTACTACACCTCGGCCAAAGTCCGACCAGCTCCAAATAGATCATTCAGCAGTCTACCGTGCAATGAAATTGCCAACAGAGATCCTCAACCAAGATAAATACAACACAACAGACTAAAAATATCTTCAGACTGTGTATAATTATAATCACACTGTTTTTAGCACGTCTTCTGTTGAAGAAAACATATTTAAATTACAACGTGTTAAAGATTACATTGCATCCAAGGATCCTTGTCTTCAAAACATTAATAACTCCACAAATGATTTAGTAAGCTATTAACATTCATCGTAATGCTATTCGATCGATCGAAAATTAAAACCTTTAATCGCCCAGTGGTCCCATACGGGACCGCAAATTTGCGTCGTTCAATGCCCTAGCAGGCTAATTTTTGTAATGTTTCGTCGCACAATAGATTCTTCCATGAACTTACTTTAATACTATTATTACAAATTAATGTAATCCGATTGTGAAATGAACTATAAGCACTCATGTATGGGACCGTAGGGCATTGAACAACGTAAATCTGCGGTCCCGTAAGGAAACCACTGGGCGTTTAAAGGTTAATGACATTTAAGTGCAAATAATCTTATATAACTTAGAGATATAATAAATATCAATGTTTTATTATGCTTAAATTTGATTTTAAATGATGGAAATGTGTGGTATACCAATATGCATTGGTAATATGGCATTCCAAATTACTATTGTTTCTTTTATATGAATGTATAGCACTTTTTCCATGCTTAAATTTCGTCTGAAGTGACAATAAAACTTTTCTTTAAAAACAATTGCGTAATATGAAATTCTTAGTAATTCCATTCCATCATTCTAAAAGACTCGTATTAAATGGTTATTCACATAATTCCTTACATTCGTCTTATTAAAAGAATGCCGAAAATATAAAAGAACATTTGGATCTTGTCGCACAAATAGAAGAAATTGTCTGCCAAAAAAGATTTAACCCTTTATTTACGGCTCGGTGGAATACAAATTAAACTGTCAGTTATAAAACTAGTATTTGAAGCATAAATGTACTTATCTGGTCTATTTTCATATATCACATAGGTTTTTGTATCCTTTAGCTATCAGATTATGCATAAAAAACTATTCTAAGAAAGTAGCAAAACGATGTAGCAAGTCAACTGATGTCAACGGTCGGGGAATCTTATGACGGCATATGCCGACAACCGATGCGAAAGGGTTAGACAGATTTGATACGTAACTTAAGACAGTAGGTACTTTTAATGTATAATAACTTGCGATATGAAACTATTAATATGTGACGTTGTGTTTTTGGTTGTCTACTTTCCTTTCTCATATCCTTTAGCTATCAGATGATTTCAACGGTACGGGAATCTTAGACGGCATATATCGGCTACCGATGCGAAAGGGCTAATTAATTACAAATTAGAGAAGGAAGAAGAAGAAGGAGATAAAGAAAAAATAGAAGAAGCATATGATGGATCAGTCTAATCAGAACAGCTGCAATATTTTATTCGTATCAATTAAGTAATCCTATTAAGTTCTAAACGCAATAAAAGTTCAAAGAGCACACGTGTGTGCATTTCATAAAATAAATAAATAAATTGCACTATAACTATAAACAAATTCTAAAGAAATGCAAATAAATACTAAATATAATACAACTTTTATGGAAAAATAATTAATTCATAAATTTTTTGGGTTACACCACTTATAAGTACAACGCAGCTCAGTTATCTCTTAACTAGAGAAGGATTGAGAAAGACTACGAGTTAGTCGAAACTGCAGTCTCCTAATAGAGAACTTTTGTTACGTGATCCATGTGAAAACAAGGTAAATAAATAAATAAATATTTGTAGTGTATTTTATTTTTTAGATATGTTTAAAAAAATAACGCAAAGTTGATAAAAATACTTCGTCTTGATGATGATGAGTTGTGCGATGAATCATATGACAGTTAAGCTTATTATTTAGTAATGTTTCTTCGCAGCTGGTAACCTCTGTCGGAGTTGTGACGTCACAGGCGTCGCGACGCATCGAGGGACGCCGCTAACGAAAGCATATCTAACGCTTCAACGAATGTGCGTGGGAGGACAAGTTTCCGGGCGCCAGTTACGATAACGCCGTAACACGGACCCGCTGACTGAGAACACCATTCAAGTCTGCAAACCCCCGGTATTTCGTCATCCCACACCACTCTATTCCAATTGAAAACTGAATATTCAGCCATCACGAAAACTGATAGCATATCTAAGATCTGGCTACTCAGTTCTGTCAGTTGCTATTGAACACGCCTCGTCCCAAAACATATCTGCACCCAAAGATGCACTTGTGGACTTATATATTGTTCGTAACGACCTCCAGGGCAGAAGCTGGAGATTTTGAAAAAAGAGCAGCTCTAGTATTCGAGGCATATTAACCTTTTCATTTACCGAGGGCCATCATTTTTTTTGAAAAATCTAAAGCTATTTTTAAAATCGATGTATTATCGATAATTCTTGACAAAACGTAGTAGCTAATTATTTTAATATGGCAGCAAGAGATGTCACTGTACGCTCAAAATATTGAATTATTAAAAATAGTCAAAATTGGTTAGATATTAAGTGTTAAAATGGAGCGTCTTTAGGCGCGATTTTTGTATGAGCGGCCTCCCGTGCACGGGATTGTAGAGCGTCTATAGATGCTTGTGCCATAGAACCGGTTTATGGGTGATTTCTTAATTGGATATTTTAAAAGAAATTGAATAATAAGCTTGAAGATCCCGAGGCATGTAACATAACGCCCTTAAAAGAGGCACAGTCTGATCTAAGATAACTCGATTGTATCTAAATAAAATTAACACACTTAATTTCCATCCAAAACAATATATACGAGTATTATACTTGACGTTCTTTAACCCTTTCATTACGGCTCGGCTTGAATACAAATTATACTGTCGATTATAAAACTAGTATTTGAAGGATAAATGCACTTATCTGGTCTATTTTCATATATCACATTGATTCTTGTATCCTTTAGCTATCAGATGATGCATAAAAAACTATTCTAAGAAAGTAGTAAAACGATATATCATGCCAACCGATACCAACGATCGGGGAATCTTATGACGGCATATGCTGACAACCGATGCTAATGGGTTAAGATATATCCAGGACATTACAAAGAAATCAAACTTTTTATGGTCTTGCTGTCCTGTGATAAACAGTCCTTATTCATTACCTAACTCCGTTTATTTTCTATATAAAAATTGCTGAAATCTAAAGCTTTTTATTATTGATTAATTTTTAATAGGTTTTAAGTGTCAGACTGTTTTATTTTGGCACTTCAAGTCTTCGGCCATCATATTTCATAGACCATGAGTGTCTAATAGAAGTGCCGCAAGTTGTTATATTTAAAATATCACAATTACTTGTGTTAAGTTACCAATCGAGAATGATATATTGCCGATTTTATTTTCGACTGAGGTTATACTCACCACATTTTTTGAATTTGAAAAAATACTACGTCTGGTAGTATATTTTTAAAAGCTAAAGCTGTTTAATTTAAAATATCTCTCTGGCAAAAAGAAAAGTACAATGGAGCATTATTTAAAATAACAGTATTATTTACATTCCTATTCATCTAATAATGAAATATTTATATAAGATATTAAATAATAAATGAATGACGCCCAATCAATAAAAAGGATATGATTTATGAATATTTAATATCATTTACTAAGTGAATGGACAGTAAAACTAATGTTTTATTGATATTTAAAATTACAAAGCAATATGCTGATTGTTTTTGTCGATTATAATGAAATATTTTAAGCAATATATTTATCACAACTGTATTAACAATAAGCGATCGTAAAATACAACTAGCTCACTGATGAGTGACTTGGATTTATTTATTATGTTGTTTATTAAATTGACCGATAAATGACCCCTGAATTGACTTCCAACCTAAAGAATCTGCGAATCTATAAATGTCAAATTGATCAATGTTCAAATCAGACTTTGTTCGATTCGAAATAATATAGTCGTATATTAAGATACACCAGAATTCAACAATTTATGATCTAATATTAGGTTTGCGTAGAATTTGGTTAGACATCAGTCTAAGTCCTACACTTTAGTTCAATAATGAATCGTATTCATTACTTTTTAATAGTTACTTTCTTATTCGTCTAAATGAGTTGAAAGATCAAGCTTTCGAAGCCGTTATAAAGATCGATTATCTTGCTATCACATTTAAACTAAATGAAAAATATATATATCATCATTAAATTAATTAAAAGTAGCACATTCCCATCATCTAAATCTTATGCGAACTGTAAATATATATATATATAATATAGTAAGTAAGATGAAAAAAAAGGTAGAAAAAAGGGAAAAAAACTTGAAATTCATGGATTTTGATTAAAAAGTGTTAGTCAATCAGCCGCAACTATATTTGAGACTTATTTGAATTTTTGTAAAAGTGGAAATTCTTGTTACAGTTATTTATAAAGTGGGTATCCCTGAAAATCTCAAAGAAACATCAAGCCGTCCAAAGTCCACATGTTGAAATTATACTTGGACTTTGCTGTTGGGAATGTTGCGTAATAACTTAATTCTTTTAATTTAAGCAAAAGACTATACATTATCATTAGCACTCATAAAAATATACCGGAACAGATTCCTATTTGCGATCACAGACCAACTGCAAAGCGATATCAACTTGATGAACGCAACAACAAAAAATGTAGAACTGATGTTGAAAGAAAAGATAATACAAAATTTAAAAAATATTTAATATTTACTGCTATTAGAACTATGTGTAAAAATAATGCTTAAGTGTTAAAAAAAACTAGAGGCCTTTAAAATGTGGTCATACAGAAGAATTATCGGAATTTCCTGGAGAGAGCACGTCACGAACAATGAGGTTCTCAGGACAATCACGGAAGATAGGCACCTAATAAGAACCATCTCAGAGAGGCGATCGGTCACATCATGCGCCACTATGGTCTTCTTCACGACATTGTGGAGGGGATGGTTGAGGGTAGAAACTGTAGAGGGCGCCCTAGACGGGAGTATTTGCAGCAAGTGTTCGAGAACATGAATTTTAGCTCTTATGCTGAGCTGAAGAGGGTTGCGGAGGACCAAAAGGAATGGAGATCGAGATGCAGGATTCTATTGCTGCAAAGTAATCCACCGGATTGATACTACTACGAAGAAGAACTATGTTGCATATTAACTTAATACATTGTTGTATTACAAGTTGTAATATGCCCTAATTTTATATCAATGTCCTTTACAACAGATCACAATGTCACTAGTTTTTCTTTAAGATATATTAACAATATAGACAGAAAAACAATTATTTAAATTATCTACGTTTTGTCAATTGCGCTCGCCTTGGAATGTTTTCAACTTCGGACGTTTCCTTATTTCCGTTTAGTCTCCACCATAACTTGACAACAACAGACCATTGCAACACGTTTCAGTATCACAAGTGTTGTCATAAACATGAACTACTGATCACATACTCGAGCAAAGTGCGTAAGACCACCGTCCAGGCACCCGAGTATCGTATTCCAAACAGAATTTATGACGCGAGTGCAAAATCAGCGAACGCCAAACCAATTGAACAAACAAGTTACCAATTGGTTGCTCGAAAAACAGAAATACATGATTGATGTAATAAATTAATGAGGGCAACTGTCCAAGTATGTTTTTTATGTTTGTTTTGAACTATTGTGTGTCATTCTATGTGTTTTGTTTGGACCCTGTGGAAATGTACCGAGACAGGATAATGGAGATTCTGATGTGGTGCAAACACAAATATGTATTGTATTGTGGACACACCCAGTAGTATACCTGGTTGAAACCACCTGCCGTCTGGACAATCAAAGATGCGATATCATGTTAAGCTTCCTACTGTGTTGTGACACATCTCTTGTTGCTAGGTACAATCTTCAAGAAACGTTGCGAATTCAAATTAAACGTAAGTTTTAAAAACTTATTGTTAATGGACGAGATATAGCGTCGTGGGTTGTGAGCGGTTCGTGAAGAACTTTTCGTCTCGAAAGATGCATCGCGACTCTCGACATTTGAAATCAGCATAATTTATGATGTGTCCTTAAAATTAAAATATACCTACACAAATATGCAACTAAATTACAATGATAACAATAATGAAGTGAATTTTTTGAAGGTTTGTTATTCAATGTCAAATCCTTTAGATTGAATTGATATTTATTGAACCAAATGTTTACCAATTTAAAAAAAACGAGAACCTAACCTAGGTCCGATCTCTGATCTTGACACAGACAGCAGTGGTTGCTCATCGGTGGTTCAGGCACCTCAGTGCAACAAAGATACAAACAACAGATAATACAGGATTTCGATAAAAACAAGTCACAAGATTGGTATAAAAACTGACCTGGACATCGTGCTCGTATAGTTGTTCCTCCACATCGCTGTCCACGTCATCCAAAGCTGGTTTGCGGAGCTTCTTGTTTGGGGACTCGGTCGGTTCCTGAAACAATAAAACACATAAATATTTTAATATTTTTTTAAATTACAATGCGTATGATAAAATAATTTATCATAAGACTGTAGCAGAGATCGACCTAAATGATTCACTGTTTCATATTTCCAATTTTCCCTACATTCTCAGAACAAAATAGGATATCTTTAATGTAACGTATTTTATACAATATTAAGTGATATCAACTGAAATCAGCATGATATAGCCCTTGCTGACTGGTACCGAAAACCTCGATATAAAATCTTATCATCGACTTATATCAACACATCTATGTGTCACCATATTGGCATTTTAGAATTGTTACGAAGATCGCCACTGCGGCGCTGTACGACAGCCCATCACGCGCTGAATTGTGTGCCAATGGCTTAGAAGGTCGTATTATGGCCGGCCCGGCATGTTATTCCGCTTGGGCCGGAAATTTGTAAAGTTATCGGAATATATATGTGTTTCTGAAAAAGTGTTTGCGTTATTAATCTGCTCTTCATCCTGCCACCACGCAACTGAACACGACAAATCTAATTGGAAAAAAAATCAAAATGATCAAGAATATCCATATATTCTCGGATTACATTCATTTACTTCGAGCTTTCAGAGTTTATTAAATAAAACGAAACAAAAAATTCGCACTTGTACATTGCATCACATACATTAACTACGAAGCAGAAATAATGGGATTTATTCTTGAATAAATTTACAGTGAAAAAATGCTTCAGTGTACCGAATGTCTGCCATTAAATACTTTCCAAACGAAATTTAAATCATTTTTTTATTAATAATTGTATAAAATAAACTATGCTAATATTTTTTGAGCAGCACGATTGACGGCAATATGCATGTGTGCAAAAAATTGAAAACGGCAAAACGAAGTAAAAAAACTCATTGGAATTTCAATGAAACGACGCATAATCATCCTTGAGAAAAAATAATTGCATACAATCAGCGACTCGGGTGAATTATTTATTTTTTACTCTGGCTCACTTTAAAGAAAGGTATCGAGAATTATTATCATTTAAGAAAGAGAATAAGTACACGGGGGCCTGCGTTATTCACAGAAGTAGTAAGGGGAAAAGGTTGATAAGAAGAAGATAAGGCATCTGTCGGACATATTTGGACATCTGTTAATCAATATTTTTCATTGAATCAGATTATAAGACCGAGACTCCTGACACCTTGATCATTTATTTAGTCGTAAGGGATGGATAAACTACAGTTATTTATTTTTTAACATTCATATGTTGTAAAATATTATATTGTATATTATGCATTCAAGAATACAAGCAGATATATTTTTTTGAATATAAGCCATTAGAAATAGATCTTTGATATTCGAAACATGTCCATGGTGGCATCGACCACTTCAATGCTGCATTTACTGAGTTTATGACCTTCATACAATTTGCATATGGGTAATGGTGCATTCAACTACCAATAAATTGTTGATATCTACTACTAACGTAAAGTTAAAATATTATAGTTAGGTATTTAGGGTTATAAATTAATTCTAAAGATGTATTATTTTATCTCGTCTTATATTTTCTGCTGTATTTTAAAGACACTAGCAAACTATCGGATTTCATTGCGTTGTTCTAAAATCTAAATCCTTTCTCTTTTAAAACCACCAGACTTTTTTTGCGCTAAGATTTGTGTGTTTGCGATTACATGTTTCGGCCTCCTTGGAGACATTATTGAAGATGGTCTCCAGGGAGGCCGAAAAATACGATCGTTTAAAATAAATGTGAATCACAACTAAATATTTTTAATTTGTCATATTTTAAATTAAAATTAATTTTCAATTATAAATATACATAACCATGCTACCACAAAGATCGAACGTAGTTGGGCCAACTAACTGAATGGTATGTAATGACAATTAACTAAAATAAACATATAGTATACCTCAAATTACGTTAACAACATTTGCATTGTTGATGTTTGTAGCCCTGGTAGGCAAGGCTGCCAACATATTTATTTGTCACGAAAGTATCATGTATCAACTGGTATAAGTGTATAATAATACGTAAACCGATGCTATCAGAAAACAAACACTGACATCGAAAATATTGATGCCCAGCTCCTGTTCACAAAAGCAAAGTGTAACATGATATTATCAATCTATAAATGGCGACACGTTTGCCTTTAAAAGCCATTATTTACAATTAGCAATAAAAAAACATCGATTACAATAAATCTGAGAATAAGGAGACAGATTGCTTGATCTCCCAAAGAGCAACACTAACCTGCCAGAGACTATGCCTCTTGGGAGAGGGATTAGACTGTTCAACCAAATCGCCTCGGATGTTGATATATTTCACGCAAAGGATTTTTGTCTTTAAAGCCATTATTTACAATTTGCAATAAAAAAACATCGATTACAATAAATCTGAGAATAAGGAGACACAGATTGCTTGATCTCACAAAGAGCAACACTAACCTGCCAGAGACTATGCCTCTGGGGAGAGGGATCAGACTGTTCAACAAATCGCCTCGGATGTTGATATATTTCATGCAAGGGAGGCCCAATTCAGGCAAAAAAAGATTTTTTTTTGAAGAATAATTTGTTGTCTATTTGATGGGCATTGGGACTTTCTGTTACTTGAATTTATTGCTTTGTTTTTCTATATACTTAATCATAAGTATCTATATTTATATATTTTTTATATTTTACTAGTTTTTTACATACAATATTGTATGTCTATATATGCCATGCGTTGCGTAATATAATCTGGGTTACTCATGAATTCATAATAATGTTATCGGCGTAACTTATGTAAATTGAATATTAAAAAGCTAAATTCTGAACTAACGTCTGAAGTACGCTACTTGCAATGCTTCTATTTGATAAATATAATCGCTGAAGAGGAGAATACCGTCAATGGGTAACGATAAAACTTCACATCAACGTGGTCTGTATGATGTGTCAATTATCAAGTGTATAAACATGTTTTCACGCATTGTCCATAAATTACATGTTTCTTAGTAAAGTGTAGACAACAGGTCGACTGCAATATCTATTGATTTATATTATGGATGCATTATGAAAGATATTGTTGCAGGTAATAGGAGCCATATGAATCATCGTTATTTGCAAGTTTATTTAGACCACTCTAAACTCAATTATATCTTAAATTACTATCACATATGTAACTGATTGTTATGACTATAGTACTGATTGATGTGCCGGCCGGCTCAATGGTCAAAGCTTTTGCTTTGCACACCAAAGGGCGTCGGTTCGATCCCCGGCGGAGACAATAATAAAAAGGATTTTTAATCGATTTCCGAGTTCTAAAATACCCCCGGTTGGTGTGAATTTGATTCCTCACCCGTAAAATGCCAGTCATAGCCTATTAATTAAAATTGGTGGTAGATGAAAGTTGTCCCGTAAAGACCACCCATTCATAGTAAATTCCTGTAATAATAAGGACGATGCGTGAATCTCGGGCTGTAGTCTATGACATTGGCGGATCAACACTCCACAGGCAGCGCTTAGCTATATGCACTATGGTAAGCGTCATAGAATTCCACAGATGAGACATCAGAATTACTATCACCATCTGTCGGTATTCTCCTGTATGTGTTTCCATAAAAATAAAAATAAATATTTATTTTATTGTATAACTATAATAAATACTATGTGTGGCATTTGAAATCAAACTTCCAGTTAATCATTCGACTACTTCTATATCTTACTTCGTATGTATGAAGGAATATATATAATCAAAATGTATTGTATACTTGTGTACCGAAGATGAACCTGGTGAGTCGGATACAAGTCGCGAGCGCTACCACTGTACCGTCGATAAAGTATAACGGTCGATTGCCTTGATAATCGGGACAAGTTCGCTGTAACCATTTTACTTATTCCGACCAAAAAAAAACTGATTCGGAATTACTTTAGTGAAACCTCAAAAGCCTTGAAATAAAAAACCGTTGAGACTTACAAAGTATATTTTTATGAAATGCATAATCTTATCGATAAAGACTTATTGTCATGAAATATGCTATTTTTAGTGACCGCTGCGTAAAATGGTTTTTATTGTTTAGGTTATTTAATATTTTATTATTGATATAAAAAAATACGTTGTAAAATTTAAAAATGAAATATTCACGTTTCACGATTTTTTAATGGATTTCGTAATAAAAATATACGACACGTAAACTAATAAATAAACGAGATAACAAAGTGCAGTAATGGATAAGTGAAGACATTTAAATTTTGATTGAAACATAAATTGACAATTGTTGAAACTGCATTATTTGAAATCTAACTTCATTTACATAACTTGTATTACATAAAAATATTTTCAATTTTATTTATTTTTGATTGGACTTGCTTTTCTCTATATAAGATTATTGTAAAACGGTGTTGACTTTTGGTGTTAAATATGACAATATAGTCAACTCTACAATTACATTTCATAAGATCGGACGATTAGCCCTTTGAACCATTTAGTCCTAAGACGCGGACACCCAAAATAATAACACGTAAGGGACCGTTATGTTTTATGAAAAATCGCTGCAAATATTACTATAGGAAAAATCTCTGTTACATATTCAAAAAGCATTATAGGAGGATTGAATGTATACTCGTATTTACACAATTATAACTATTATTACATTGTAAGCTTAACTCTTAAAAACATATCGTAAACTTTACATAGCATGTATTCGGCGGAGCTTTGAGAAGCAGATCTGACATGGGATGAAGCGATGACAATGGCGGCTGAGAGAACTTTCGCGGTGGCATTTCATGATGTCCATATACTCTTCAACCCCCCCCCCTAAAAAAAATTACCAGGTCTTGGGAGCGTCGGGCTCATCACGAATTTCCTTTAAAAAAACGCTGATTATTGAACACCCAAATATTTCTCTGCTACTACAAGCATCAGTCTATGCAAGATGGCGGGCTCTTACTCTGGAGGCTCCCGGAAACCATGATGTTTCCATGTGGACCTCCGCGTATACAGGTGTTCTGAGTCATTGCATAGACAATCTGAGACTACAGACAAGGAGCGAATATGGTAAAAATATTCGTATACCTGCTAGGGATCTTTTATGGAATTATGACGATCCTAGAACTCATAATGAATTACTTTCGGTATGGCGGCCATAGTTACTTGAATTCTGAATATAAGCTTTAAAGGTAATTTAGTTGGTGGCTTACTTGTGCACGAGGGAAGGGCTCGAGGGTGTTGGGGTCGAGGGCCGAGCCTCCTGAGAGGGAGTGCCTCGCCCGCGCCAGGCTCCACATGCGCTGAAGACTCGCGGGGGCCTCTTCGCCACCAGCAGGCTCCATGCGAGGACTTGCTACAGCAGACATCATCTTCACACTAAACAAAAACATATATAATCAATACAAAATAAGTAATTCACAGCCGGCGCTCTGATAAGCTGCAGTAAATGCTCCATCAAACGTGGCAAACTGCTAAATGCTGAGAAGAGTTGGAAAAATTCGGCACATGGTTTATTTCAAAAGGCCCAATTCCAAATTCGGTCACGAAAACGTACAAAATTATTTAATTTCGTCCGACATTCAAAAGCTATCAAGTATTTTACTCGTATTCAATCAACTTTTCAAGGAAAATTTTTGTCTACAAATTTATGATCGCACTGAAATTCATGGTGAAGTTGGTATATATTGAGAATTTTAGTTTTCTTTTAATCAAATGTTTTCTATGACTTCAAAACCATTTTATGTCCAAACGAAGAGAAGAATAATGGAAATGATACTTTGATGATGTAACCCAGATGGTAAAAGTAATTTAAAATGTGATTCTAATCAAAGTAAGCAGTAAAAGGGTGAACATTATATTAGACTTAGAGGATCAATTAGAAAAATTGCGTATTCTGAACTCTAAATGGCTTATATAAGAGTAAATGAGTGAATATCAAAACACTTTTAATGTACTTCATTCAAATGCGAACGTGAGTTGAGATTTTTTTAATCGACATATGATATATCTTTATAAAAAGTCTAATAAAGAGTAATTACTGATTCTAGGTATGGGAAAAATACACGGCATTTTCCTCCTCATACGAATGATAATGACATATAATCAATGTTAATCGTAATATATTTGCAATTGTGTCCTTAATTAAATTTAAAATTGGAATATACTGATCGTATAAAAATATAAGGAAATATAGAAAATGCAACGTTAACTGAACTCGTTAATTTTCCAATGACTAATTTCTTCTAGGCATAACTATTACAAATATATTACATATATAATTCAAATGAAATTCTAGTGATGATGATATTAACATTCCTTATCATGCATTTCAAGACATCAGTATCTTAAGTGATGTTATAAGTTATGAATCACAATTATAGAACGGCATTTACTTTGGTAATTAAATAATCATGATACCAATGTATATTACAAAGAAAAAATCGCGCAACTAGAAGATACATTTACTCAAATAAAAAAAGGTCTAGTACCGACCAATATAGGCGACTAACTGCTAAATATCTAAAGAGCAAAAACGTTGGGAAACAAAACAACTGAAAAGAAAAACAAAAATGTTCGAAAACAAAATTCAAAATTTGTTCCAAATTTGAATCTAAATATTATGTTTGAGTATTTTTCCGTTCTTTTCGTTCCAGTAAGATCAGATTTTCGATATCAACGTCATACACATGATATCTGTGTTCATTAGGTATTAAACTCATATTATAAAGCTGATTTAAATATTTGTCGTTCTTGTTAAAGCAAAGGTAATTGATGAAAATTTTATAATAAAGAACGCATACTTATATCGATTACATTTTTATGTATAGAAATGTATTTGTCACATATCTAAAACACGTGCATAATATAATATCATTTAATATTATTTGTAAGCGGAATATCACATTTCTTCCTACCGACATTGGCAAAGAATGCGTGAACAGCGCACCTTTAGGTACACGATCCAGACGCATATATTTTGTCTCTATCGCACTCCAGCAGAATATAACCGTAAGAGTGAGAGAATGTAATGCACCGGTTTTTGAATTCTTGGAATGTTCTAGAATTTCAAATTGTTGTACAATTTCATAAATGTTTGCAATCGTTTCGAGGCCTTTTCTTGACGACCAGCCATTGTTATTTTATATTATGAAATACTAAAAATATACTACAAAATAAATTTAATTAAATAAGTAACAAAATTGCGGGAACATATGAAAAAAACTATCCTCATTTGGAATTATTTACTATGCATGTAATGTCACAGAATCGATAAGAGCCCCTAAATCTAATTTATTTAATGAATTAAATTAACATTTTTTGTCTTGTTTAAAATAAAAAAACATAAATAAATTAAAAGATTCGTCATAAAATAATAAAAAGATTAAAGCTCACCTGTTGATTCGAAGCTTTTCACAATTATTCACAATTTATAAACTTTTAAAATTGATATATTAGTATTTTAATGACCAGGTGAGATAACAGTTGTCAAAACGATAGCGTTGTTATGAAACTGGAATTGTTATCAAACTAAAACTTGCGAGTTTCAAAAATGATTTATTTTTCGAATTCTAAAATCGATCACCGCTATGTAAGAATATTTCAACGTGTTGTCTCTTCGCTTAAACTTTTGACACTGAATAACTGAAAGCGCTTCGGTGCTTTATATGGGCGATGCGTTCCGTCTCTTTTCAACATAGGCTGTACGTTTCTTAAGCATTCTGACGAACGAGAAAAGTTCTGAAAGAAAATTTACGTGGAAAATATGCATAGATCATTTTAATATTAAAAAATATGAAATAACAATTTCATCAAACTTAAATATTTAAAAAAAATACATATATTTTTTAAATTTTGTAGTTGTCGTATACAGTACTATTTAACAATATATTAAGGAGAATTGAATTTTTTCGCTTATATTGTTGATCTCATCCGAAAAACCGATTAAGAAATCACCCAAAATATATTTCGAATACTACGGCTGCTGTATCTTCAAGTCTTTGGGGTCGTCGGGAACTATATATCTATATTTACGTAAACACGTACAAGAGAATACAGATAGATGGTGACAGTATTGCTGAAGTTTCATCCGTGGATTCTATGACTCTTACCATGTTACATATGGTTAAGGGCTGCATGTGGAATGTTGATTCGCCAACATTATAGACAACAGCGTGACGTTCACGCATCATCCTTATTATTACAGAAATTTACTATGAATGGATGATCTTCACGGGACGACTTTAGTCTACAATAAATTTTAATTAATACGCTATTACTGGCGCTTTACGGGTGAGGGATCAAATTCACACCAACTGGGGGTATTTTAAAGGTCAGAAATCGATTCAAAATCTTTATGTTTGTAATCTCCGTCGGGGATCGAATCGACGACCTTTGACTTATCAAGTAAACGCTTTGACCATTGATCTATATCCGCGAGCAATATACGTTTCCGGGTAGACTTTCGGGTGCATAAATGTCTGGGAATGAGGCATGGAGAGTGGCAACTGAACCGAGTGGCGGAAATTCGTGGTGACTATATGTTCCAGATACAGAACATGTATGGAAAGATATGATCAATGATCTGAGCGTTGGAGTCTTTAAGAATATTTTTTGGAGTGCTATTTCAAGATCCATAGACTGTTGAACCTTACGATACGTAAATAGTTTATGTAATAATTATACATCATTCAACGATTTTACTCGTATTTAATAACGAAGCATTTCCAACTTAAATTCTGTTATTTATTTCTTAGCAAATGCACATATCGACTTTATACTTTCATTTTCTTCACTAAGATTCCTAAGACTTCTCACTCTTTATTCCATGTATAATATATTCCACAAACATGCTCATATTTTCTTACCACTTCTTCAATTTCGACGATCACTGGATCTCGCATTTGACGGTAAATATAAAGCATCCTTATTCAAATCGTCTGTACTTTTCCATACTCGTAATATATATTAAAAATATATAATAATCACTATTATTTCACATCAGTTTCCTAGCTGGAGCATAATGACGTCGCAAACTGCTGCCACATGTTTTGTCAGCCCCATAAACCTCGCCTGATTCAGTAACAGCTTTGCCTCCCGGAGATTTTCCAAATACAGTACATTTATCGACAGTCATCCAGGACATTGACATTTCGGAAGTCTGAATAAAAAGCAGCTATCAATTATGCTACAATATCCTAAGACCATGTCCCAACTTTGTCCACCCTATTTACGACTGTGTCCCCATCCTCTCTTGTCATTCCTCACATCAGTACCGGTAATTTTTTTCTAGCGCCACATATTGCTTATATTTTTAAAAATCTAAGAAATATTGGTTGTCCTTCTGCGCCCCTAGCTTATTCGACGCCCTGGGGCACCGACCCACTTCGCCACCCCCTAAAACCGGCACTGCCTCACATCTTTCCCATTATTATTTTTAAATTGGGAAAATGTTGATCGTTTTTCTCGATCAATATTTCGATTGTATGCATTTAAATTTTATATGTTTGTTAGCAAAATAAATATTTCCCAAAATATAAACGGTTTTTTTTAAATTTTATTTTATATTCCAATGCAATATATTTTTGGTTAGAATTAGTTGACGATATACGCTGATGCTTTGTCCGATATTCCCAATGACGCCGAGGAGATCGAAGCGACGATGATGGGGGATGGATACAGATAAACAAATAAATATATGCGAATTTTTTGTAAGCAATTCTTTAAAAAAACAGTCGGCCTCCGGCGTATGTTTAATGGCGTACCGCGCGGACTGGATAGTGTTTAGTATTTTATGCAAGCACCTCTTCTCAAAGCCTATTATAATAAGTATACTCCACTGGCTTTCGGTGAGAGTACTCTATAGTAATACTTAATATTAATCGTATCAAAAACTGTGTCAATGATTGGTCAATTATTTCGAATGATATCTTGACCCGCGTTTTGCGTTTTACTCCTAGACCGGCTGATACTGCTCCAACGCATCCAAGTGTGTTTATTTCAATATCGCGATCAATGCCGAGACACGATAATTGATCATGTAATTTTAAACTTTGTACTTGACATAACGAAATAAAATTAATAATTGTAAACATTAAAGCTTCGCATTGGGCGATGATTGTGTAATCGTATTTTGTAAGTACCTATAGTAAAAGTATTCGGTTCATTAATATTATTAATTAGAATCGACAATATTCTTAATATAATATAATATAGTATAATGCCATTAAAAATGTGTAGCGCATTGACGTTTCGGAATATTTAATTGAAGCAAACTTTTTTTGAAGCAAAGTGCGGTTCATTTGTTTGGAACGTTATGTTAATATATTTAAACTAATTTCTATCACACTAGTCAGTGTTACCATATATTTGAATTATATAGCTAGAGACTTGGTAACTAACGAAGATATAGAACAACTAAGAAATAGAACTCAACATGTGCCATAGATTTTATTTTTCAGTAACAAGACTTTTTCTATGGACGCAAAACACACCATGCTTGACCATTTGCCACAAAAGACATGTAAAATATATTTAATGGAATTTCAGGATGCGGAGCTGAATATGGTTATGCAACTTAAATAAAATCATTTACGATTTTCCTTTTTAGGCCACACCCTGATGATTACAATATCAAATGATGTATTTTTTTTTAATAAATGCTCCCTTGTCTTAGCATATGTCCATCACAAATTAAAGTTTGTGAGCTTGCAATCCCAAATCATTTCTACTCAAAGCTCCGCTGATACTATGACAGTTTCCAACGGCCTTTGAGGACAAGATCCAGAGGATTTGACGAAAAGTCAGCTGTAGTATCCGATGCATATTTGAGCTTTGGTTAATCATCTTTTTAAAGGAATAATATGATTTTATTGACGTTAGGCATGACTTTTTAGCACTAAGAGACAGCTCAATTCAACCAACGACACGCTATGTCTCCTAGGAGGAATCATCCATCTAAGTACAATAGTATCCGAAATCAATGTTGTTCATTTCAGTAAGCGAACGAGAACCGGTATTTTCAACGTGATAAGGTCATTACCTAACATATTTTGCCGTGCATGGCTCAACCCAAAAGCTACAAATTCCACATTTTCAACGTAAAGCCAAATGTTTATTTTTAATGATTAAAATTAAGTTATGTTTGGGTAATCATAATTAGAACCTTGTCCTCCATTATAAGAAAAATAATTATTTTTGTTGCCTCTTAAACCAAATCAAACTACTAATATGAACTATACGCGTAATATATCAGCATTGTTTATTTTGAAACCCCTTATTATTATTATTTTATAAATTGTTTTCAGTAAATATGTTTTGTATTGTGACAAAATTTTCACGTGAAGTTCACGTGAACATCAGGATATTTAATTATTTATGTTTAAATGTTTAATCTTTATTGCTAATAGCCGGCTAGTTCACAATTTTGCTAACCGCCCTGAGCCGGTTGTCTGTTCACGGGTGTCATGGCGAACACACATGTCATGATTAATGTCTCTTTTGTTGGCAATAAAAAATAAATAAATACACGAATAAAAAACATTAGATTTTAGTTCCAATTAAAAATAATAAAAATGAATTATTTTAAAGTCAAGTACTAAAACAATAAAAGATTATTTTCTTCGCCAAAATTTAAAAATTGGAATGTTTTATGCCATTAGGTAAAAGATATTTCAAACAACGGTACCAGAAAACAAAAGTACCTCAGTATATATTATCGTAATATAAACTGAAAATTTATAAATAATGTATGGTAACCTTTTTACAAATATGTTTTTTTTTATGCAATCGCATGCAATATGACGATCAGCCAGGGAGGCTGTACGCTGCATGCGGGAAACGTGTGTTGTATTCGTGTTTGTATGTGGATTGGGGAGATTGCAAGTGTATATTTATCTGTTTCTTGAAGAGATCCAGATTGTAGGAAGGAGGAAACACAGACGCTGGAAGAGCATTCTAAAGCTTACCGGTGGCATTAAGGAAGAAACTTTGGAAACTTTCAGTTCTTCTTCAATACACATTAACCGTGTATGGATGTTCGGTAAGTGCAAGACGAGTTTATCGGTTGTGGGTGGGTGCAGGAGGAATTAGTTCTTTAAGTTCCGAAAAACAGCGACCGTGGTAATAACGGTAGAAACGACTAAGTGAACCAATCTTACGCCTGTGTTCTATTGATTGCAGGTTAGACGTAAGTGTCATTGTTAATCAAACAAATTGCTCTTCTTTATACTGAGTCAATTAAGATTAGAAGGTATTTTGGTATAATAAAGCACGTGAACTTTTTATTCACGCGTCTTATTTTGTACAAATAAAATATATTGTGCAATATTAAATAATAATAATAAATATCACTGAAATCACGAAATATGTTTAATATCTATACATAACTTAATTTTAGTATTGCCATAAGTATGTAAAAAAATATCACGTTTAAATGTGGGGATAATTTGAAAATGGAACAATCATACAATAAAAAATAATTTGCTTTAAATGGTTTGCAATTTGTCGTCGAACATGTGCTCAATATTTATTTAAAATGTAGTGTTTTGTCACATAAACGTGATATCTGCATAAAACTGGTTTGTAAAAACGGACTGGAAAAAAATACCAGATATTGTACAGAGGGTCATTCTTCCTTGGCCACTACGTACGAGTATTTCGCAACAGGTACCAGCATGTATGATAATTTCTTATCTTTAGAAAAACACATATTCGGTGATTATTTTTAATGAATGAACGTAATTCTTAAATAAAGCTAAGTAAACAGTATAAAATGGCATTTTTGTACGGGTGAGTTGTGCCCATTAATATTATGAAAGAAATATCTAATTCCTATAAGCAATATAAGTATTTTTTCGAGTCTTTGTGATTGATATTCATACCTAGACACTTATCATCCATTTGATCTTTGATCTTAATTTTTCTACAAGTACCAATTAGATACATGAACAATTCGTTATATTTAATAATAAAAATAATTTATATCTACATTTTATATCCAAATACTATCGGTTGATTTGAATGCTTTAAACATAAACATAGATTCTGATTTATTTTTATTTTTTTTATTTTTTAAAATCTTTATTCAATCTTGAGATACATGCACATAAAATTACAAATTAGGTATTTATACTAAGTTTACAGACTTTTTTAATCTTTTACTTAAGCTACATTTTTTTTTTTTTTTTTTTTTTAGTTAATATTACATGAAATTTTTTTTTTTAATACACTGAGATTCTATAGAATCCTTGAAAAGGATTCTATTTTTTTCCTGAGCAAAAATTAAACCTAGTTAACATCTTAACACTAGACAATTCAGACACAAATAAGAAACAAAAAAGAAACAGTGAAAAATATAAGATAAAATAAAAAAGAACACCATAAGTTGTGCCGCTTAGCGCTGATGATGGTGAGAGCTGCGCAAAGACATTAATTCCCCTAACCTTCTGATCAGGGGATTAGTGTGTGTTTTAGACTTGTAATGAAATTTCAGTGTTAGTTTTTGAAAATGTTGGTGGATAGTGGGGATTTTATTTTGGGTATGGAGGTGCTTGAGGTTAGCTCTAAAAGGAGTGTTGAAAATGATTTTAATGGCTTTGTTTTGTATGACCTGTAGTTTAGTAAAGTTAGATTTTGCGTTATCGATCCAGGTCGGTGCAGAGTATGTAATTATGGGTTTGATTAATGAGTTGTAAATTATTGTTTTATTATGACGTGAAAGGAGAGATTTTCGATTGAAAATTGGTGTCAGGGCTCCCAGTGCGGCCAGTCCTTTGCATTTGGCCACTTCTGTCTGTGAACCCCACCGAAGACGTGAATCGAGAATAAGTCCCAAATATTTAACTTCTTTGGACCATTCGATAGATCCAGAATTTGTTATAATATTGGGGGGGAAATTGCTTCGCCTTTTTCTCGTGAATATAATGGCCTCTGTTTTGTTGGAATTTACTTTTAATTTCCATTTTAGTTAGTCATAGATTCTGATAATACTGAACAAAAACACTATAAATTGAACCTGTATATTCAACGTGCAATGCCTAAGTACCTAATCTTATTTATTCCTTCCCTGACATTGCGATAATATATCAATTATATAGAAATTAAACTAACTTGAAACTTGTGCACCAGATAAAATATCTAAATTTAAATAAATTAGTTATTCACGTCTATAACTTCATATCTGGAGCACACGGTTGCCATAAATTTAAGCCATAAAGTTGATTCAACTATCATGGTCCTCACGTCGCTCCAAATTAACACAACGTTCTGGAGATCAACCGAGTGAAAGAATGGAATCGTTTTTCGAGCTTCTCTAAGCAATTTACAGAATTGGTCGACTAACGACGAACGGTCCTGTTTTTCCAGCTGCCTTCTTTATTACTTCACAGGCAGGTTTCAAAACGCTCTCGTGTAACATGTCCTTACAGGATCTGGTTTTTGTTCTGCATATTCCCGCGCATACTTTCAAAATATGTTTTTATTCAAATATACAAAAGTTGCTAGTATTTATCAGTATTTATTTGTGAATAGAATAAACATTTTTTAATGATGATAACTGTTTTCGGCTAGTTGCCGGAGCAGGTGAAGTTAAGATTAGTAATATAGAGTTGATTACATGTTAAAATCTTAAGTTTATAAAAAATGCCATAAATAAATAATATTTAGGTATTACCTTCAAACATATGAATCATTTGACATTTTTATTAAGTAATGCCAAAATCAGATAATGTTAGTCAATAAGCATCCGAATTCCTTATTAATTTTGTCATTTTTGTAAATAGTTTTAAATTAGTGATCTAAAATAAATTTACTACAAAATTAAATATTCATTTTTATCATCCAAAGATCAAATTTATTATTCTAAATGGACAATATCTAGATAATAAGTAATAATATCTGCTTGCAAATTATAACGACAAATGTGAATTTATAAGAGAAGAAATATTTTTTCATTTGTTTATTTGAGTGAAAAGTGCTTTCTTAATTCAATAATATATACGTTATAAAAGACTTAAGCATTCTTCATTATCAGATTTACAATTTTACATTTTAAAACTACTTTGGGAGTAATACTTAATTAAATATTGTTAAAAATGAATTGCTAAGTTACTTTACGTCAGTTCGACGTCCGGTTTTCTTAAGCTATTGAGCCCTTACGTTAAAAAGTTAGGTCGTAGAGGGAATACAATAGTTTGGGTTTTCGGATGCAGAAAATCATCAAGCGTGAATTATAAAAAATCTTAAAATTCATGTTTTTTAACAGCTTACATTGGCAAGTAATATGATTAACCATTTCGCATCGGTTGTTGGCATATACCTTCAAAGATTCCCCGACCGTTGACATTGGTTGACGTGATATATCGTTTTGCTACTTTCAGTACTCATTGTGACATCTACGGTAGGAAATTGGAAGTGCAGACATTCCCTGTATCAACCTTCATGTATTATTTACAGGAATCTGTAAAGCATGTAAATTAATATCGTTAAGTTTCATGTCAGGAGCGATTTTTTTGTAAACCACATATGTCTATGTCACCATATATATGGAGTTACATAATGAACGTTTGTTAAATATAAAAGTTTTTATGCATCATCTAATAGCTAAAGGATAATAGAACCATTGTGATATATAAAAATAGCTCAGATAAGTACATTTATGCTTGAAATACAAGTTTAAAGCAAAAAAAAAGGTTTGAAAAATTCACGTCGTATTGACAATATAATTTGTATTCCACTGAGCCATAACGAAGGGGTTAATAATGAAAAAAATACAGACCTTTCATTTCATATGCTCTTCGTTTACCTTATATAAAAATTGATTTAACCGTAAAACTTATTCCAATACAAAAAATGAATTTTAATTTCTTTTATTAGTAATCTAACCATACCAAAATATTTAATCTGAAAATTAACGTAGGTATTGTTTAAATAAAAGGGATATATTACTTACGGAACATATTTATATACGGCTCCAAACAAGTAAGAAAAAGAAGACGTTGGACAACTGTCAAAATAAAATAGCACTATTGAAAATGGCGGATTTCCGTGGGCAGCTAACAGAAATTGAATTAAGTTTATCATCACTATTAATTAGTGGAAAACGTTGTGACAAACAAAAACTAAATACCGTATTAGATGAATTATTAGCCATCGATCACAAACTTTACAATTCTTCTCATTCCACCGTAAGTTTAATGTAATTGCATAGAATGTTAACCTAAAAACTCACTTTTTGGAATCCCGTTAAAAATCAGTATTCTAATAATTTAATCACATAATTACCAGATCTTACGTGTTATTGTGTTAAGGTACTTGTTAGAGCTTCTTAACATTTTTTGAGTGTAACCACGGAGCATTTGTGGTTCATTAATTTAGTTTGCGCAACACAAAAATCTTAATGGATCAAATTTAGTAAAAGTGGATAGGCATATAATGCGATGGAGAAGAAAGAGCAATTCTTTGCTTCACGAAGCGCCTGGATCATCCTTGTGGAGCACCACTGCTCTGTTCGGTTTTTTTGAAAAACAGCTGCCTCAGAGTATCTCCTTAAAAAAACTTAAATAATAGAAAAACCATGTTACATGTGTCAGTAGCCAGCATTTATTATAGTTCAGTAGTTAAAGCGTTTGTTTGGCATGCCAAAGGTCATGGGTTCGATCTATTCAATATAAATATGACCTCATGTTGGAGAGAGTTCAGTAGAAATTTCAGAAGGTTTCTTTACATGAAGATGTATGGATATTATCCGTGGCTGTACCCATCTAACTTTATACGGGGTATGTTGGGATACAATGAGTCGAGAACTAGAAGAGATGTGTGCTTGAGTATGCATTTCTTTCGCCTAGTGCGCAGCGTGTTCAGAAATACTGATATTTTGTTAGAAATCGGTTTGTTTGTCCCTGACAATTATTTAAGGATAAGGAGGCACAGATTGTTTGTTCTTCCTAGGAGTAATACTAACCTGCCATAGACTATGCCTCTTGGGAGAGTGATCAGACTGTTCAACCATATCGCCTCGAATATTGATATATTCCACTTGAGAAAAGCCCAGTTTCGACATGAGCTCCAAGAATTTATTTATCAAAGTAATTTCGTGGAGTCTTATGTTTAGCGAGCTCCGGACTTTTTAATAATTATTTTTAATAATCATAAATATCTATATTTATAAATTGTTTGTACTATATCTTATTTCAGGATCGTATTAAAGAGAGTTTGTAGTAGACAGAGTTTTTTTGGAGGAATGATTTGTTGGAGTCGTCTGTTTGATGAGCATTGGGGCCTTCTGTTGCTTGTCTTTATTGCTTTGATCTTAGTACTTAATCATAAGTATGATTATATATTATTATGATATTATGATTGCACTTCAGTAACGAATTGAATTGAAATGATGTTATGTATTTTATATTTTGTTTCAGGGAATATTTTCTCTGCTGAACATGCTAACCTGGGTGGTGCCCCCATCCGAGTCCTTCCTCGTGTCCAAGAGTTGCAAAGCCATCTGTCGCCTGGCGCGGCGCCTGCCCGCGGGCACCCGCAGGGCAGAGGAGGTCTGTTCCTGGCTGCTGTTGGCTCTGGAGCAGAGCAGCTGCCTGGTGCAGGAAGACATCCTCAACGCAATCTCCATTGTGATCAAACTCAACTCTAGCTTCACTCACAAAGTTAATACAAAGCTTTATTTTACTATGCGCATATCTGGGAATCGCAGCTTAACTCGATCAAAAACAAGGTGCTGTCTATGCAGCGCCTGTATCATGCCTATTCTTCATTACGGCTGTGAATTATTGGCATCTCACCGAGAGCCAATGTGAAATTGTTAGTCAAACACAGTCTATATTATGACACTAGCGGTTACACAACTCGACTCATCATCAGCCTGTGTCTGTCCACTGTTAAACGTAAGCCTCCCGCATGAGTGTCCATCCTCTTCGATCCTCCGCCTTCCGCATCCAGGTCACTCCCGCTATTCTTCTTATGTCGTCTGTCCGTCTTGCAGGGGGTCGGCCAATGCTTCGTTTGCGCCATTCCAATACTTTTCTTCCCCATCGACCGTCGTCTCTTCGACAGATATGTACTGCCCATTGCCACTTGAGTGTGTCGTTGGGTAGCATCCACTACTTGAGTTCTTCTGCGTATTTCCTCGTTTCGGATTCTATCTTTTAGCGACACTCCGAGCATGGATCTCTCCATAGCTTGCTAGGTGACTTTTATTTTATGGGTAAGACTTGCTGTCAGATTCCACGTCTCTGCGCCATAAGTTACTACAGGGAGGATGCATTGGTTAAATGCCTTAGTTTTATGACATTGCGGAATTTTCGCTTTAAAAATGTACTTAAGTTTTCCAAATGCTACCCATCCCAGTTGTATACGCCTGTTGGTTTCTTTTGAGAAGTTACTTTGCCCTAGTTGTATTACTTTATTACAACTCAATTACCATCACATAAGTGCAGAAAAGATAGGATTGCCGACACATGGCATAGAGTCAAGTGCTTGCCTACCATGTCAGAGGTTACACTTTTGATCTCCAACAAAGATTCAAGTAATTCATATTTCTAATAAGATTATCCAATGACCCTTATTGTAGAGATTGTGAATTGTTTGTCATTGGATACCCGATGGTTTCTATATAGACCAACAGTATGGCAAGCTTTACAGAAATATATTTTTAAATTATTTATTTACGAAATACAGTGAGGCCCCGCTTAACGCATCTCGTTTAGCGCTCTTTTATTTCAACCCGGGGTTATTCCCTGAAATTGTGCATAAATAGTGGAATTAGCGAAACAAACCGGTTTAGATGAGGTAAATGTGGAAGACGTCGAAGAAATAATTTAAGAAACAGCAGCTAGTCTTTCTAATGATGAGCTCAAGGAATTAACTGAGCAAGAAGAAAACAAAAATATTGATACTCTTT
Source organism: Glossosoma conforme (assembly GCA_022606575.1). Classification (NCBI taxonomy): domain Eukaryota; kingdom Metazoa; phylum Arthropoda; class Insecta; order Trichoptera; family Glossosomatidae; genus Glossosoma; species Glossosoma conforme. The sequence goes on along the minus strand of JAGTXR010000050.1, from coordinate 1,976,506 downwards.
ATTTCGAAAACGAGCAAAAAGAACTTTCGATGGCGTTTGTAAAAAAGAGTTTGACCACTATAACTGAAATTATGGACCAATTTGTTGAAAATGATCCAAATTTTGACAGGAGTTCAAAAGCAAGACGAAGTGTTATAGATGCTTTATCCACTTATCAACAACTTCTAACAGAACGCAAAAGGAAAACGCAAACTACATTAGATGCCTTCTTGACAAAAAGGCAAAAAATTGGAAACACAGAATAGACTGAATGATCTAACTGACTTAGAATTTTATTTCTTTTAATAACTATATTTGTCTTTATTGTTTTTATTTTTGTAAGAAATAAATGTTTGGTTTTACTTTTATTTAAAAAAACATAACTATTAAATTTAATACATACCCCATTATTTACATGTTACGATAGCCTCGCTTAGCGCTGTTTCGCATTACTTTGATGGAATGTATCCCCCGCGTTAAGCAGGGCCTTACTGTATGAATATTACTTTATATAAGTAATATCTTTAATTTGAAGAATCATAATTTTGTTTTACATTTTAAGAAATATATTTGCCCAAGTGAATATGTTTATTTTACAAGATTCACAATTCATTCTCCTTATAAATTAAAAAAATATATATATCTATATATTTTACAGTCCTTTTCATTTTACACAAAAGTATGTTTTAGTCCTTGAGGCATGATAGAATCCATTCAGAGGTGAAGATGCCTTCTACTTTTCGTAATATTTACACAAAATACGCTTTACATTAACACATTTTTTGCAGGTGATTTCGCGCATTGTCTCAAGTATGGCGCGGGCCATTTTTTAGCAGCCACTCGCGTATTTGTACATTTTCGCAAACTTGCCATAACTTTTATAGTATACAATATAAAATTATGAAATTTTAAACACAGACTTATCATAAACAATACTATCAAATGAAGAAGAAACATGGAGGATGACAGCTTAATATTCACTGGAAACTTGCGTTTATGTAATAAAAAATCGAATCAAACACTAAATAAATCTTAAATATGTCACAATTTGTTTTTATGAATAGTTTTTCAACGTATGATAACTCTCAAAACACGTACCTCTGTGTAGATGTATGTGTGTAGTTCGTTGTTTAACTTTTATGTGTCATTTTTTGAAAAATATTTTTGTACCCTATAAAAATTCAATATCAAAATTAGTAAAATACATTTGGTGGAACTGTAATAAATACGACGACGAATAAAAAAATCTTTATTAAATATCAAAGCAGTGACATCTAGCTGCTGACAACAACAAAAAATGCAATTCCAATTACACTGGATAAACACGTGAGCCGACTTCTAGCAACAGACTACAAAACACGGATTTTTACGGGTCCCGCATTCCAGCAGCAGTCCCACGAAAAGGAAAAAATCCGTGTCCTCCATACCATGTGTTAATGTTTTGTTTAATCCTGAAACTCAATAAAATAATTATATTCTTTCATAGCTGTATGACAAGTTGATAAGAGAGAACGGTCTGCTGCTACGTTTCATAGACTACTTTCCAACGAAAGAAAATGATGTCCCTCAGCCATACACGGAACTGGCGGCTCTCAAGTGTTGGCTGGCTTATCTGCAGAACTACGAGGCGGTGCTGACTGCTGACAAGAAAAAAGATGGCCCCAACAAGAAGTGCCTGGACACTTCTTTCAGTCTGGCAATCAAATATTTGTACAAAAAGAGACAAAAGGGACAGGATGAAACAAACTTCTGTCAAGTTAGTTAATGTTTTTATTATTTTATTTATTTACATTTTTAAATATATAATATTTTATTTTTATTTTTGGTATCAGCAATACGTACTCTAACTATGTTGCTGTAGTTCGTAGTTGTACAAAAAGAAGTGAAGAAAACATTAGGTTATCAAAACGAATAGTAAAAATACTGTAATTATGAAATAAGTGTAACAAAATACGTGGGATCATAAAAAAGAATTAAAACTGTATTTCTGCTGACCGATTTGAACTAGCATACCTGTACGTCACAAATATGACTCGTTAAAGTATATTGTAACATGTTTAGTCCCAAATCTTTAGAATGCAGCTCCTTTTTGGTGAATTTTTTTATCTATTTGTAGATTGTAAATATAGTTCGTAATATATTTTCAAGTAATCAAATATTTCACTTGTCACCTGTAGTTTTCGACTTAAAAGCAATAGATTTTATACTAAACTAAATGTGAATGTCACAATGTGTAATATGAGGCTCAACAATCTGTGTAAATTACACAACGTCTCTCGACTTCATTTGCGGAAATGGATTTAATGTTACACAAAATATAACGTATAATAATTGTCGTTTATATTTCAGACATTAATAGTTGCCAGCAATATTCTAAGTCTTCTGTACTCCAAGGACATTAGTGATCATGGAAGTCTTGGTGAGGTTATAGGAGCCTGCCGCTGCTGGATGGTGTACGGTCTGCCCGGCTGCGGCCCCACAGCTCCACAGAAAGCCATGCCTTCGCAGCAGACCGTCGGGGAGGTCCTCACTCCCGCTGCTAACAAAGGAGGAGTGGTCAGTATATGTTTTTTTTATGTTAATACCTACGAATTTAAATCTTGTTATCTTACTTAAAATCAATGCTGCCATATAATTGGTTTTGAAAACAGATGCCTGCGTAGAATACTGGACATTCAATGGTTGAAATTTGTAAGGAATAACAAGGGTATGATTTGAACTTGGCAACTTTCTATTCAGCAGCCAGTCAAGAGGCGAAGGTGTACCTAGCTGGGAGTGTTCTCCGAATATTTCATAAGAGCATAAGTATAGCTACATTTTTTCAGCATTAAAGGTCATTAGAAGCTATACATAAAATCTACTTGATGGAGTCCCGACATTCAACAGTGTTGTGGAATGAAGTAAAGAATATTCTGGCTGTCTGAAGTTTATGGCAGCAGTTAGATATGGTTGCAGTTAGATATGGCAGCAGTTAGATATGGCAGCAGTTAGATATGGCAGCAGTTAGATATGGCAGCAGTTAGATATGGCAATGCTCCGCAACCTTTTCTCACAGAAGGCACATCAAAGTTCTTCCTTGAATACTACGATGTAAATAATCAATTCAATCTTTTAAAAAAAAAACATTTCATGTGGAACATGTACGCCAAGGTCTAAAGGACCATTAATTAAATTGAATTATTTACTTGTATTTAAAATATTGCCTTATTTGACCGCGACTCACCTGAATCGGCTCATTGCACACCACTTGTGGATTACTGAGTTATTAAATGATTTCTACAGCAAAAAAGTCAGAAATCCAAACAAGCATAATATTTTTTAGTTCAATCACTTTTGGTCTTCCTGCAATAAGTTTTTATAAAAAAAATAAACATTGTCTTACAGAAAATGAAACTGCGAAAGCACCGAAGAGTGAAACCGATCAAGAGCTGGCTGGAAGGTCTCCCTGCTGATGATACTCCCGGAAAGAGAGCCTCTTCCGGTTTTCAAGGCGACTACACTCCAGCTAGAGGCTATACGAGTCCTGCTGGTCCTGAGCTGCAGCCTCTAACAGCAACGAGCGAATCTGATGCATCAGATTCGGAAAACAGTCGGTTGGCAAAGCTAAAAGAGATGCAAGCCAAGACGAGACGAGAGGTGCTTAACCTGCTGTCGTTAGTCATCATGGTGAGATTTTTTTCTTCTTTCTAGTCATGAAGCTCATGTCCTAAGCTTTGCTGTACTAGTAGTATTGTCCGAGCCATTTTATTTGTTTTCATAAGGTCACAGTCACATGCCCCAATGCTTAGAAGAATCGTTTTTCGATGATGCATACCTTTTACAGGACAGAAAAGATTGTGGGTCAATAATTAATAACAGTCTTTACGGCAATTTGTAAATCTAAGGATCTTACCAAAAACCAATGCAGCCGTATATTGTGTTTTTAAATCACTTTTTGAAACAGACTTTGTTTTGATAATCTAATGTAGTATTTAAATGGTTGAATAATGCATTTGAATAAAATTCTTACTTTGATAATATATATTAACATCCTCCTCTCTCTCAAAAGGGGAGTTGTTCCGTCGCGTAAGGGCAGGATGAGGAGCAGGTCAGCAGACTAAGACTTTCTTTTAGAAGCACATTGATTATATTTACGTTAAAACATTACAAGCTTCCGACCACTCGGGATGACATGCCGCGCGGCCGCATTGCAACCTTGTCACGCTAAAGGATGGGGACCGACTGGCGATCTCCGCGCGTGCCACGAGCGGTCGTTTTTGTAACAAACACACCCGTTAGTGGAACCGTCCAAAATGACAACACGGCGCATCTAAATGCAAGACAAGCGACCAGAAATAAGAGACGAAAAATTGTATATCGAGGTTTTCGGTAACAGTTAGCAAGGACTACATCATGCTGATGTCAGTATATATAGAGCCAATACAGCCGTATAATGGGTTTTGACAGCAGATGCCTGCGTTACTAGGAATATGATTGCTTGAATTTGTGAGGAATGACGAATTGAGAGAATAGACAAAGCAGCATTCCATAGTACAGTTCGTCAAAAGGCAAAGGTAAATTTGGTTAGGACATATACTATGGATGCCCTTTCTTCAAACCCACGGTCTCGCTCCGTTCATGAAGTCCGTCGGGAACTATACATAAAATTTACTCGGCGGAGCTACCGGAGGCAGAGCTTACATAGGGTAAAACGAAAAATAAGGCAGTTGACAAAGCTATATGACGGCAGCTTGTGATGACAATATGACCCAGTTAGGGCAGCAGACACGGTGATGATGATTCATGAATTGTCATAAACATTTCAGTCAGAGGAAAAGCACGTGATCTTCGGCTACTGGTTTACGCTGCTGCCCTCAGAGGTGGGAGGATCACCACCGGCTGCCGGCTTGATGGCTGCTCTGCAACACGAGCCTTCAGCCCTGGGCAGAGTCGCTGCTCTGGCTGCGTTGCTGTCACTCCTCACCGCTTGCAGAGAATACTTCGCACAGGCAGAGATGAGGTGAAGATGACACTAACTTTAATCGATATTCAAAATGCTCGTGAGATTTTGCGTTTTGCCTAAGGATGATTAACCTTTAATCGCCGAGTGGTTTCCTTACGGGACCGCAGATTTGCGTCGTTCAATGCCCTACGGTTCCATACAGGAGTGCTTATAGTTTATTTCACAATCGGACTACATTAATTTGTAATAATAATATTAAAGTAAGTTCATGGATGAATCTATTGTGCGACGAACATTACAAACATTGGCCTACTAGGGCATTGAACGACGCAAATTTGCGGTCCCGTATGGGACCACTGTGCGTTTAAAGGTTAACATCACAGCTGAGCTTTATGATAGCAATTTGGAGTGTTGGAGTGACCATGTGTTGCAGCTAGGGAGCAGGTATAGAAGAACAAAGGACTATTAAATGTGAGTAGAACTCCATCATCCTCAAATCTTATGATTCTTCTGACCGCGGTTTGGAAATCAAAAGAAAATGTATACGTAAACGAAGAGGATGAGACTCACGTCATGGGTGAGCTTTTTCTCTTCCCATATCTGTTCCACAACTGAAACATATGGTCACCACAAATTGCTGCAACTCAGTTCTTTCAGTTACCATTATGCATGCCTCGTCCCAAGACATCGTTGCATCAAAAATTCTACCTGGGAGCATATATGATTCTCGACGACCTCCAAGACAAGAACGCCCGAGAACTTCAAGAAATGGCAGCTCTAGTATCTGAAACAGTTTTTTAGCCATAAATTTTTAGGAGATCGAATGATTAGCTTTACACTTTCGAGACCTGGACTATTTGATCCTAAAGTGGCTCAATGCTACTATCGACACGCGGTTAGCAATAGGCGATGACCTATCCATGATTTGGTTCTCCCCCAATGCTGCTTAACTTTGGTGATCAAACAAGAAAAAAATAATAAAAAAATAAAAAACCAACAAAAGCTGCGCTTACATTGTGCTAGAAGTATTGTCGCTGGATGAGCTTACTGAAAACACTTAGGATGAAAATATATTTATAGTTAATAATGCATTCCTGAAAACAATATGGATTGATTACAATTAAACATTCTTTATGTAAATTATTTGTACTTAACTGCATTGATCTTTTTACACCACATTCCAATTTTCCAACAAAAGAGAGTCTTTTGAAGTCTTTTGGACAATGCACATACACCCTCTGAATTAAGATGAATGAACCAAAAAGCTTCTTAAAAATCTATGTGGCGGCTTAAAAGGACATGTGGATATATAATTATTGCAGCAAGCGCAGCATCACGGCCTTTACGCCATTCTCCGTGGCACTGGGTCTGGCGCTGCAGGAACTGCACGTGCAGCTGGGATCAGCGCTGAGCGAGAGAGCGGCCCCCTTGCTGGTGGCGATCCTCAAGTGTGTGGTGGCCCTGGTGCAAGCCACGCCCTACCCTGCCCTGGGCGCTGAGATGCTCATACCCATTGTAAACACCAGTAGGCATCTACTCTTACATAAAGGTAACCATCTTACTAAATACAAAAACTCTCTTTTGACATTCTTCATCTTTGGTTTTTTAACGATAAACAACTAATTTTTCTATATAAAAGATAAATCTAAAAAAAAAAAAAGATTTAATCGATTTCTGAGCCCTAAAATACCCCCGGTTAGTGTGAATTTGATCCCTCACCCGTAAAAAGCCAGTCATAGCCTATTAATCAGAATTGGTGGTAGACGAAAGTCTTCCCGTGAAGACCACCCATTCATAGTAAATTCCTGTAAGGATGATGTGTGAATCTCACGCTATAGTCTATGACGTTGGCGGATCAACACTCCACATGCAGCGCTTAGCCATATGCATCATGGTAAGCGTCAGAATTCCATAGATGAGACTTCAGAATTACTATCACCATCTGTCAGTATTCTCCTGTATGTTTAAATAAAAAAAATGTTGTGAATTGTAAAAAAAGTCTTGTTAATGATTTATTTTTTTCAGATTGGAGTGTACAAGTTGCTGCGCTCATTGTCTTTGGATGCGTTCTCTCGGTGACTCCCCCATTGACGGAAATAATCACATTGTTCCAAGATGACCCAGCAGCATCGGAAATATCCACACAGTGCAGCAAGCTTCACATCAATCAAGCCAAACCCAACAGGACGAGGCAGCCGGCTGACAACGACGATTACTCAGAAGAGGAGTACGAAGGAGAAGAAGACATTGATGTCATCAGCACCGATGATGTTACAGAAGATTCCAAACATGATATTTCAAATTTAAGTTGGCTCGTTGAGATTTGTCTTTGCAATTTAGGCTGGACTAAAGAGAGTCTCACTACTGGAAAGTATCAGGTATTATTTATTGTCATTATATGTATTCTTATATTACTAACATGCTTTTAATTTTACTAAACACAGAAATAAATATTATTGTAAAGAAACTGATGCAAAAAAATGCTTCAAGATGGCGTTTTCTCAATCCCGTCAAATTAAATACAGTGGAACCTCTCATAAGCATAATTCGTTCCAGAAACACTCGTTAAGCGAAACTTATTTTCCCATATAAATCAATGTAAAACACGATAATGCGTTCCATGCGAAACCTTTTTTTAACCTTTATTCTAATAAAATTACTTGATTATAAATTGTTAAAGATCCTAACAACCTGGATAAAACATTTTTAAAAATCGAAATTTATTTATTCATTTATGACAAACAATTAATTCTTTTTTACTGGAAAGCTCTCAAGAGACATTTTTTAGGCGACTTATTATTAATTTGGTGAAAATGTGACACCTCCAAACTCTCAGAAAAAAATACAAATAATGTCTGCACATAAGTTATGGAAAATGTGTCTTCAAATGCAACACTAACGTGCTAACGATACTAGTGCTAAACACAGACTGAAGCAATGACGTAGAAGTCTTGGCTCACGAGTGCGTTATACGTTATGTGACTTCCCCTTTCTGCATTACTCGTTATGCGAAATGTCACTCGTTAAGGAAGCAATTTTTTCACATTTTATTTTGCTCGTTATGCGAATTACTCGTAATAAGAGGTGCTCGTTATGAGAGATTCCACTGTATGTTCGAAACCCATACATGTATTTTCTCCACAGTATCCATTTCATTTTCAAACCAATTTTGTTAGACGCGTTGGTGAGGTTGTAGAGCATGCCTAGAATCTTTTCTGTATTTCAGCTATTAGCTAGATCATCAATGTCAGCTGCAAATCGGAGGTGGGAGATGTACTTTCTGTTTATGTTTACTACACATTTCTTCCAGAATAGCAACATAAACACATCTTTTAGAGCGTTTTTGAAGAGCTTAAGAGTTATAACAGCACCTTGCCTGACTCTTTTGCTTATGTTAATATTATAAGTGCCATCATCATCATTAGCTTGTATCCGTCCACTGTTGAACGTAAGCCTCCCGTATGAGTCTCCATCCTCTTCGATCCTCCGCCTTCCGCATCCAGGTCACTCCCGCTATTCTTCTTATGTCATCAGTCCATCTTGCAGGGGGTCGGCCAATGCTTCGTTTGCCAGTTCTTGGGCGCCATTCCAATACTTTTCTTCCCCATCGATCGTCGTCTCTTCGACAGATATGTCCTGCCCATTGCCACTTCAGTGTGTCTATTCGTTGGGTAGCATACATTACTTAAGTTCTTCTGCGTATTTCCTCGTTTCGGATTCTATCTTTTAGCGACACTCCGAGCATGGAACTCTCCATAGCACGCTGGGTGACCTTTATTTTATGGGTAAAACTCGCTGTCAGTGCCATCATAGAGCTGGACAATCATTGTTGCAGCTTTGTAAAGAGATTTAATAACCTCATATAGTATAATTTTAGAATTAATTTTAATTAAAAAATTAAAAATATTTAGTTTTGATTCACAATTTATTTTAATGATGACATGTTTCGGCCTTCCTGAAGACCATCTTCAATAATTTAGTATATAATAAATACTCGTATAGTACCTCGCATCAGGTTAATTAAAGTCAAACAAGAGTAGGACACTTGATAAATATATACCCTGCTATTTTCAATGTTTTGAGCATTCACTTTGAGATCTATAATAAATTATAAATATTTATTTATTTATTTACCTTGTTTTCACACGGATCACGTAACAAAAGTTCTCTGCAGTCTCCTAATAGAGAACTTTTGTTACGTGATCCATGTGAAAACAAGGTAAATAAATAAATAAATATTTATAATATGCCCCCCTGCTGTCTGCTTTCTAATCTATCTTAACTATGCACAGTTTATAAAACAGTTATGTACTTATTTTTATCACAAATTTTCCACATATTTGTTTTCCTATGTTAATGTTAAAATACTTAATCGAAATTTCAGGATACTAACCAAACCATGGTTCCAATCCGGCTGGAGTCTCTTCAAGTATTGTCGGCCATGGCGCACCAGCAGTTTGTCCCGCTGCTGTCTCGCTTCCCCCACCTGTGGACCCCTCCCATCAGCGCAGCCCTGGGAGACCCCCACATGAGCATCAGTCTGCACGCCGCCAAGTGTGTCGGCTCCCTGGGACACGCCATGCAGAAACTGGGTAATTCACACAGTTTTCTTATACATTCATGGTTTTTTTTTGCCACCTGATAATTTATTGTTTTAGAAGAATGTTTCTTGCATAAAACGACTCTGAGCAAGGTTGTTTATGCAAGAATGTGGCTGAATATTAGATAGTAAACTTTTATATTACAAAAAAGTAAATACATATTACTTACACACCAAAAGGTCTTTACATTTTTTTAGAATTATTTATTGACATACAGGAAAATATCGCTTGCCATTTTTAAAGATATCTAAGCGCTGTGTGTTGAACCATTCTAAGACTCATTATAAATGAGTGGTGTACATAGAACACCTTTTGTCGACCGCCAATAATTTATTGTTATTCCCCTTATCTTGGTTGAAACAATCAAGTATTATTAAATTACTATATTTTTACACATACTATGTTCAAACGTTTCTGGACATAATCATTTGATCCTTACATCCAAAAGTTTATAAAACATTAATAATAAAACTGTAATAATAACTCTGTCTTAGTTCAAATTTCTCTAGGATAGAACTTTCACACATGTTGATGAGCTCATATAATAATATCAAGTTAAGAGGAATTTCACATTCCATTACCAATTATCACAGACAAGGATAAGCACCTTTATGAAACAATAGTATCTATTGACAAGTAACACTACACCAGGTAATTTGAGATACATTTAAATTGTGAGACCATGCAATTCTTACTGATTATTTAATTTTTATAATGTTTGAAAGAATGCTTACTCGTGTAATACACTCGTGTAATAAAGAGCAATCAATTATCAAATAAAATAGTATCGATTTCACTCTGACCAATGGAAGTTTGCTTTGTACAAGAAACCCTTGTGCTTAGACGTCACCAGCTGGTGTCTTCATTTCGGGACCGAATCACAGAACATTTTTTTTTATGTAAACACATACAGGAGAATACCGACGTTAAAGCGTCAGCTTGGCTAGCCAAGGGACGTGGGTACGATCCCCGACGGAGATTAAAAAAAAAAGCTTTTGATTTGATTTGTGAGCTTTAAAATACCCCTAGTTGGTGTGAATTTGATCCCTCACCCATAAAATGCCAGTCATAGCGTATTAATTAAAATTGATGGTAGTCGAAAGTCGTCCCGTGAAGATCATCCATTCAAAGTAAATTTTTGTAATAATAAGGATGATGCGTGAACGTCGGGCTGTAGTCTATGATGTTGGCGGATAAACACTCCACATACAGCGCTTAACCATATACACCATGGTAAGCGTCATAGAATTCCACAGATAAAACTTCAACATCACTATCTCCATCTATAGGTATTTTCCTGTATGTGTTTACATAAAAAATAATTTTAAAAAAAACATCTGTTGTTATTCTCCTGTATGCGTTACCATTAATAAAGTGATTTTTAACTTTGATTATTAATTAAACATATTTGAAACTTTGCAGAAGAGTCCAGCACAGTGTTCCCGATGCGCTCGCGAGTAACCTACTGGAGTGGCATGCTGCGGGGGCCCCTCACTGCACTGCTGCAGGCCAAGCAGCTGGGGGCGGCGCGGGCTCAGGCGTGTGATTGCATCGGAAGCATTGGCGAAGCCACCTTCCTCAGACTACCTGTAATTCTAACAAACTGAATGTATAATATACTATAAATACAAAATACCAATATCGCCAACAAGGCTAGGAAAATGGTACATGGTTTCTAAACATAAATTAATGATAAGCTTTCAACAGCCTACTAAAATTGAACATTTTTATTTTATTTATTTTATTTATTTCTTTCTTTCAGAAACATGACATGATTTATTTAAGACAATTCTGAAATATGATAATACAAAAATATATCAATTTACCTGTATAATAACATCCTCATCCGTGATGGCAGGATTAGGAGCAGATTGATAACACAGACTTTCTTTTAGAAGCACATTGATTATATTTATGTTAAAATTTTACAAGCCTCCGGCCAGGCGGGATGACATGCCGCTGGTCGCAATGCGACCTTCTCGGTCGTCAACACATAACTGCTCGCGCTCCTGGCGGTGTCTATAATTACACACCCGTGAGCGGGCAAGCGAACAGAAAATAAGAGACAAAAGATTGTATATCGAGGTTTTCGATACCAGTCGGCAAGGGATACATCGTGCTGATGTCAATAAATATAGTTATTTTTAATTATTAACAACAATTATTAAAAAGCCACAAAGCTCGCTAAACAGAAGACTCCAGGAAATTATTTTGATAAATAAATTCATGGAGCTCATGTCAAAAATGGGCTTCTCTCAAGTGGAATATATCAATATTCGAGGCGATATGGTTGAACAGTCTGATCACTCTCCCAAGGGGCATAGTCTCTGGCAGGTTAGTATTACTCCTAGGAAAAACAAACAATCTGTGCCTCCTTATCCTTAAAGAATTCGTACTTACTTCGACGGTACATATACTATTCTTAAATAATTGTCAGGGACAAACAAACCTATTTCCAACAAAATATCAGGATTTCTGAACACGCTGCGCATTATTCGAAAGAAATGCATACTCAATGACACATCTCTTCTAGTTCTCAAGTCATTGTATCCCAACATACCCCGTATAAAGTTAGATGGATACAGCCACGGATAATATCCATACATCGTCATGTAAAGAAACCTTCTGAAATTTCTTCTGAACTCTCTCCAACATGAGGTCATATTTATACTCGTGGGGAGCCCAAATAATAAATCCACTCTCAAGTATGCTACGAACCGATGAATTGTACAGTACGACCAGTACGTTAGTGCTCAAGAAAGTCCTGGCACTACGCAGAACAAATCCTAACATCTTCAGTGCCCTTCTACACACAGCTTCAATGTGAGCATGAAACGTTAGCTTGCTTTCAAAGAATATACCAAGGTCTCTGATGGATGATACTCGTGGGACGCTAATACAACCCATTCTGTACCTATGGTATACCATCTTATAATTACGATAATGTATAATATTTTGACCCCGGCGACTTTTTGGCAAAAATTGATAATAAAAAATGATTTTTCAATAATGACTGAAATTATAAATAATATGATGATTAAATATACATATACTATACATAAAATTCTTTTTTCAACGCGTCAATCCAAGCACAAAAATAACGGCAGAAGCGGGATGCGAACCGCGGACCTTGGAAACCAACTATGCCCAGGTATTCATACCGCTCGGCAAACTGCGCCATTGCTATGCCTAGACTGACTCGCGTTGAAACTAGTATTTATATCATTGTTATCATCGTACGATAGATGTCGCTATAGTATATATTCAAAGTATGTATATTTTTATTATTATTCAATCAGTCTTCATTTATTCACAAGCTTAATATTATTACTTTCCGACAGTCTATTTATTTTAGTAAGTACCACTCGGGTCTCGAACCAAACTATAGACTGAATGGATGAGAAACGACTACTTATAGTTCCAACTCGGACTTTATAACCAATCATTTACTTGTGTTACTGATGAATAATTTTACCTTCTTGATATTGTCTCAAGGAGACATTATTATATGAATTTTTTAATTTTTTATTAGAATATTATTTTATTATTTCAATATTCTAATCTACTTTTATAGATCATTGACTATATTACAATATTATTATTAATTAAATATACATATACTATACATAAAATTCTTTTTTCAACGCGTCAATCCAAGCACAAAAATAACGGCAGAAGCGGGATGCGAACCGCGGACCTTGGAAACCAACTATGCCCAGGTATTCATACCGCTCGGCAAACTGCGCCATTGCTATGCCTAGACTGACTCTTTGAATATATACTATAGCGACATCTATCGTACGATGATAACAATGATATAAATACTAGTCTCAACGCGAGTCAGTCTAGGCATAGCAATGGCGCAGTTTTCCGAGCGGTATGAATACCTGGGCATAGTTGGTTTCCAAGGTCTGCGGTTCGCATCCCGCTTCTGCCGTTATTTTTGTGCTTGGATTGACGCGTTGAAAAAAGAATTTTATGTATAGTATATGTATATTTAATTAATAATAATATTGTAATATAGTCAATGATCTATAAAAGTAGATTAGAATATTGAAATAATAAAATAATATTCTAATAAAAAATTAAAAAATTCATATAATATGAAGATGTTATTTGATGACAACAGTGTATTGTTTACAGAACAAAATATAGTATGTTAACCGATGTCGTAGAACTCTTATTCCGCCCATTGTACAGTAAAGATTTTAAAATTTGATTTAAGGAACAAACAAAGTTTCTCTGTGCCACATTGCTGCTGGGGCTGAGCGAGGATGAAGACTCCCAGGTGAGGTCCTCGGCCATCAGGGCGCTGGGCATCTGCATCACTTACAGAATTTGGAGAGAGGTAATTCATAATGTCATGTCTATTTATTATATCTTAACACTATCCAGTCCGATTACACAATATGTGTATAATCACCAGGCCGAACGTTAAAGGCGGGTCACACAACATGTATGTGATCGTTCCGCCAATGCTTAGTGGCCAACTATACACAACTTGTGATGTTTTTTCAAACGTTAGTGGCAGATCACACAACATATGTGTTGTTTTTACTTTCAACCATAATTCAAAGATCTCAAACCTTTTCAGTGAGTGTCATATTTAATTTTATTTGAACACATGACGATAGATTTAGCAATTCTTTAAAAAAACAGTCGGCCTCCACCATAAGTTTAATCGCGTAACGCTCGGACTGCATAGTGTTAATGTCAAATTGTATTAGCCCAATATCTGGCAACATTTATGGCCCGTGTGCTGCCCAGCATTAGGTCTTGGTATATAAAGCTAGTCAAGCACATGGGACAGAGTCTCAGGTGTGAGGTGGTCTGCAGGTCTTCACAATCACTCCCCACCACTCGAGGTTAATGCTTTTATTCTGCAACATATTTCTTTATGCTGAGCCTCTTAAAAAAGTACATCTTACTTAAGTCTTTACTTGGCATGGAATATTTAACCTTTAAAGTGCTTGAAAGTATTCAAATGGCAGAACACAGAAGGCCGGAATCTGTTTGAAATATTGTAACCTTATAAGTATGGCAGCGGCTAATATAATTTAAGTGTATATGGAAATAATATTAGTATACACACACGCAATTTTGCAGAAACAATAAGCTTTGTAATCCATATTTATTTAGTAGTACTTATTTATTCTGTATGTGCATTCTTTATTTTTCAGTTTGTCATCTTAGATACTCATTTGTAATGAAATATCATAATTAAATGTAAAAATAAATATATAGAATGGCATCATTGCTACCAACCCTTTTTTAATCCATAAACCTAAATAACACTCACAGACTTTCTGGTAAAATGTCAATAAAATTGTGAAACAAATTTATAATATTTTTTTATTTGCACACATAATATGTGGACTTAACCCGCCTCACACCCGCATCACACCGGAGGACAGTTAAGTCTCCTTGATGACGCGCTCATTCAGATTATGATCAGTTAGCAACTGATAAGTCCAGTGGGTGTCCCCTCTGAACAATTGTGTTCACTGCACAGAAGTGCTAAAAGAAAGAACCCGTGAAAGAGATTAGAATCACATTCATGGGTTGTAAAGAGATGGAGATGGAAGATAGATTCTCTCACACATAATATGCAGTTAATATGAATGAATATCCTTTGCCATCTCCAGGACGCTGGTCTGCTGAGCGACTGTGGAGAGTGCGTGCTGCGAGTGATGGCCAACCTCACGCCGCTGGAGAAGGCCAAGGCCACCTGGGCCCTCGCCAGCATCACAGATGCCTTCGTTCTTAACATGTTAGTCTGTTTCTTAATAGTTTGCGGTTTCCTTAATATACTTATTGTAAACACCTAAATATTCAAATGTGGCATCAGTAAATGAATGCTAGTACAATACCTCTAACATATATTACTACTTCAAATTGATTAATCAATCCAACATTTCATTAGTTTATATTATTTTAATGATTTCAGGGAAGACCCGGAAATAGAGACCATAGATGATGACTTGCTGCTGCGCGTTCTTGAAGAAAGCATCAAATCTTCGGAGGACAATGCTGATGTAATAAACTGTTTGACGTAGATATATATCTTTTGTTTATATTAACATTGCACCGTTTGAGTACAATGTCCGATGATTAAAAAAATCACATTTTGATTCTTTATTAAAATGTTCACTTTCATTTTTTGATGCATTAGAGCAATGGTTCCCAAAGTGGTCTATATAGACCCCAGGGATCTATGAGGATATCCAAGGGGTCTACGGTAACCAGAAAAAAAATTGGGGGTCTATGAGATGAAAATGGGGATCTGCGAAGAGAATCACATCTCGTAGCAGTTTGCGAATTTTTTGTCCAAAAACTGTTATCTAAAATAGGTGACATTAACTGTTCTTTATCTAATAAATACCTATAACTGTTATTAGTTGGGTAGACCAGTGATCAGGCATTATCCATTTAGCAGTTAGTCTGAAGTAAGCAGGACTACCAATGTAACTTTATCCAGGATATGTTGGGATACAATGACTCGAGGACTAAATGGGATGTGTGCTTGGTTAGGCATTTTACCGGCTAGTGTGCGGCGTGCTTGTAAATCATGATATTTTATGTTAATCGGTTTTTTTGTCCCTAACAATCATCAGAAGATAAGGAGGCACAGATTTTTTATTCTCCGTAAAAGTAATACTTACCTGTCAGAGACTGTGCCTCTTGGAAGAGTGATAAGATTGTTCAACCTAGTTCAGAAGCGAACTCCTCGAATTTGTTTGTAGTTTGTGTTTTTGGAACTTTTAGTACTTAAGTGTAAGTACTTTTAAATATATATATACAGTAAGACCCCGCTTAACGCCGTTTCGTTTAGCGCTGTTTCGGTTTAGCGCTCTTTTATTTCAACCCGGGAATTCCTGGAAATTGTGCGCAGCACCAGATTTTAAGTAAGAGCGAAGACATTGGACACTCTGTCCATATGGATAAAATAGTGGAAGAAATAGTGGAATTAGCATAATTATTATAGTAGTGATTTCGAAGAAGAACAAAAATAACTTTCGATGGCGTTCGTAAAAAGGAGTTTGACCACTATAACTGAAATTATGTACCAATTTGTTGAAAATGATCCAAATTTTGACAGAAGTTCAAAAGCAAGACGGGGTGCTTAGATGCTTTATCCACTATCAACAAATTCTAACCGAACGCAAAAGGAAAACGCAAACTACATTAGATGCCTTCTTGACAAAAAGGCAAAAAATGGCAAACACAGAATAGACTGAATGATCTAACGAAGATTTTTTTTTTACAAGTATATTCGTTTATATTGTTTTTATTTTTGTAAGAAATAAATGTTTGGTTTTATTTTTATTAAAAAAAACAACTATTAAATTGAATACCTAACCCCATTATTAACATGTTAAGATAGCCACGTTTGGCGCTGTTTCGCATTACGCTCTACTTTGATGGAACGTATCCCCTGCGTTAAGCGGGGCTTTACTGTATATATATTTATATACCTATATTAAATTTTACGTTTTCTCTTGATTGTTTGATGTTCATTTTTTCCTTGTTTTACAAACGAAATCATTTAAATTATATTGTTTTCAAAAGGTAAGAAAAATAATGTGAGTTGAATTGTCTTCTTTTTTAATTCGCCTTCATTTATTATGTATTTGCTAATATTTTACAACAGATCAAGACGAGTGGCGCGCGAGCCATTGGCAACCTGTTGCTGTTGATACGAGACCAGCAACTGATGAGCGCCCAGCGCACGCAGAAGGCGGTGAGGCTGGCTCTGAAGCAGCTGCAGGACTGCGCCGGTAGCGGCGGGAACATGAAGTTGCGATGGAACGCCTGCCACGCTATGGGCAAGGCCTTGAAGAACCAACAACTCTGCACGCACTTCATCGGGGAGCAGGTATGAAATTAGAGAACTCAAGGTCCATAGTTATTCTCCAAAAATTTATGAGAGAAATTTGATGTAGATTTGTATGTGTGTATCAATTTATTTAAAAAATATATTTTTGTGAACAAAAATCGTTAATTGTCAATAGTAATAAATGTATAGTGTATAAGTATATAATCCCCCAAACCCTCACACAAACATAACATACGTTTTCTGCATGCAGCGTCCAGCCACTTGTCATAAAGTGCACTGGTCTTGACCGGCTGTGCTCTCCTGCATGTGATTTCATAAAAAATAGGTATAAAAAAGAATATATACAAATATATAATATATTGACATCAGCATGATATAGTCCTTGCTGACTGTTACCGAAAGCCTTAATATACAATCTTTCGTCTCTTATTTCTGGTCGCTTGTCGTGGATTTAGGTGCGCCGTGTTGTCATTTTGGACGGTTCCGCTAACGGGTGTGTTAGTTAAAAATACCACCGCTCGTGGCGCAAGCAAAAGCCGAGACAGCGTGGAGATCGGCAGTCGGTCCCCACCCTTTAGCGAAACAAGGTTGCATTGCGGCTGGGCGGTATGTCATCCCGCGTGGTCGGAAGCTGGTAATGTTTTAACGTAAATATAATCAATGTGCTTCTAAAAGAAAGTCTTTGTCTGCTGACCTGCTCCACATCCTGCCCTCACGCGACGTAATCTCCCTTTTTTGAGAGGAGGATGTTAATATATATCTATGGTTCATTATCATCATCGCCACAAAGCTATGATTAGAATATAATTTTATATGAACTCTCTAATATCCTATTTATTAATGATATCATTGACGATATTCCATTCTCAATTTTCAGATGCAGATTCTGACTTCCCTCAGCTGTCTTCTCTGCAAGTGCCCTAACCTCAAGGTCCGCACGCAGGCCGCCGCCGCCCTGCAGGGCTGTGGTCTCCGCCGGCTGTGGGGGGCGCAGTTGCTGTCCACCTGGAAATGTCTGCTGACCGCCCTGGCTGCAGCACAAAACGACACAGACTTCAGCGAATACAAACACCGGGATGTACTGATTGAGCAGGTAATACATCTATTTATACAAAAATTAATGTCTGTATGTGTGTGTATGTGTGTCTTTTATACATTCCTACACCGTTCATCCGATCCATATGAAGCTTTCAGGAAATATTGCTTTTGAACTGTTAAAAAAAATTTAAATTTTATTGTATTACGAATAATAATTAAATATATATAAAAACAGTGTTTTCATACAAGATGTATACAGAGTAAATCAAAAGTAATACGGAACGGCCATTTTGGAAAATTTCAAATATTAGAATTTTATTCATATTCGTTGTCGCTGTTCTTTTTTTAATTTTTTATTCTTAACCTTAATTTCACGACCTTGCTTTAGTATCAGTATGTTTTCGCTTCTAAAATGAAATTTAGTTTTATGAAACTAAATATTTTCAGTTTGTTAATATAATACAAGAAATAGTTTGTTTTAAAAACCAATTAAAGGTAAAATTACCCAATGAGATTGAAAAATCTATTTGCATTACATTTTTACTTACATTTTTCTTTGCTTAACCCATTAACGCCCGAACGGAAACTACAAATGAAAAATATTTTTTTAGGTTATTTATTCCAAGACAAAGCAAAGAAAAATATTTCAAAAGATTTTTTTTTAAATATGCAAAACTTCGAAAATATAGGGGTGTACTCGGATGTGTACAAGGGGCGGAATAAGAGTGATAATGTCCAAAACAAGGTTGCTTTTCCACATATTGTTATCGTGGAAGGCTCGCAAGGACAGCCACCAGCGACCTAGGTTAACATCAATATTACCAAAACTCTTATGTAGATTTTTTTGTCCTTTGAATTAAACACTTTTTTCTGTTATCGAGTCCAAAACATCGTTGAGGATTTTTAGTTATTTTATATATATATTTATTTTTTTATGTAAACGCATGCAGGAGAGTACACTCGGTCAAGACCAGTGCACTCTATGACGCTCAGCCAGGGAGGCTGGACGCTGCATGTGGGAAACGTGTGCTGTTTTCGTGTTTGTGTGTGGGTTGGGGAGATTGCAAGTATATTTATCTGTTTCTTGAAGAGATCCAGATTGTAGGAAGGAGGAAACACAGACGCTGGAAGAGCATTCCATAGCTTACCGGTAGCATTAAGGAAGGAACTTTGGAAACTGCCAGTTCTTGGTCGACATACATTAACCATGTATGGATGTTCGGCAAGTGCAAGACGAGTTTGTCGGCTGTGAGTGGGTGCAGGAGGAATTAGTTCTTTAAGTTCCGAAGAGTAGCGACCGTGGTAATAACGGTAGAAAAGACTAAGAGAACCAATCTTACGCCTGTGTTCCATTGATGATATAGTTCTTCTCCTTATGTTTTTCATTTTCTTTTGGTCCATGTCTGAATTTTTTAATTTATATTATAAATAGTAAGCTCTTATTTGTGAGATTACTCACTTGCATCAGCTTACAAAAAATTTAAAAAACTTACAAATCAAAAAAAACTATTTTAAGTGTTTAATTTTCTTTCAGTTGTGTGTAACGTTGGCACACCTGGCCTGCATGTTGACGGCATCAGACCTGGCAACACTGGCGGAGTCCTGCAGTCTCCGTGGAGAAGCAGCCAGACATCTTATTGGAGACTTGCAGCAGAAAGCCCAAGGAGACACACCAAGACTACTGGCTCAAGCAGCCAGGCATCTGTCACTGCTGGTTCCCGAGAACGATAAACAAACTGAGGGGGCCGCGTCGTTGAGAGACATGTTCCACTGGAAATAATGCTGTAACATCCAATCATTTGCTTCAAAACCTCCTTCATCTACCAATGTTTATACATTTCATCACAACAAAGAAAGACCTCCCCACGTCCCATATGCTTAGTGAGAAAAGCCCAATGGATTTGGAAACTAAAAATAAGTAACTTCCTAGTAAAAGACGTTTATTTTATAATATTCACTTATTGAAAGGGGTAATTTCTTGCCTACACACTACACTATATAGTATTGTAAAATTTGATGCTGCAAGCGTAGACATTTAATTTATCATATCCACATCTAATATATTTCACTTTATTAACATAATTAATATCTATTGTTGTATACATTACTGTTTTAATATTAAATCTTTTATATAAACATATTGAAAAGTTGTTTTATTTAATTTAATTTATAATCAGTAACTATTACAAGTAATACCCTGAAACCAACGATGAAACTACAATACAATCGCTAAAGTAAAATATCTTGGGTATTATGAAGCTAAAGCTGAACATCAAACTGTAATCTAGGAACTTGGGCTTCTCCTGGATATCAGGTACGTAATAAAACATATATAGTTTCAATAAATGCACTATCAAGAAAAAAAATGTATAATGCGTGTCTTTTTCTATGTTTTATGCCAGACATTAGATTCCAGGGTTTCTATGTTCTATGCCAGACATTAGATTCCAGGGTTTCTATGTTCTATGCCAGACATTAGATTCCAGGGTTTCTATGTTCTATGCCAGACATTAGATTCCAGGGTTTCTATGTTCTATGCCAGACATTAGATTCCAGGGTTTCTATGTTCTATGCCAGACATTAGATTCCAGGGTTTCTATGTTCTATGCCAGACATTAGATTCCAGGGTTTCTATGTTCTATGCCAGACATTAGATTCCAGGGTTTCTATGTTCTATGCCAGACATTAGATTCCAGGGTTTCTATGTTCTATGCCAGACATTAGATTCCAGGGTTTCTATGTTCTATGCCAGACATTAGATTCCAGGGTTTCTATGTTTTATGCCAGACATTAGATTCCAAGGTTTCGCATTATTATTATGATCAGGTATTCCAGGTTTTTTTATGTACATAACACATACAAGAGAATACCGACAGATGGTGATACTAATACTGAAGTCTCATCTGTGGATTATATCACGCCTACCTTGTTACATATGGCTAAGCGCTGCATGTGGAGTGTTTATGCACCAGCGTCATAGACTACAGCCCGACATTCACGTATCATCCTTATTATTACAGGAATTTACTATGAATGGGTGATCTTCACGGGACGACTTTCATCTAACACCATTTTTTATTAATAGGCTATGACTAGCATTTTACGGGTGATGGATCTAATTCACACCAACCTTTAGAGCTCAGAAATCGATTTAAAATCTTTTTGTTTTTAATCTCCTTTGAGGATCGAACTCACGACCTTTGGCTTGTCAAGCAAATGGATTGACCATTGAGTTATACCCGCTGGCAAGGTTGGAGTTTATTATTTTCTTCTTCGTAGTATCAATCCGGTGGATTGGTTTGCAGCAACAAAATCTTGCATCTCGATCTCCATTCCTCTCGGTCCTCCGCAACCCTTTTCAGCTCAGCATAAGCGCTACAATTCATGTCCTCGAATACTTGCTGCAAATTAAATTATTATTTTATAAACATAAATACTAGAAGCAAATCACTACTTTTATATTTATTTTATTTTCAGAAGGTGTATTTGTACCTATAACATTGATTCTTAACAAATGTGTGATTCTTTTCATAAGTAAATATATTTAAAAATCGATAATGTAGGAATAGAACATTCTGGTTGCTAAGCAATATTGTAATAAATAAATTTAAAAAAATATTTATTAAATAAAAGTTAATATTAGTTGATCACTAAGGACTGTTGTTAGGGGCTTATTGAATTAACAAACATAACCTACCTTATTTTCTATCAGTTTTTTCAATTAGATATTGTTCTGAGTGTCAGTCAATATAAGTGTTAAGATAAACTTGTATTAAATAATTAAACAAAATGAGGAGCAATACAGGGTTGATGGAAAGTTTGAGGAAACCGATAGAAATCGTGAATAATGTGGTAAAAACGCAAAAAAAACTTCAGATTTAGTATTCAATTGTTGTTGTTCTAAATATATAAAAGCATCTTGAAATATAATATACTGAATATAATCTTCATCTGTTTTGATTTCAGAGAGTCGTGGAACTATCATGTCTGACTTCCCCGGCACCCTTCGTCCTGCGTCCCTTTGCTGGTCTTTACAATCCTTTCTCTCCAGGATGCTCCATCTTGTGCAACCACCCGGCTGATGCAGAAATCAAAGATGTCGTCAGGAGAGCCAAGGATGCTCTGGTAAAGATCATTAAAAGCACTTAAACACAATAATAATAAATAAACAATTATTACACTGTATAGATATTTTCTTGTACATAGTCGCTTGAATGACAAACATTGTACTATGCGATTTCTACTAGATGAAACGATCTTACTGGGAGTGCAATAGGGCTGGACTGGACTTTACCCACCTCACACCCGTATCACACCGGAGGACAGTTAAGTCTCCTTGATGATGCGCTCATTCAGATTATGATCAGTTAGCAACACTCAATGTATAATATACAGGACTTTACCCGTCTCACACCCGCTTCACACCGGGGGACAGTTAAGTCTCCTTGATGACGCGCTGATAAGTCCAGTGGGAGTCCCCACTGAACAATTGTGGCCACTGCACAGAAGTGCTAAAAGAAAGAACCCGTGAAAGAGATTAGAATCGCTTTCATGGGTTGTAAAGAGATGGAGATGGAAGATAGATTCTCTCATTCAAATATGAGTATATTGTAAATATAAAAGTTAATGTAGTTGTATATTGAATTATGAAATTATAAAATAGATTTAAAAACGTCTGATTCCCGTGTCCAGATTTTCAATTTAAGAAAGATGCCGGACACTCTTGATTGTGACCAATATTAGCCATTGACACTGATTAGTACGGGCATTTAGGTTATTATACATATATCAATTTCTTAGCTTACTTATTCAATCAATATTTATACTATATATGTATTCTCATCTACACATTTCTTTCATATTCAGTTCAAAGCACTTCAAATGACTACATACTTGAATCCAAGTTGAATCCCAGAAGATCCTATACAGTGTTACCTCGACATACGAGTATAGTTCGTTCCGCAACCATGCTCCTATTTCAAATTACTCGTATCTCAAAGAAAATTTCCCAAAACTCGAACACAACTTATGAAAGATGCTTTGACAGCGATAGCACACTGATAACTGAATCTCTAACCACGGCCGGGGGATTCACGTGGGAAAGCGTGACGCGCAGTTCGTGTGCAACCGGCCGACCCGCTAAGCCGATTGCTCGTATATCAAATTTTGCTTGTATTTCAAAGCAAAAAAACGCTCATTTAACGGCTCGTATCTCAAAAATTCGTATGTTGGGGCACTCGTATGTCAAGGTACCACTGTTTATGATAACATCCTCCTCTCTCTCAAAAAAAAGGTGTTACTCCGTCGCGTGAAGGCAGGATGAGGAGCAGGTCAGCAAACAAAGACTTTCTTTTAGAAGCACATTGATTATATTTATGTTAAAACTTTACAAGTTTCCGGCCAAGCGGAATGACATGCCGCTGGCCGTAATGCGACCTTTTCGATCGTCAACACATCACTGACTCGCTCGTGATCGGGCTCTCGCCCAGCGCTCCAGTGGCCATGTCTATAACTACACACCCGTGAGCGGACCTGTCTAAAATGACAATATGGCGGACACATAAATGTATGACAAGCGATCAGAAATACGAGATGAAAGATTGTATATCGAGGTTTTCGGTAACAGTCAGCAAGGGCTACATCGTGCTGATGTCAACGTATAGTGTATTGGTTTACTTTTATTTTGCATATCTTTTTTAGATTACTGAATCAAAGATCGACAACTTGGCTGAAGAGATGGCCGCGCTGAGACACCAGCAGCTGGGCAAGCAAGCAGCAGCAGAAGCAGCAGCTGACTTTGTTCCAGAAGAACTCTTCAGAAGGTTTCCGCATTCCTTTCACTAATTATTCGCAGCATAATAATCGTCCTTCACACTGCTCAGATACAGCGGTATCATTACTAGTCCCATCTAATATATAATCATGTAAGATTGATTCACTTAGTCTTTTTTACTGTTATTACCGCAGTCGTTGCTCTTGTAAACTTAAAGAAATTATTCTTTCTGCATCCATCCACAACTGACAAACTTGCCTTACCTGTCGACCAAGAACTGGCAGATTCCAAAGCATTTACTAAATACCACTGGTAAGCTCTGGAATGCTCTGTCAGTGTCCCCAACCCACACACAAACACAACACAAGTCTCCTGCTTGCAGCCTCCAGCTGTCCTAGCTGAAGTTCACTCGTAGCGACTGGTTATACTCTCCTGCATGCGATTACATAAAAAAAACAGTATTCACGTAGTGTTTTACTTCGGTATTTTTATTATTTTCCATTTTCTTTTCTATGTAAACACTTGCAAAGGAGCGCCAACAGAGTCCTTAGCCTTCCTAGATAATTAATTTTATTACGATGTTTCTTGATTCAGATACACGGAGACAGATTCCCGCCCCCTGACCCCGGCCCCCACATTAGCCAGCGCCGTGTCCCGCGGCTCTCTGCGGCGCCGCTGCCTGACTCCTGACCAGCCTCCAGCTCCAAGACAAGCCCTGGTTCTGGACTTGAGAAGGAGTCACTCACAGGTATGCATGTCGAAGCTGACAAACTGCCTTAATGAAGGTCTTTACATCATCATCAGCCTGTGTCTATTGACTATTAGTCATATGCCTTCTGTGTGAGTATAATCTTTGGGTTTTCCGTATCCAATCTATTTCCGATATCTTGTACAATAATCTTGCTCTATCATTAAGGTCCATGAAGGTAAATCATTATATTGACAGGTGCTGGCACCTACTAATTTGACTTGGAACGAAGATAATTTCAGACAGTGGTGTCATCCTAAGGTTTCCACTGGTATCCGGAAACCTGTCGCTAAAAAAACATTTGTATCAGAAACTCATTGTATGGAATCATACTGCCCAATATAAAATAGTATACTCGTACATCAAATTGTTTTTGGTGCTTTGCTGTAGAATACTATATATTTTGATATTCTAATATTTATAAATCATTGACGATCCATATTAAAATTAAACGATTGATGCACACCTACAAATTCATAGAAAACATAATCTTATATGACATTTCTCTCATCAATAAATTGGAAAATTCATCTCGGCATTTATCCATTGAGTTATCTTGTTCTAACATTGCAGGAGACTCTGTGTTGGCATGGCATGCACGCCTCGGAGCTCAGCAGCGCAGCAGCCAGCACTCTGCACGCTCCTCCAGTAGCCTCCATGCAGCCGCCTGCTCCGGGACATGTTCCTCTAGTGGCACCTGTCACCCTGTCCAGAAGGTCTCCCTACCTCCGCGGGAACCTGTCCGATAGGGGGAGCCAACAAGCCAAGGTCTATAACTACTTTACTCAAAAGTTGTCACTAGTCACAGCTATCAAATATTATCATTTCGAATAGCTGAAGCCTTATTGCCTATAGTTAAAACGCTTCATTCCAATTCATAAATATTTTTCTAGACAATGCTTAAATTAAAAATGATTTTTAATCAATTATGAACTCTATAATTACTTCCGATTGGTGTAAAAGTGATTCTTCGTCTTTAAAATGCCTTTCTTAGATGTTGATCAAAATCTTTGAAGACAAAAGTTGCTCCGTTAACATTATTCATACATAGTGAGTGTCAGTGAGTCACAGTATAAAAGAGACGATGCGTGAATGAAAGACTGTAGTCAAGGCTTCACATATAACATTTAGCCATGTTTAAACACAGCAAAGAGTCATAAAATCCACAATTTTATGTGTGAAAATCCAAATTGTCAAACACATTATGTTGGCATTCTCTAATGCAGATACGAATTATTATACAGTGGAACCTCTCATAACGAGAATTCGTTCCAGAATCTTGCTCGTTATGTGAAACACTCGTTAAGCAAAACTAATTTTTCCATATAAATCAAAGTAAAACACGATAACAAGTTCCATGCGTTTTTTTTTAACATTTATTCAAATAAAATAAGATGCTTATAAATTGTTAAAGATCGTAACAACCTGAATGAAAACATTTTTAAAAATCGAAACTAGCTTTTAATTTATAAATTTATGACAAATGATTAATTATTTTTTACTAGAAAGCTGTTTAGAGACATTTATTTTAGCCGACTCTTTAAAATTTGGTGAAAATGTGACACAGCGTTATCATTGAATAAGTTTGAAGCACGCATAGCCACCTCCTTATTAGGATGATGCTTCTAAATGTACGATGAAACAGTTTCCCATGCTTTCAGCATTTCTATTATTGTGACAGAAGATCGTTGCTCTGCTACTTCCTTTTCCTCCAAACTCTCCTTCATAACTTCTTGCTAGGAAATACGATCCAACTTCATAAGCTCCTCAGTGATCAGCTCTTGATTGTGCTCTTCCACAAGCTCTTCAATATCATTGTTATCCATCTCCAGTCCCATGATGTTAGCTAAAGATACAATGACGTTGACTGTAGACTCTACATGTACTGTTTCAAATTGTGTGAAAAAATGTGTGATCACATGCGACAGTAACGTGTAACACTATAATGGTAAGCTAAACACAGACTGACGCGATGACGCGGAAGTCCCGGCTCATAAGTGCGGCATACGTTATGTGACTTCCCCTTTCTGTGACACTCGATATGCGAAATGTAAGGGAACAATTTTTTCACTTTTTTTTTTACTCGTTATGCGAATTACTCGTTATGAGAGGTTCAACTGTATGTTTAATTTGGCTGAATGTATGAAAAAATATTTTAATAAAAGTGAACAGAAATGTATCATCTAAAAAAACTTTTCGCTTGATTATTAAACAAATATTCTATATGAAAAAAGCTTTAGTGCCTTTATAAATCACAATAATAAATTAGCTTTGCTCGTTATCTATTGTTTACACTAAATGATAAGTATGATAAGAAATCGCAGGTAAATGGATTGGTAATGTTAATTCTTTACGTGTTCTTTCATCATGAGTAAAAATAAAGCCAATAATAAACCCACTGATGATGACAATTCTACAATTCACGTTATGGATGCGAGGAATAAAAAACTTTTATCTACGGTAGCTTTTAAAGAAATTAAAAATTATGTTTCGCCTGCTGCTGTTCACAACAAAATCAATGAAAAACGTTCTGATATTAGCATGGCAGAGAAAACTATTGGCGAACCTTCGAAATTGAAGAAGAGTCGGCCTTCGAAGAAGAAAATTAAAAGAAAACACAAAAAGAAAAATAAATCTTCACCAGAGAGACGGAATAAACCGTTGACGTCCTTGTTTGCTGATTCAAGCGATTTCTTTGCCTATCTTGAGGTAAATATTTATAACGTTAAGGTTATCAACTGACAATACTTGGTGAAACTGCATAATTATATTTTTCAATTTATTTAAATTAAAAAATTAACAATTGAAAAATATTTAGTTTTGATTCACATTTATTTTTAAGGATTACATGTTTCGGACTCCCTGTAGACCATCTTCAGGGAGTCCGAATTCCATCATTATTGAAGATGGTCTCCAGGGAGTCCGAAACATGTAATCATTAAAATTAAACTTGAATCAAAAAAAAAAAAAAATGACAATTTCAATAAAAATGGAATGTCTTCTCAACATTTTTAGGAACTGCTTAGTTTCGATCCCGGCCAATCCGGGACAGTTGGTAACCCTAGTGTCAACATATATTTAAATAATCGAATGTAAATTTATATTTTAGAGTCAGTTACGTGTGCTGCAAGCAAAGAACCCTCCTGCTAAGGTGGAGAAGCCTATGAAGCCGGCGGCTCACTGTGATGTGGATGAGCTGCTGGAGGAAGATGCTCTGGAGATGCTGGCTCCAGGAATGGCGGAGGGCGGGGACTCCCCGCGCCGCAGAGGGCGGAGGCGCAAGGGGCGCGGGCGACTGCTGTCAGCTGCTCTCATAGCAGCCGTACAGAATGATCCAGAAACTCAGGTGAAGACGTAGACAAACTTATGTTAGACATTTGTTAAAATTTTACTAAACCTTTACTTGCCCTTACTGTGTTAAAAACATCCGAGAGCTCCGATAATATGTATTATATACACCATATGAAAATGTCATTTAAAACCGGTAAAATATTAATATTACTGATATATTGATTTGATTGACTATTGTTGAAATGTATCAATTATTGGATGTCAGTATCTGAAAAAGAGAAAAAACATTGCAATTAGCTGCTTTAGCTGCAATAAATTCAGCGCTCATGTTGATCCGTGCGTAGCCGAATTCATACTGACGACGTTACCCGGACAACAAGTTTGTCT
The DNA here is from genome assembly GCA_022606575.1 of Glossosoma conforme. Taxonomy (NCBI): domain Eukaryota; kingdom Metazoa; phylum Arthropoda; class Insecta; order Trichoptera; family Glossosomatidae; genus Glossosoma; species Glossosoma conforme. Next base: position 1,947,910 of record JAGTXR010000050.1, on the reverse strand, counting down.
CATATGTGCAGGCGCTCGCGCAGATGCATGACACGGGCGCGTGATTGTATCCCCAATTATTCAACAAATTATTTATTTCCATGGCTACAAATGAATAACTGTATATTATTGTAATTTTATTTAATTCTTAATAATATTACGGAGGAATACAAAAATTGTGAGCTCAGTATCTATTATATTATATATGGATATTCTAATTATTAGAGTCGAGTTGTAGTAAATACATATCATTGTAAAGAAAGGGTTAAAGAAGGATCTCTGTGGCAGAAAGAAATAGCAGTAGTAATCGGTCTTAGGAAGGAGCAGGTGGTAAATTAAGTATTATCTGTGAAGCCGTTTATTCATATGTTTTTATATACTAATTAATTAATTAATTATTCAATAAACATTTGTCAGCAGCGCATTTTTTGTTGGCACCTTTGCACTTATATATAATTCTTATAATGAAAAGTGCTCTGTGAACTTAAAATGGTTAAGAAACACTGAACCAAAGGGTAAACATGTTTTTAGAAACCCTTATCCATACCTCATAGTACCTTTATATTTGAAACTGACAATTAACCTTAAACGGCCAGTGGTTTCCTTACGGGACCGCAGATTTGCGTCGTTCAATGCCTTACGGTCCCATACAGGAGTGCTTATGGTTCATTTCACAATCGGATTACATTAATTTGTAATAATAGTATTAAGTAAGTTCATGGAAGAATCTATTGTGTGACGAAACATTACAAACATTGGCCTGCTAGGGCATTGAATAACGCAAATTTGCAGGACCACTGGGCGTTTAAAGGTTCATTTTAAAAATATATATTATAATCTTTAATTTATTAACCTAAAACTTTGGAATCCAAGTCTCCTGTATTTCCTTTACTTCCTTCACTTGAATATAAACACTTCTTTGAAATAAATAACAAACTAGTCACCAGTAAAGTAGTTATTTTTACTGTTAATTTTTGGTCACCAGATTGCTGGCATCGGTAGTGAATCTCACAACCCGAGCTCGCGGGGCTCCGTGGCGCCTCCAGAGGAACCCGAGGGAACTTTAGCCTCGGCAAGGGGGGCCACAGAAGGTGCTGCCCCTCCATCATTCCTGGCACCCTCGCTGCTGCAGCATTTACATCGAGAGGCGGACGTACCTGCTGTCGAATCTGAGTTCGATCCCAAGGTAATAGATTTTGCCTACGAGTATCTTTATGTCAAGATTTTAATTACTGCGTGTATTCTATGTATATCGATCTAGAAATTATATTAAACATTATCTATTTTTTAACTTGTAAATTTAGTTTTTTTTATGTAAACACATATAGGAGAATACCGACCGATGGCTATAGTAATTCTGAAGTCTCATCTGTGGAATTCTATGATGCTTACCATGGTGCATATGGCTAAGCGCTGCATGTGAAATAATAATTTCTGCATGAGAGCGATCATGACAGAGTGTTGAATGTTGATTTTTTCTGAAAGTAAAAAAAAGTTTAACTGAGTTGAATGGAAGATGCTTAACTCAAAGGACTTGATATATATGTACTATAGTTTCTATCTGTGATTCATGAAATACGAATAAATACAAAGATTCATTCGTTCGTTATAACAAATATCATTGATTTCATTAGCTGCTAAGGAATTTTCAATTTGATTTTGAACCCTCCAGTCTGTATGATTACCTCTTCTTTTGCCTACAATAATTTTAGAGACGATGTGTGCTGGAGGAAGCTTTGCGCACCCGACCAGAGAAGACGCCCGGGCCTGAAATGCTGGCGCTTCTCAAGGAACTACGACTGCCCCCGGTCAGTCTGACTCGCTGGCTTCACCTGCCGAGAGTCTTCTCACGGAGGAATGCCGCATTCTCGTTGCCTATCGACCGACGCCTGCTAGATGGTAAGATAACGTCCACAAAACTTATATAAACTATTATTACCGTCAATTAAACATGCATATCAAGCATAGCTACATCATCTTGCCGTTTAATTCAATTTGTATTGACATCAGCATGTTATAGCCCTTGCTTACTGGTACCGAAAGCCTCGATATACAATCTTTCGTCTCTTATTTGTTTGCTTGTCCACATGCATGTGTCGCCATATTGGCATTTTGGGACTAGTAACGTAAATCGCCAGTTGGGGCGCGGTGTGACTGCCCATCACGAGCGCGCACCAGTCGTGTGCCGCCAGTTGGCGAGAGCATATTGTATTGTGGCTCGGCCTGAATTCTGTGACTAGGCCAAGTCATAAGTTTGTAAATTTTATTGTAACTATATGTCATTCATAACTATATATAATGTGCTTCTGAAAAGTCTTTGTTTTGCTGACCTGCTCCTCATCATGCCCTCACGCGACGGAATAACAACCTTTTGAGAGATAGGAGGATGGTAGTTGTGTGTCTTGTAAATTGTAAGAATTATATATTTAAAACACATTAGGAAACGGAAACAGTCACCGAAGCTAGAGAGATCTCACATACATTGTGTAATTTATATAAAAAGTGAATTTATAAAATACGTATAGAAGGACATGTTTAAATTTAACATTTATATTAATTATTAATTGACAGGCCTTCTACCTATGCAGTACATATCGGAATATGTAAAGGTGTCGAGATCCAAGCAATTGCTCTACCGCACTGTGTTACAGAAATTCCACCCTGACTCCTTTTACATTTCTTTACAGGTAAGCAAGACAATCAATTGATAAAGAACAATGGAATCATGTTTATTCCACACCTTAGGTGGCATCATCAACTATCCATGTGTTGTCCAGTTAGTCTTCAGTTCTGCAGCTGGTTGGGCCCCTATGTTATGTTTGGTGATACTTAAGCCACTTACATACTATGATTCTTTTAACAAATACGAAGGTGCTCTTTTCCAATGGTTTAAATTGATTTGTGTTCTTTTAATTTTAGCCTTTTCAACGTAATAAATAAAACCGTATAAAAGCTAAAAAAATATTTGAGAGCATAAAAATAACCATCTTGTGTTATGTCATTGAAATGGATTTATTTTAGACTTTAGGTATAAGCAATTTGTTGAAATTTGTAATTTTCTGCAGCAGATTGATAGCCATATTTATATGTTACCCCTAGGTAATCTATCTTACCTAATGCTTCTATATAGGATATGTGATATTTTTTAGTCTTTGGAGGATGCATTATGCGTGATGATGGGCGAAGGCTTATCCCATGAAGAAGCCGCAGCTTTCGCCAAGTTAGTCGGATGGGATCAGCTGACTGTGGGGCAGCTGAGAGAACTAGCAAAAGGGGGTTCCAACATGGCTGAAGCGCTTCCATCCAAGACCGCGACCGGTAGTCTATTTGCAGAGTATGACGTTGAACCAGAAATTAAACAAGTAAACAATAAATACTATTATACAGCAAACATTTCATAAATATGGATCACAAACAAGACAAGTAATTTAAATATCTACCAATGGCAATGCGTCGTATTAAAGCAATAGAGATATTTCCTTGGAATATACAAGGTTTTTGGTTAAATTCTAATCGTTTAATATATATTATGTATACCTACTATCATTGGTTGTGTCGTAATGAAATAATATACATCAGGTACTTTCCATTAAAAAATTGAGCATTAGAAACCAATAGGTGTGATTATCTATATTAATTTGGCAAAATAATATATGTATGTACCTTAAAACGAAGTCTTTATTGTCGTATTAAGCTAAATAACTTACTTAAATAAATAATACCTAAATGTATTTTACTTAGGAAGAAGAACCTGATCAAGATGGTATTCACTTCAGGACTTGGTGTGGCTTGTGTGCTCTCTGTGAGAGGCTAAATGCTACTTTTCCTACGCTGCATTTGGATCCACCTCACGAGGTGCATTATTATATATTATATACTGTTTATTTTACATTTAACATTTGCATATATTTTATGTACTCGGCAAAGCTTCTGGTGACTTGGGACGAGGGAAGGACAGTGGCAGTTGATGGAACTTTGTAACAACGTTTTTGACAATTAAATATTTCAGCTAGAGAGCAGAAAAACTAACTAATATTAATTGAATTATTTAAAATCCTTAAATGCGGATTATGTCTCTAACATTAGTAACCAATGATCATATTTAGATATAAGGTTTTAACTTATAAGTAATGCTTAAACTTAAAAGAGATCATAAGATCCTGCTTAGACAGGATGATTGCCGCTGGAATGCCAATCTCAAACTTATGTTTTGTTAGTGAAAAGTAAATTACATTTAATACAATAAATGTTTATCATATTAGTGGTGGTCATCACGCGTTAGAATATTCATTCATGCTTCGTGACACTATCAATCCGCACTTTTAACAACTGAACGGGTCTATCTCATAGGACTCATCTGCATTATCGCGTATCAAGATTTAATACAAATATGAATGAGAAAAAAATGACCATGAAAATATATTTTTAAATATATCTCAGACTCTTAAGGGCATATTTTTCTAAATTATGTTTCAGGTGGAGGTTGCAGATTTTGATACTTTAGAGGGGAAGCTAATGTCCCAGAAAGCTGACAAAAACTTGTCATCTATATTGACTGCTATACAAAACACACATTTGGAATCTGAGTAATATAAGATAACTGTACAATATTATGCTTGTACACTTTTATAAAATGACATATTCAATTTAATAAATAAACGACAAGTAGTTATAATTATCTTTTTTAAGTTAAAGTATTATCCTTCATTAACCCACACCTAAACTCCACCCAACCCCCTACCCACTCTCTAGTGAAACTCTTTCTTCATTAGTAAATATTCATTTACATGTCAGTACGTTTTTGCACGTTGGATCTAATGAAGCATTCATAGATTGCGAAACTGTTGTCTTCCATCAAGTGAAACAGTGCTCAGTGTGATCCTTGTTAAAACAAGGTATGAAATTCTTATCTATTTGATAAAGAATTATCACTTATTAACTGAGATTTTTTTTTTCCATTTGTGGAGCTGAGATTTAAAAAAATAATTAGTAGCTGAGGTCCCTGGTGTTGATTTTGTGGTACCACAATGCTTTATTTTACAAATGGGTAGAAACGAAAAAAAAGTAATGCAATTTTTTATTTTAAGAAACCAATAGTTTATTTGATATAATGACATTTATAATTTCATATTATTTTAAATAAAAATTGACAGTTCTAATTCTCAATTACATATAATAAATTTGAAATAAAACTAAATCATTTTAATTTGTTAATTACTAATTAAAATATCTTATAATGTTGTAGTTTCATTTAATATTTCCATTTAAAAACTTTAACATTAAAAATATTCATAGTAATTGAATATCAAAATAAATTCTTCAATATAAGGGAAAGAAGAAAACGGAGTTCTCGGTGCCTGTACCAATAAATACATAAAAATCGTCTGAAATTTTAAGAAAAACATTTTAAAAAACCCTCGAAAATAGTATAATTTGCAATTTGTAATACTAGTGCCTATTTATAATAACGTTTAATTTTTAAGTTTAATTGATTTTTTTTTTAATTCATTAGATTCCGTTTTAACATCATTTTAACTTACAAGATAATTTTTCAAGTGTCATTGTAATAAGTATTTAAGAAAAACAATTTTAATACAAATTCATTTTTAAAACATAATGTTTAGCATTAAATTAAAATAAAAAATAAATTAAAATCAATATTTTTCATAAAATAATTTACCTTTTTCGGCGTTTAAAATATTTTTCTCCTTTATGTACGATTTTGTAAATTGATAATTAGGAAATAATAATATTTTTTATATATTTTAGTCCTTTTCAAATGTAATAATAAAATTAAATCATCCGTGTGAAAAAAATAATCTGGCTGGCCGCACCTTTGGAACCAACTTGACGTCGGTAAATATAGGTATATATTATTAAGCCTTGTTTCTATATTTAAGCCTGGCAATAGTTTCTCGCTGGCAACACTTCTGACACGTAACGTCATTCGTGGCGCTGTGTAGCGACACATCTCACTTCTCTTACCGACACAACTAAGCTCCGTGAGGTCTCCGCTCGCTTCACTCGAGCTCCCGCTTTCCCTTGAATAAAGCACGCGTCCCTATCACTTAAAAATGAGCGCCAAGATCGTTAACAAGGCCTTCACCAAGGAAGAGGAGCTCCTCCTCCAGGACTTCAGCAGGAATGTCTCCACAAAGTCCTCAGCCCTCTTCTATGGAAACGCTTTCATCGTTTCTGCAATCCCCATCTGTGAGTATTACCACAACAAATTTATTTTTAACACCATTAACATATATTTACTCATATTTAAAAAAAATCCCCATTAAATTCGAAGCGGTAGTTCATAAATATTACAAAAACTGTTCTTAACCTATAATGTTTTCGATCTCCATATGAAAGTATTGAACCTTATATTTCATATGTATTAATGTTTGTTCTTTATTCTCTTTAAATTATGTGTCAAACATTAAAATATTTATTGGCAACTAATATATATATATATTAAACTTCCACCAATGACAGAAAACTACTCTACTGTATCGAATTCTTGATTTTTATCACTACTGTTACTCCTATTAATTTAATGAAATCAATCTGAAATATTACTTTATACAATTGTTGATAACTTATTGTTTTCTATTCACGTTTGACTAGAATTATGCTGTTAAAATAATGTAGTAAGTAATGTTTTCACCTATATTTTTTTACTAATTTTCTTAAATTCAATGTAGAAAATTTAAATTTCATTCATAAAGAGCCACACAAGTATCAAACTCTGCTATAGAAATACTGATCTTTACATGTCTCGTTTTAAACACAGTGTTGTCAACTTTGTAACATTTTACACATAGATATAAGACATAGATTATATGAGCATTTTCCCAGTTTAATTTGTCTTTACTACTCATATTCCCAATACATCTATTATTATAATATGCTAAACTCACGACAGGTTTGCAAGTGCTAAAACCATCTAGTAGTAGGTACAAATTTGTCTCAAAAACTCTTGATTTTATAATTTCCAAAAATACAACTATCAATATTCTCCATCGATGCGGAAGAGAAGTATTAGATTGGAGTCAAAGAACTGACAAACAGAGCACTGGCCGACCCCTGCAAGATGGACCGAAGACATTAGAAGAATACCGGGAGTAGCCTGGTTAGGATCGGAAAGGATGGAGACTCATGCAGGAGGCCTATGCTTAACAGTGGACAGACATAGGCTGATGATAATGATGAATCAATATTCATTTATAATACTGTCAACACTGGCATGATTAAAGCTGTCAGTTTTACATTTATTTCTGTCATATTGTATTTTACAAACATTATTTAAATCACACTTAAATTTTTGTTTTACCACTCCTTGTGTTTAATGTGAAATAAGTTTGAATCCTTCATTTTCAACAAGGATATGACTTAAGTAGACATTTTTATAACGTTTACCTGTTAATATTTTAATCTTATGAATTTTTTGTCTTCCTTGTCGCCTGGGAGTCTCCACCATTTCTTTTGAGGATCTTCCTGTACTTAGTTCTGACAGCCCTTGCTACATCAAGGATATCGTTGGATTAATGCGCGCGGTAAACAAGGACAGCATGGAATAGACTTATATGTGTTTTATTATTTGTCTCTTGGCATGATCTAACTCTGTGTGTAAGTTGCAGGGTGGCACAACCGTTTTGTTTTTAGATTTGCATTGTGTTGCAAATGGTATTTACTTTTTGAATTGTATAATTCCAGGGTTGTTCTGGAGGGTGCACATGATGGACGTTTACTCATCTCTGGCGTGGTTTGCGCTGGTCACAGGCCTGGCCACCTACTTGATGGCCATGGCTTACCGCAACACCAAGTTCACACTCAAGCACAAAGTGGCCGTCAAGCGAGAGGACGCCGTGACAAGGGAGATGACCAAGAAGCTGGCAGATGACCGCAAGATGAGTCGCAAAGAAAAGGATGAGAGGCAAGAATCAATTTTTACCATTTATTTAGTGTACATACGTAACGAAAGCCACGGATATCTACATTTGTCTAAATTATTTACGAGATAATATTACCAGAGTGAGATTCAACCTCTTCTACTGTAATAGACTACATCCATAAGTCGGACACATCTATAATATAATATGTGAATTGTGGTCTTAATAAATGTGAAGAAATTTATCCACCTTCAAATAATTTAGATTGATTTGGGTTATAATTTATAACGAAATTAAAAAAAAGGAAATTGTAAAATGATTTCATTCAATTGAAAATAAATTATTAAATCCACTTCCGTTTATAAAAGCTACTTACTGTGTTGCGACTGATTTGAAAATTAATATTTAGACGATAAAGTTATTTTTTTCTAGTACACAATATATCAATCGTTGCTGTTTTCGACTGAAATCCAATATATTTCACATTCACCAATATATTAAAAAAATCCATGTAAAGCTTATGATCGCTAGAGACGCCGTCATCCACGGTGAATGGGTTAAAAAAGAAATCTATTCATATGTACTGCGGTTTTACTTAATTCATTGTTTTTATAATATTGTATTATCACTGAAATGTAACCGCTGTCCTCAGATTACTTATTATTTGGTAAAATATATATGTGTAATAATATTTAAAAAATGCTTATGAAACATGTACTAATTTTATATGGTCTTTACAATTTGTGTTGTATTATTCCAGAATCCTCTGGAAGAAGAATGAAGTGGCCGACTATGAAGCGACCACCTTCTCCATCTTCTACAACAACGCTCTGTTCCTGGCCATCGTCATCTTCTCCAGCTTCTACTTCCCGCGATCATTCTCACCTGCAGTGTATCCTTTTCAAACAAAATCAACATTTATTTATTTAGAAAATAATAAATTGTCAGCTACTTCACTATATAAATATAATTATCCACATTTTTGACACGTATAGGCACAAAATTATTAGTCGACATTCCTTAGAGGGGAGGCAAAATTACTAACCATTGCTAAAAATTAAATCTCTTTAATATTTGTGCGGCTGAAAAATTCATTGATATTTTATTTTTACTGAAAATTTATGTAATTTTTTTTTACTATATTTAATGATATTACTAAAACATATACATAATACTTTTTCACAAGAGTATTATTTTCTTAGTTATTTTCCCTTTTTTACCATATTGATCCATATTGGTAGCATATGAACACTAGAAATTGCTGTTTTACAGTTCTTTAGGCTGAGAGTCTGCGAAGTTACATAAGCTGCGGCTTTAATACCATATTTTTTTACCAGAAGTTTGGATGATCAATATAATCAGCGTATTTTTAAGAAGATCGAATGATAAACGCGACGCTCCCTAACCATAATAAAGATTATTATATATATTAGGACGTTATATTGATCTCATATACTTAGTAAAATGTTTTGATTGTGATCTAGTTAAAAATGGTATTTATTGGTTAAACAAATTACTTACCAACAATTACAAAATCATTACAGACATCGGATGATTAGCCTGATGCTCCTGAGACCTGAACCATTTAATTCTAATGGACAGTTCGATCCCAAAATACAACAAACCTGTTACAAATCAAAAAAGTGTATGCTATAAGAGAATTTATTATATTTTATTAAATATTTCATATGTATATATTTTTTGTGTGATATTTTCCTGAACAGTATTCCACAGTAACTACGTCATGTCTGTCTCAGCCGCCAGCGGTCTCCTGGCGCTGCTCTCCACAGGATCTCAGTGAGGAAGAAGAGGTCCTACTTGTGATCATTATAATTTACAATGTATTTTAAATATATAAAAAAAAAATGATTCAAACGCATAAATTATGCTTTCTACATTAAAAAAAAAACGTATTTATTAAGTGTTGATTCTGAATAAAGAATTTTTTACTTTAACTAAAAGTTTTTTTATTGAATTTGGTTTTTAATATTATTTGAACGGTTCTATGATATGAGACATAACTCAATCTATACATACTTGTCATAACAGGCTGGTTTCATAAAATGAGTGTATATACGGGCTTGAATTTATTTAGAAATGTTGACTGCACATTTTAAATAATCTAATATTATAAACGCATAGTGACATCTCTTGAAATTATTTTGAAATATTAAGATATGATTTATCAAAAATTATCGACATATTGCTTTTAAAAAGATCTTCGTTAGGCAGTCAAAATATATCGCTGTGATTTATCATAAATTATAAGAATCTTCGTTTATTTATTATGTAGTCTCACAATATATTTAAAACATAAAGATGAATTTAATATGTATTGATTTTTCTAGAAATTGCCGATAAGCCAGCCCTACAAATATTTCCTAAACTTTATATTTGGTTCAATAAAAATAATGAAATGCTAGTAAATTTAATCTAAAAAGCTTTTGGAGTAATAAGGTTATAATTTGAAAAAAAAAGGATTGACAATAATAATCACTCGATACTTAAACAATAATAATCACTCGATACTTAAACAATAATAATTTCATCACAAAACATAAATAAAACACAACTTTGTCGGGAATTTGTTTATTTTTTAAATTAAATTTTTAGACAAAATTTAGACTAAATTTAACACATTTTCTATTATCCTATGAATGCAAGCAAAAATACTTTATAAAAATACAATTTCAAACAATCGTAAACTTTACACATGTCCATGTCCATTTTCTTGTACAAAATATATATTTTTTTATCATCATTTTAATTACATAACATTTCTTAACGTCATAAAAGGCTACTCAAGTGACACGACTTTACAAAATTTGTTAAATTTAAAAAGATGGATAGAATCATATAAATAGCATCAGCTCTAAAGGTCTATTTCAAACTATGCAGTAGACTTTCATTGTCATGACTACGCTGTGTTTCGCAAAATATAGACCTTAACACATAATTATGTTTCAATGACTGTCTTCTTTTTATTTTGAGCTATTTTGCTACTCGTATTTCTTGTGTGAATAGCCCTTTACACAATTCTAAAGAAATAACTTATATTTACTTATAAAAATTGAGCAACATTAGTATTTTCGAAAAGCATCTAAAAGTTGTAACTAATTATTTGCAACACAAGAATGATAAGTTCGGAACTTGGTAAAGTAATCTGTGTGATACATTGTTATGTCAGCTTCAATAATGAAAGTAATGTAAAAAAAAAATGACATTCGTGGAAGATAAATATTGTTTTGATTTTAATGTTACAATATGATTATAAATTATTAATCACCTTAAATATGCTTCAATAACAATGATACTGGCTTCAGAAAAAACAAAAAAGTATTATGTAAGTAATAATGGTAGTTTTCGTATTGCCATTACAATGTGTTTTAATGATTTCCTATTTCAGAAATAGCTGAATTAATTATTTCATACGAAAAACAATAGATCAGACCATTATCCAATTATTAACTGTTAACAGATACTAAGTAAATTAAATATATATTTCAATACCATTTGGAAAGTAAGATTATATATATTTTTATCTTGATTGATTACTGGTCATGTAATTATGAACTAATGATGTGACATTAAAACGACAACTTTATACAAAACTATTTACACAAATTATTATTAAAAGTAATAATTAAATTCCAGTTCTGTAGATTATAATAATTTATCCTACTTATAACCTAAAAACTTATAATTTAAGATATGTATTTACAAAGCTTATAAATATCGCAAGTAACAATGTAGTTTCATTTGTGTTTTACGATTGCCTAACTAATGGTTTCTACTTAGATTCTAACAAGTGAATATCAAGATACTGTGTATGTTATTTTAAAACTTTAATGACATTTTATGTAGGTACTTATTATGACCAGAGACATGGCAATATTCATCCAACTACATCCAATATATATTTTTTCAAACATCAAAAATCTTTTATAAAACTTAACAAATAACAGATATGTATTACATTACAATACTAAAATAAAAAGTTTTATTTTTTATATGTTTTAATCAAAGGGTATTACTAAATAACAAATTAGAAATAAATTAATGTTTTTAACGTTATCGTATGTAGGTACCAACTTAATAATAGGTATGTAAAGAGGTTTTTTCTTTTAGTTTATATGAATTTATTAAATCTATGCATAATAATGAATATTCTATCAAATTAATAAAATAAAATAATATTTGTAATGCATCGTAATAGCAAGGTTTCCTGCATTAATTATTCTTTAAATTTTATATTGTAATACCTATCTGTCAAATAATGCCGCCTTGTGTATTATATTTTTTAACAACCATATGCATGAAATGTCATTAAAATCGCGCGTAAATATACTTACTGTATCCACAAATATTATGGATAGCACATAACTAATATCTAATCACATAGACTTGGTGATGATCTTCGTTGATCAAAAATATTTAATCCTAAAACAGTTTATCGATTTATATGATGAAATCTTCCTATATAACGACGACTGCTACATAAACCTCTTCCATCACGATCCAGGGGACCGATGGAAATGATTCTTTAAGAAATCCTGGGTTATCATATGCTAGATGGTGTAAGAATCTTCAGTACATCATGCCGGGATGAACGCCACCGTCGTTGCGTTGAAAGTAAACGTTGGGATTGCTGCTGAAGGTTGGCTCCAATGTCGTGTACATGTTGCCATCATCTGATCTCATCAGAAGACCTAGAAACATCAATAAAATATGTTATTAATTTCATTACGGCTCGGTTTGAATACAAATTATACTGTCAGTTATAAAACTAGTATCTGAAGCATAAATGTACTAATCTGGTCTATTTTAATGTATCACATTGGTTCTTGTATCCTCTAGCTATCAGATGATGCATAAAAAAACTATTCTATGAAAGTAGTAAAACGATATATCACGGCTACTGATGTCAACGGTAGGGAATCTTACACGGTATATATCGGGTACCAATGCCAACAGATTAACCATATCTATATATTTCTGAAACCTATTAGTTTCTTATATCTATATTCAAGTCAGATTTAGGTTTAAGCTGATGAAAAAGAAACATTTAAATAACATATAAATATATATATATATTAAGCTGAATCCACTCTCATACACAGCAATGATGGCCGATTGCCGTAGATTTGTTACAATATAAAATTTATATAATAATCTTCTATTGGTAAAAACTAAAAAATAAATAAAAATATCAGTTTTTTTTATCAGAAAATGAAAAATTGTACCTATGAAGACAATATTAAACAATAAATTTGCTACGATTTACGTTTTGTGTACAAATTAACAGTTTAAGGCGTTAGGGAGTATTCAATTTTTTAATAAAATTTATAATTTTACTTGACATCTTAAAATTAACAAAAGTTTAACATGTATACATATAGAAAAAAAACTGATAATAATAAAGATTGTCAGGTATCTGAAAAATATAATTGCAGTTAAAAGGGCCGAAATACGAATTACTTTTTAAAAAAATGCTACTCTGTACTATCATAAAATTATATACACACGAATAAATTGATGCTTACATTTTAGGCATAAATAAATACCTAACAGTAATTTAAGTGCTATTAACAAACAAAAATGTATTCATAAGGCTGTTGCGTTGTACAAAGAATTTCAAGACATTCTACGAAATTGAATAATTATTTTGGATTCATACACAATATACCTCCTCTATACGGTTGTTGACTGTTTAGGTACCAATGCCCTAAAGTTCAAATGAATTTAATCACTTACACAAATCTTCACATTGTATTGTGCTGCGGCTTCTTAACATATTATTACCCGAACATTTTTATACATTTATTTACATTTGAATATTATCTTGATACGCTGTCGTAACAATTGCTGGCAATTGGTGGTTTTAAGACGGCTATTCTGTCGACCAATTTGTTAAAATAAAAAACACACACCGCCTAATATATTCAGCTGTTTTTTTATTTAAATTTGTACAAAGCATTTTTTTCCGAAAGCTATGCTTGAATATAAAATAATGTTTTATTTAAATGTAGCTTTCATAAGACAGAAAATACTGATACTTTGCTGTGTTGCCATTGTAAGTGAAGGCTATACAAAACGGTTTTTGTACAAATATATAACTATTTGTATTTATAATATTGAATTGATCGATTACATAAGACTTAAGTACCTTATTCATATAAAATATTTTTATATTTTCCCTTTATATTTAATTGAAGGTGACTGGTTATGTGTACATATATGTCTGTATAATTCATGCACATTATAATTTTGTCCTTCTATGTGCACATTTTAAATGACCATAGAAAAATTAATGGCAAAACCAGATGTCACTAAGAAAAGTATTTCGACCATAAACAGATTTTTGTACAATGCAAATAAAGTAATTATAAATAATGTTAACTTCTTCTTCGTAGTATCAATCCGGTGGATTGGTTTGCAGCAACAGAATCTTGCATCTCGATCTCCATTCCTCTCGGTCCTCCGCAACCCTTTTCAGCTCAGCATAAGCGCTACAATTCATGTCCTCGAATACTTGCTGTAAATACTCCCGTCTAGGGCGCCCTCTACAGTTTCTACCCTCAACCATCCCCTCCACAATATCGTGAAGAAGACCATCGTGGCGCATGATGTGACCAATCCATCGGGCTCGCCTCTCTGAGATGGTTCTTATTAGGTGCCTATCTTCCTTGATTATCCTGAGAACCTCATTGTTCGTGACGTGGTCTCTCCAGGAAATTCCGAGAATTCTTCTGTACGACCACATCTCAAAGGCCTCTAGTCTTTTTTATCACTTTCAGATAAGCACCATGTCTCACAGCCGTACATTAAGATGCTCCAAACAAGTGTTTTGGCAAGTTGCTTGCGGAGCCCTAAAGTAATATTCTTTGACTCAAGAATTTTGGCTTTTTTTATTGAAAGCTAGCCTTGCTTGATGTATTCGACTGTTGACTTCTCTTTTGTTCTGGCATCCCAGGTAATCGTACTTCCAAGGTATACAAATTCTTTTGCATCTTTTAGGGGTACTCCTAGCATTGATATGTTAATTTTCTGCTGCTCATTGCGGCTTACTCTCATGACTTTGGTTTTTGTGCTGTTTATCTTCATATTGTAGTTGGAATTAAATATGTTTTCCATGGATGTCAGCGCTTCAGTGAGTTCATCTTCAGTTTCAGCAATCAGAGCAATGTCGTCAGCAAACCTTATCATATCAATCTTTTGGCCATGTATTTTAACCCCCTCTCTATGGCCCATTTTTTCCCTGATGTTATTAATTGCATTTTGTATGTATACGTTGAAGAGTACAGGCGACAGAGAGCATCCTTGTCTCACCCCTTGACGTATTTTTGCTTCCTTTTGGACATTTCCAAGTGATATTATGGCAGCTTCTTCTTTGTAAAGTGAAAATATGAGTCTTCGTTCTTTGTATTTGACTCCAATTTCTTTCATAATATCGAAGAGCTTCTCCCAATCTACTTTATCAAATGCTTTTTCAATGTCCACGAAGGCAATATATGTATCTTGGTCTACTTTTATCCTCTTTTCCAAGATCATACGCAGGGATAAGATTGCTTCTCTGGTTCCCATTCTTTTTCTGAATCCAAATTGATCGCTAGTGAGACTATTTTCTATTTTTGGTTCAATTCTATGTAGGATTATGTTGGTCAGTATTTTGGATGCATGGGATAGAATACTGAGTGTTCGGTGTTGTTCACATGTTAACTTACTGTCTTAATTATTCCGTCATATTTTTTAAATTAATATATTAATACTCTTTTCTAGTAAAAGAAACGTGCGATTCACAGGCAAATGTGAACAGAATAATTAAGTTGTGTACGAGTTTAATATTGAAGTGACTTTAAGCGGCCTAAAATTTAATTAACGGATTTTAAACAAATGTGGGTAGATTTACAAAATGTAATAATCACATATACTAGAGCATACCTACTAATAAATTTCGTAAAATGTTTTTTGCCATGTCGCCGCACGTATCTTTATTTTAGCAATCTCATAAGGTGCTCAATTAACAGACTATACAAAACGGAGAAAGTATTCCTCACTATTTACCTACTTACTTGTGTCGACTTAAACTGTCTGATGTGGGTAGAAACATAATTACACGTGTGAGTACATTCATAGGTGACTGACGTTGGAGGTCTCCGAGGCATTGCAAAAAGTGTAACTCAAAATATTTAAGCATGAAAGTAAAATCGCCGTGAATAAGAAACGTGTGCTTCGTGCGTTTAATTGGAATCATTTGATTGAAGAAACTAGACAAAAACACGAGAGAAAATAGTGGTAGGGTGAAAGAAATACATATAAATTTACAAACATACCTACTGAAGTATTGGTTAATATCGGTTTTAATAATCAACAAACATCGTACATTTCCATTGGGAACAATAAATCATATTACAGCGTATGAACTTATTACATGCGTGTTATCTTTTGATAATTATTATATATATTGTTTTTTTACGACTTTTTAATTGCGAATTATTTTTTTCAATTATGGAACAAAATTAAAATGCAATAGAGATTTGGTAGTTTTGTCATTTTTCATAAATATTCAACTCTCTCTCGGTCCTTGTTAAAGTAGGTACTAATTTTTTTTTGTATGCACGATTATTTAATTCTTACATATATCGACATAAATCACATTTTAAAAATAATAAATGAAGATTTCAAAGCAAAAAGTTGTCAACTGACAAACAAGGCATTTTCAGATAATTAGACATTTGTATATTTTTAAATATTATGAGTACATGCCAGATGTTTTTCATTCGGTAATTGCATTATTTTCATAAAATAAAAAGTAATTTCATTGAATACAGAATATGAGAATTATCTAGAAAAAACTAATAAATATATTTTCATATCTTATTACAATAGTTAACCACTTCTTGCCTTGGGGTCTCTTCAAATGTTTTTTTTAAGTATGAGTTTAACTCTTTTATTAAAGTCAAGAAGAAATGATCCATATATTTTAAAACATTAATTAAATTTACAGGTTTAGGATATTACGACTTATCAGACAGCAGTTCGAGTGTTTGAGGAGTTGTGGGAAAGTTGTGTTGATAGTTCACAGTTGGAAGGGTGTGTTGTGGGTGGTGGGTGGTGGGTGCTCCTTACCTGGTGCAAATCTCGGCGGGCAGTAGAAGTGGCAGGGAGGTGCGTAAGGGTGCAGGGGAGGCATGCCCGGGTAGCAGTACAGCCGCGCCAATGCCGCCGGATAACGATCTGTGGACCAGCACCAAGTCACCGTCTTGAGTGTATGAACTTACTCCCTTCCTAACATGTCCACTCTTTAGTCTGAAGATATGGACACCACAAAACCATCACCAGGAAACTATATCAGCAACGACAGTAACACAAGTTCTTCGTCTATAAACCCAGTGATCTTGTTTCTGGTCCTTTGGACTACTCACCAAGATATTACTCGTAATAACAGTAACAAAATCAACCACGATTGCATAGTTTTACTAGGATTATGTTCGTATAGGTTTCAAAAAAAATCTTTACCGTTTGCTCAAAAGAAGAACGATCACTTTTTATTTCGTACAAAGATAGACACTTATGTACAACGAATATGGAATTAGAGCACCGGAAAGAATGATTATTTAATGCAATCTGTTTTGTTGTCAAACCTGCAGCTTTTACACCGAATTCGTTTATCTATGTTTATGGGCTACTATATCATTTTTTTTAATTGAATAGACACAGTGATGGTTCCTGAAGCCAAAGGATCACTAATCTATAGAATAAATTCAGTGTTATTAATGGTATAATATTATTATAAATCTGTAATTCATACTAAATTTAATGAAATTGTATTTAGTTAAAAAAAAACAATATTTGTTGTCTATCTGTACAAATACTCGTATTGGAACAATAAATTACAAATTGTGCATTCCAGCTGAAGAAAAAATATTACAGCAAGATGGTGTACGTGATTGAAGAATGGAAAAACAAGATGGCATTGCACATAATATACACAGTATAATAAATAATAATATACGAGTAAATAAAAATATATTCGTATTTAAAACATAATACAAAAATGACCTTTGAATATATTGCTGAAGATATATGAAGCATACATAATCATACATTCTATAAGTACTGTATTATTATGGTAATACTTACCCATTGCTGTGATTTTTTAATTATAAAATAATAATATTTACTTAAAGGGCTACAGCACGAGCGATGCGAATTTCATGATTGCTCAAATATAAGAAAGAAACAACTGTACGAGTAAATGTCTCCTTTAATTTACATTGTTGTTATGGAAAACAACCAATACTTAGGATAATGTACAACATATCACGCAGAAAAAAACGACTTTATAGATATTATTGCCCAGTATTTATATGTCTCTTTCCAATAGTTGAGCAATTCGTGTGGGTGGCTTTTAAGTAATATCAATATAATTATATTACGTGAAAAACATTTTTTTTTCATTATTATTATAAATAACAAAAAATCTTATTTTACAAAATTATAACTGGAGAGATTTTAATATCATATTTTTTAATTTATTTTTAAACTTGATTTTATCAACATTTTATCTATCTATTTATTTCATATATTTGTTATCACTTAAATCTCTGGCAACACTCTTTATATTTATTCCATTTTTAAATATTATTCTTAAAAAAATCCGATACATAAAAAATAATCGACTAGTTTGATCAAATAACTATTAAATAAACTCTATTTATATGCAACCAATTACAGATCAAATTAAAATACGAAAATTTCGACAAAATAAACTGCATAGTTGTATTAATACCGCACATAAAAAGAAAAGCTTACTAAATATAATTCGTATAAAATAAATAAATATAACGGCAATAAATTTGAAATCACAAACAATATTACGGCCAATTATTTCGTTGCGAAAAGTCGAGGGAAATGTTATTAGGTATTATTATATTTGCGCATCGAGGTAAGAAGACCGGATCCGTAAAATCGGCATGTCTTTTTAATGTATTACTTTCTTACTATTCACTGAACCACAATTGTGTGCTTGGCATGGTCTATGATTTTAACACGGGGCTGTCAACAGATTTCTTTACGAAATGTCAGCCAATCAACAAACCGCATTATATTCCATATTTGAATCACCACGCAAATGAAGTTAGCAACTTGCCGAATACGCTATGGTAGGTATACCACATAGGTCCTACGTACATTATTCTTAATCATTCCAGGAATTAATGAAAAAAATGTTACTCTATTTTATTTAAAATTTTGTGTTAGTAGTTGTTACTCTTTATTTAAATGACTATTTAAAAAATAAATTCAATTTCTAATACGATGCGAGCAGGACATCAATGACAGAAAATATGCCTTAGATTATTTTTTTATTGTAATTTTTAAAAATGACGTACATTACTTTTTTGGGTTGACCATGATTATTTCAACCGAACAGACACTCAAAATATCGGACTGTTGTGTAAAAAATCGTACTCTAGGCAACCCTAGATACTACTTAAGTTTGTTTTTTTTGCTGTTATTACAATAGCATTTAAAAAACTTAAATGTGTTCTATCAGGATGACGAGGTGAAGGAGTGGACAAGGCAGCCTTTCATACCAAAGTCAGTCAAGAGACTAAGGTAAACCTGGTTGGGACATATTCTTCTGATGCCACAGGAGAGCTTTTATTAAAAAAAATAAGACTCGCGCTGTCCTGGGACTATACATATAATGTATGTACTCGGTGAAGCTACGGGAAGCAAAGCTTATATAGAATGACGCGAGGAATATGGCGGTTGACATAGACCATGGACTTGATATTTTGATGATGTCGAAGAGTTGTGGTCCTCTTGAGGCCCCGGCCCCCGCTTGCGCCGCCCTGGCTGATCGCGCGCGTGACGATCATCGACTCCGAGTCCGACGGTTCTCGGCTCCTCGCTGTACCGTTCCCGAGCATATCAATGATGTCAGCTAATATCGGCCAACTCAACAAAACGGTAACAGATTACGAAACCAAGATACTCAAAAACAGACAATGTTTAAACAGGTCAGTTATGACAATATTTTTCCATTTTTTCTATGAAAGCGATGCAGGAGAGCATAACCAGTTTAGACCAGTGGGCTCTATGATGCTCAGTCAGGATGACTAGACACTGCATGAGGGAAACTAGTGTCTCTATTACTGGATTTGTTTCTTTCTATCTACATTCCGTTCACATACAATCTGCATCTCTCTGAGTAGAGGAAGAGTATTCAAAGCTGCGCCAAGCAGTGCTGGTTTTAGGGGGTGGCGAAGTGGGTCGGTGCCCCAAGGCGTCAAATAAGCGCCGAGGGCAACCAATCTTGTTTAGATTTTTTTTAATATAAACAATATGGGGCGCCAGAAAAAAATGCCTTCGGGCGCCGCAGGGTCTAAGACCGGTACTGGCGCCAAGTATAAACTACGAGGTTTAACAATTGCTCCAAAGAGACATCATCAATCAACGTCACGCATAGTTCCGAAGGTATCACCTATCCAAGTTCAATCTCCGCCCAATGTTGCTTAACTTCCGCGATCAGACGAGAACAAGTGATTCAGCAAAGTATGTGGTCGTTGATCAGATTTATTTTTATTTTTTAATACAACATATTAATCTTACAAGTGTTTTGACCATAAAGCTAGCTTATTTTGAATTTTCTAATATCATTGAATAATATGGTAGATTTAGAAGTCCCCGTTTGATGGTTAGGTAATTTTCAATACAACACAACAGCTCCATAACTCTAAATTCTGTAGAATAAGTTCTGTAGTCGACTGAAGTTAAGGATTATGATAAATAAGAGGTTTGAGTAAAATGTAGCTTTAATTTATGTTTTCCTACCACAACTGCTCGGTAATTCATATAATAATTATAATCTTATGAGATCGACAGTATTAGAGACTTCTGTGTCGATGAAACCTATGTTATTTTATTGGAGGCTGGGTGAATAGCAAGATGCTCCAAATCTTTTAAATACCTATAATATTAAATGACTAAATTATAGTTATTTCAATGATTTACAATTATAATCATCATAAATATACGCTCATAAAAGAAATATATAATCTGAATAAACCAACTCAAAACTAAATAAATTATTAATCCTGAAGAAGACCCCTGCAATGGCGGTCGAAATATTGGTTGAAGGAAGTTCACCACACGCGGCTCAACCCAAAAGCCACAATATCAAATCTGGCCGTGAAAACCTAAGAAGTTATCATAAATATATATTATAGAAGCATTTAAATAATGGCATAGGAAGAATATATAATAAAATTATAATCAAGAAAAATGTAAATAAGTGACCCAGATAAATTATTAATATAATAAATCTTCAAGTGGTCAATTATTTCTAACAGTAAAACTGATTGATAATAAGGCACATTAGATTCGCAAGATTTCCGAGTAATGATACCTCCACCGTAATGTACGATGTAATTAAAATTTCAAATAAACGAAAGAAAGTGCGTCCAGTCAAGTATGATATGCAGTCAGGTGCGCGTGAGCAATCAACGCGTTTGAAAATTTCTCAAGCATTGTTCGTTAAACGAATCTGTCATTGAATATGGAAAGGCTATTATTATCTGAGTAATTATTTAATTACTATATGTGTAGATGCACACAAATATAGTATATTTATAAAAACGAACCGGAAATATTAAAGGAAGTGGTCTCCCGGTAGACTCTATGCTACACAGCTAGGTGAGTTTGACACTTCATACGGAAGAGATGCGTAGATATTGAGTTATTAAGTGTAAATTATCAGAGGATTTCCAGTGGTTGTCATATATATATATATATATATATATATATATATATATATATATATATATATATATATATTAATATGTTTTCTGTGAATAAATACATATTTGGAGCATCGAGTGACGGATGCATTAAAATTCAATCTAACAAGTATGTATTGTCAGATATAATTAAAAGAATTTTTAGAATTTATCCCACAATATATTTGTACACGACATGTTTCAGCCACGTTCAACGGCCATTTTCAAGTCCAATTCAAGTCCAAGTCAAGACTTGAAAATGGCCATTCGACGTGGCTGAAACATGTCGTCTACAAATATATTGTGGGATATATTCTAAAAATATTTTTATTTTTATCTGATATTATGAAATTCCACCAAGAATTATCGATCGAAAAAATCGAAACAAGTATGTAATGCTTGTGAAGTTGAAAGACTGAGGATCATCGGTTCTTAGATCAGCTTTGATAATGTGATAGAGACCATAAGGTTATACAGGAGCGGCAAAAAAGCTGAAGGTTTTCGTCGTAGTTTTGATTTAAAACCGTCAGCTTTTTTGCCGTTCCCTGCATAAGCAGAGAGGGACATGAAGCTTTTTAATGTTTCTGTCTACACTTAACATCATCATAATCATCATCATCATCACTATGTCCACTCCACTAACTTAAGCATATTGTCACCACGAATTGCGGCCACAAAGCTATATCAGCCGCCATTGTCCTCGCCTCATTCCATATCAGCTATCCCTCCCGCAGCTACATTATTTGTATAGTTTATTATTAAATTAATCGTTTTTCACTATACTTTTCTATTAAATAAATTAAATAAACTTTAATTGCGAGGTATGAATTTCATTTAAACATTTGAAACAAAAAAAAACAATGAAATAGTGCATTTTTATTTTGAAATATATTTTCACAATCTATTTTTTCAGAAAAATACTCGTAACAGAATTACTTACACTTTACTAGCTGTCAAAGCGTTGGTAGAATTATTTTTGTTTTAATAAAATAATAATGTTATATTAGGCGTGAGTGTTTCTAATTTCCCATTTGATGCATGTCAATCAACATAGAAAATCCGTGATTAGTTCAGGTAGCGGAAGAAACTCATTCGAAGCCGCTAAGTGTGATGCTACCACGCACGAGTGACCAACACCACCAATGAGGAAAGAAGGCTTCCTAAAGATAGAAAATCGAAATAAAAGCATCTACGAGTATTAACTACAATAATGTTATAGGAGATACGAGTATACTTGTATTATACTACTTGTGCTTCTATCATAAAGTGATCCTGAGTTTGAAAAGAAGGTTAGAAGCTTAGAACCAGGTATAAATTTACCAATATTTTGAACATTTTTAAATCGTCTAGTAAACAGTTTCTGTCCTCTTATATCTTAATTTCAATATCGAATTTCAATTCATTTTTCATAATTCTCTATAGATTTTATCCTCATGTCCTTTAAATATCTGAAACACATGGTTACCACAAATTGCCACCACTCCATTCTGTCAGCTGTTATTATTCGCGCCTAGTTCCTAGAGATTTCTGCACTAGAACCACATGGGAACATGCATGGTTCCCGACGATCTCGAAGGCGACTTGAAGTAGTAGTTTTCTGTAGTATCCGAGACACGTTTAGGGTGATTTGCAAATAGCTTTTTTTAATAAGAAGGCCGTTATTAACCCGCTGCTCCCGATACCTGGATCATTTCTAAGTTGTGGCTCAACCTGACCAGCGACTCGCGCTTAGCAACAAGCGGTGACCCAAGTTTTCCATGTTTTGGTCCGTGTTCAATTTTGCTCAACTTTGATTATCTAACAAGAACCGCGCTTGCGATGTGCTTTTGTCCTTAAAAGTTTGAGAGATTTCGACCTGGAGATCGTTGGAAATCATTCATCTTCACAAGTCAACCTTCGGGTGCAGAGATGTCTTGGGACGAGGCAAGGATAATGGAAATTGACAGAACTGAGTGGATTATTGTGTGCGCAATGTCTTTAGACGAGACAAAGACAATGGCAATTGACAGAAGCGTGTGGAACGGAAAGTGGAAGAAAAAATGTAACAAAGGCAAACGCCGTAGCTGTATTGCTTTCGAATTATGCCGGGAAGAATCCCAGACGCGCAAAAAGAAGGCCTAAAGCAGTCAGGACTCCGAGGAATTCGATTTTTAATAAGTTTCAGTGTTGGCTGTTCTTGGAAACGCGCGATATTGTGTTTTTGTGATTTGTTGCCGAGATCTAAAATGGCTAGGGACAGCTTGAGAAATCTGCACCGGCCATATCGCGCTGTCTTCACGCCCTATTTCAGGTGATTGGTATAATTTCACGCTCCGATTTTCCTGCGACCAAGTTTCTTTCGTTCGCCATTTACCGCAGACGTAAACAACCGACAACATCTTATTCGACGCCTTTTATACAAAATGCTCTTATGTGTTTATATTATACAAATATATGCGAATTGTGCTTCAAAAACAAGTTCTTTGCTTTGCGACCTGCTCCTTCATCCTTCCTCCACGCGGCCATCTGACGGACCCGCGACTTGTCGCCTTTTTAAAAAGACGGGGGATGTCAGTGTGTACGTGAAAGTATTAGATTTAAATGAGATATATAGTATTATAAATGGATTTGAAGCAATATTTTACTATTTACTTTCATTACATACACACATACATTGGTTTTCATTAATTTTATTACTGGCAATACCATTTAATTTTCATCTACCGAAGTCCAATCTTCGTTCTTATTTGATATTTTTGAATTGTTATGTTCCATATAGGTAAACATTATTGATATTATTTATTGCATTCACTTTAAGATCGATTTCAAGTATTAAATACATAAATACTTCCTACATGGATCTCACCAAGCAAGGTAGTAAAGTATTTATATAATTAATAA
The DNA here is from genome assembly GCA_022606575.1 of Glossosoma conforme. Taxonomy (NCBI): domain Eukaryota; kingdom Metazoa; phylum Arthropoda; class Insecta; order Trichoptera; family Glossosomatidae; genus Glossosoma; species Glossosoma conforme. The sequence continues at coordinate 1,923,387 of JAGTXR010000050.1, read as the reverse complement.
ATAATATTGATGTATATTATTTATTTCTTCACAAGTACTAATAAAATAGTATTTAAATGCACATATACAATAAACATCAAATATTATGCGCATCAATTCATTCAGAAAAAATATCGGCAGACGCGGGATTCGAACCACGAGCTTTGCAACCTTTGCTTTATTCTTTTACACCGCGCAGTCCACACGACTATTTCTCTGCCTGAGTAGATACGCGAAATTTGATGTATTTATACCATTGTTACCATCGTATAACGATAGATGTCTCTATATTATATATTATATTCAGAGTATGTATATTATTATTTTTTACTATTCAGTCAGTCAACATTTATTCACAAGCTTTTTATATTATTAGTTTCCAACTATCAAAATAGTAAAAATCTAGGACTTCTTGATCAACGTGATTCAATAAAGTATTGGCACGAAAAGCAATGTCGAGTTTCGTAACATTGCCAACAAAAGTTAGTTCAATATACAATGTTGTGTTAATGATTAGTGAGCCGTGACGGGATTCCGACACCCGACCTTTGAGTTCACAGTTCTGCGACGCAACTCTCAGCCTGGTAAGTGGTGATTTACCCGGTGACTAGTCGCAGTTGGTCACTAGTGGACTGGTCGGTGGCTGACTGAGTCTGGAGCGACTTGTTGGTGGCGCAGGACCGGCATCCTCAGTCAGGTCAAAAACGGCGCCAAAAGTAGCTCGAGTAAACAAAAAAGGCGCCAAACGTATGCTGAGTGAAACCAATACAATCAAGTGAACATACGAGTATGCGTAGTAAAAATTATGTAGACTTTTGTAATATTATAATATATACTCGTAACTCAGCAATGCAGCCGTATAATGATAGCGTAGAGTGATGCATTGAATACTGGAGTTTTAATGGTTCGACTCTGTTAGGAATGACGACGAGGCGAGAAAGTGGCATCTCATCAAAATCCAATGCAGCCGTAAAATAGATTTCGAAAGCAGATGTTTGCGTAAAATACTGGGGGTACGATGGCTTGACTTTGACTTCCATACTGCCGTTGGTCAATATACAAAGGTAAAACAAACGGTGCATGTACTCCGTATTCCGCAGTATAGCATAAACTACAGCGGTATGTTCTTCATGCTCCCGGGCTCGCGTCGTGCTGCAACTATTCATATAATGTTTTCCTCGGAGGCAGTTCGTGACGATCATATGCTCCAGTTATTAAAGCGTATGTACAATGATGATGTTTAATCATTTATAAGTTAAGAGTTTATGGTAGTCACAAACTGCCGCCACAAAGTTCTATCAGACGCTGTGGTCTCTGCCTTATTCCATGTCTTGTCGGAGCTTCGTCGAATATATTATATGTATAGTTCCCAATAGTATTTTACAGGACATGGAGAGAGCGAAGAGGTATAAAGAAAAAGCAAATATAGTTCATGCTATTCTCTGGTATACCGATTTTATGTCTTAGCAACTTCGTCCCTTAACTAACTGTAGATGCAAGGCTGCAAATTCTGCTTCCTGACCTATCATTCTTCTGTACAATTTTTCGCACATATGAAGTATGGGTCAAAGTTATTTTATCTTCTGTTAGTAGTGGCTACCCAACGAATAGGCACACTCAAGTGGCAATGGGCAGGTCATATCTTTCGAAGAGACGACGGTCGATGGGGAAGAAAAGTATTGGAATGGCGCCCAAGAACTGGCAAACGAAGCATTGGCCGACCCCCTACAAAATGGACTGACGATATAAGAAGAATAGCGGGAGTGACCTGGATGCGGAAGGCGGAGGATCGAAGAGGATGGAGACTCATGCGGGAGGCCTACGTTCAACAGTGGACGGACACAGGCTGATGATGATGAAGTAGTGGCTAAGGCCGCCACTGCTTGGGGTCTCGACTTCTTGCATTAAGGTCACTAACTGTCAGATGGGCCAAGGCAGAGATTGCGATCAGTTACTGTTATTTGCGACTTGAGAGGCGATGCAAACTGAAATGGACCTCGCCCGCAAAACTCGATACCTACTTATTTAAATAATTCTACAATATAATATAACGCTATTTAGAAAATTGATGCCGGATGCAACCATGAAAAATTATAACATTATTCTAAAAAAAGATTCCAAACGTAGTGAAACTACGAGACAATTCTCATTCTTTTACATCAGATCAATAATAAAACTCTTTTTCTTCTAGGGATGCTTTCTTTCCATTCGCTAGAGTCCCGGAGGAAGATTGCTGCACTCAAACATTCATTCCTTCTTCTTCGCGGTTCAATTCGCAACCCTGGGATTCTTGAATGTTTTAACTTCTATGTTCCAGATAGGTACACCCGTGCTCGTAGCCATCCATTATTTTTGATCCCTTTGATTTGAATGTCGCTCCTAAATGGCCTACCAGCACACCTCGATCCTTTTCTTACATCCTTTTCCTCTTTTGTCGATGGTATTGTTCTACTTGATGTCTGTGATCTTTGACACATGTCATCTTCTTATTCTTTTGTGTGATTTATATTTTTTATTATATTCTCTATTTATTGTATATTTATGTATACTCTATGTTTCTTAATATTTGTAAAAAAAAATGGAATTTCGATTCTGTATATAAATAAATAAATAATGCAAGCATGATTCTGTCATCGTACAAAATCATATTTTGACCAAAAGTTCAGAGTTCTTTCTATGTATAGTTTCCAATAGTTTTTCAGGATAAGAGTATGAAAGTCTCGATAAAAATAATACAGTTGAAGTGTGAAAGGTATATTTGCAGGGTTTTTTTAAATATATTATTTTAAAAAATGATCGTTAGATTAGCCCGATGCCTACTGGTATAAATAAATTTAGTTCTAAAACACGATTCAACTAAAAAAAAAAAAAAAAACCTATACTTTATTATGTAAAAACACATACAGCAGAATACCGACAGATGGTGATAGTGATTCTCAAGTCTAATCTGTGGAATTCTATAACGCTTATAATGCAAGACGGAGCACAAATGAAAGCCTGGCTGTTTTACAGCGGGCCGACTGAATGTGAATGCGGCCTGGAGCAGACTCTGTCACACCTTCTGGAGTGTGCGCTGTGTCCGATTAACTGCACCCAGGAAGACCTGATGATGGCCGGGAGTAACGCCATCGATGTCGCCCACTTCTGGACAGACAGGATCTGACCCTGTTGTTTCCGACACGATTATATACCTGTATGTATATGCTGCATATGGCTAAGCGCTGCATGTGGAGTGTTAATCCACCAACGTTATATACTACAGCCCGACATTCACGCATTATTCTTATTATTACAGGAATTCACTATGAATACGTGGTCTTCACGGAACGACTTTCGTCTGTCACCAATTTTGATTAAATAATCTATAACTGTCATTGCACGGGTGAGATACCAAATTCACACCAATCGGAGGTATTTAAGAGCTCAGAAATCGATTAAAAATATTTTTTATTATCTCCGTAGGGGTTCGAACTCACGACCTTTGGCTTGCCAAGCAAATGCTTTAACCATTGGACTATACAAAGATAAAGAATGCATCTATTGAGGACATAGATGGAAAAACTACTTATATGGTTTATCTTCATGCCCCGTATGGTGAGTTTGCATTAGATCGTTGGCGCGTTATTTATTTATACATGTTTGAAATACTCGTGCGAATAAGAAACTGGTCAAATTGTGTATAAAACTCGTATAATAACGATTCAACGGTTTCTTATGCACCCTTGTTAAAAATGTGACATTTGCAGGCGTGTATAGCTTAGTGTTGCACACTTACATGGTGCTTATCTGAAAGCGATAAAAAAGACTAGAGGCCTTTGAGATGTGGACATACAGAAGAATTCTCGGAATTTCTTGGAGAGACCACGTCACGAACAATGACGTTCTCAGGATAATCAAGGAAGATAGGTTCCTAGTAAGAACGCTCTCAGAGAGGCGAGCCCGATGGATCGGTCACATAATGCGCCACGATGGTCTTCTTCACAACATTGTAGAGGTTGAGGGTAGAAACTGTAGAGGGCGCCCTAGACGAGAGTATTTGCAGCAAGTGTTCGAGGACATGAGTTGTAGCTCTTATGCAGAGCTGAAGTCATTCCGCCTGGCTAGAAGCTTGATGTTTTATCAATCTGCCATCACGCGACGGAGTAACACCTTTTTGAGAGAGAGGATGATGTTAGTACAATATGTACATAATTAGTTGATCAGTTTTTTCAGATATGCACTTCATGAGGACAGATTATGGAAAGGACAAGAGAGAGTTTAGCTTATTGCTGTTATATCTTGGGAGTAGAGGTCAGGCGTTGGCCACTACACTCCAAGGAAGGAAGTCATCGCGTGGGAATAGCATTCGCACTGCAAAAAATAAATATACAGAACACACCTCGTACGAGACTTGTCACTGTTACTTACGCAGCTCTCGACTGTCTGTTAAGTAGTCTTTATGTGATGCAAGGAAGTGAGAGTGAGGGGAATGTAGAGTGTGGGAACATAGGGGGATAAGTTGCAAGCACTACTGGAGAAGTACATTAATTGCTTATTGCTTTCCTACGAATGATGTAAATCGAAAACAATGATATTTTTTTATGAAAGACTTATGCTCGTTTATTATATGAACGTAAAACGTGTGTGTATTGTTCTTATGAACACGTGTTAAATAATATCACGTTGAAGCACATTTACTACATGATATTAAAAGCATTTCAGAGTAATAATCTCATACTCGTATATGTTTGTCAATGTTATATAGCAGCAGTAACAAATCATTAGCGTGACTCTCGTTAGATTACTAAGGTAAGCAACATTAACATTAGACTTGGATCGAAACATGCATAATTTTTTTTTTGTTACTCGTATCTTAATAACCGCGTTTCTCTGGTCGGCTTGAGCCGCTCCTTCGGACCAAATGGCTTAGACTTCGGAAGCGTCGGGAAAATCTTGCGATTTGCTTTAAAAATATGATTTAAAAATCACCCGAAAAAAGATAATACAGCTGCCGCCTCTTCAAGTACGTTGTCGAGAATAATATATAGTAGTGATATCAGTTTGATATAGCTCCTTTAGGCTGACGCCGTAAAGCCTCGAAAAACGATCTTTTGTCTCTTATTTTAGTTCGCTCGCCTGACATGAACATCTAATGTTAGTTTAATTTGTATAATAATACACGGTGTTTGCATACGACATTTTATTTGTTATGACAGTTGGCCCATTTCCTGTTGATACCACTGTCATCTTGAATTCGCTTTTTCTGCAGCGACGGCTGGCAGCGCGAGATGAGAGCACGCCGTGAGTTGACAGTGGAAGCTCGCTCGCGACCGTTGTGGCAAATATTTGACAAATAAACGCGGATTGTGAAACAAAAACAAGTTCTTTGTATTGTAAACCTGATCCTGCATCCTGTCATCCAGTAAATCGATATCAAACTTTGAGAGGTAGATATCAGTAGGTTACCAGGTGTACCTGTAGATGGAGAGTGGTCTTGGGAAGAAGTACAGACAAAGGCAGCTGACTTAACTGAGTGGCGACAATTTGTGGTGACCATATGTTCCAGACAAGAAGAAAGATATGGGAAGAAAAAAAATATTTTAGTGTGGAAAAAAATATAAGCAGCCAATCAAGTGTTGTTCAATGAAATAATTATAGGAGTTTCGATCGAGATCATAGGTGCCATTAAGTTGTTTTGTAATGAGCGATATGACGATGAAAAATTAGTCAACGCCAAAAATTTCGATTAAATTTCAATTTATTTATTTATATATAAAAATCTGCTTATTTTCTAAATTATAAAATATCAATTATATTTTTAGTAAAACAATCATTTACGCGGGAACTCTTACGCTTCAAAACTTTATTTTTATAATAATTAAATATAAAAGGGGGGGGGTTAAGTAATAAAACTACTAACTAAAAAATATAAACTCGTATAATACATGTTAATACATAGGTATAAAATTATATATAATAAGCGGTCATCGTTTAAGTTAATTATATTATTGTATATGTATAAATAAATTATAAATAATGTTTCATAGAAAAAATAATTAAACCTACAACGCCATATAAAAGCGTTGAAAAGCGTTTGTCAGTTAATAACGATTACACCGCTTACTTTGCATTATTATAACATTTCTTATAATGTACATAAATAATTAATTGATTTAAATTAATTTAAAAAAATATATAATTACATTATAAAACATTATGTTTCTTGGTTATAATAAAGGAAATAAAACCTCTGGAATAAAACCGTTCCTCTAAATGAAAAAATAATAATATTCATTGTATTATATAGTTAAAACACTCGACAAAAGTGCATAACTAGTATCTATATGCTGGCGGTGGAGCTTAGTGGTTAAAGCGTTTGCTTGCCAAACCGAATGTCGTAGGTTCTATCCCCGATGGAGATTAAGAAAAAGGAATTTTAATCGATTTCTAAGCTCCGTAAATTCCCCCGGTTGGTGTGAATTTGATCCCTAATCCATAAAATCCCAGTCATAGATAAAGATGCAAGATTTTGTTGTTGTAAACCAATCCACCGGATTGATTCTACGACGAAAAAGCCTATTAATCAATACTGGTGGTAGACGAAAGTCGTTCCGTGAATAACATCCATTCATAGTGAATTCCTGTAATAATAAGGTTAATGCGTAAATGTCGGGCTGTAATCTATGACGTTTGCGGATCAACACTCAACATGCAGCGCTTAATCATAATATATGTAAAATGGTAAGCGGCATAGAATCCACAGATGAAAAGCTTCAGAATTACTATCACCATCTGTCGGTATTCTCCTGTATGTGCTTACATAAAAAATTCTGCACTACAGTTGCGATATAATAATTATAAATTTATGGTATACCTTTGTAAACCATAAATGACTATCAGTTATAGCACATGACAAAAAAATATTCAAATACCAACATAATTATTCAATATAAATGTTAAAGAAGTAAACCTTATTGCGCATTAACGTTTAAATACATTACCTAAATAGGAAATAAATTTTTCTAAAAAGTAAATTCACAAAAGAAGCTGAATCCATTGATGTCATTTCAACAATGATTATTATTTACTCAACACTATGTCATAAATACTGATATATTATAATGGAAACGTGACCAGCCATGACGATTGTCTAAATATTTTTTTTTTGGTATTTACTAACATTTTTTTCTTAACGACTTTATTTATTTAATTATACGTCATTGTTGTATTTTTATTGGAATCTAACAGCAAGTCTTACTCATAAAATAAAGGTCACCCAGCGTGCTATGGAGAGATCTATGAGAGGAGTGTCTCTAAAAGATGGAATCAGTGAAAAGTTTGCTCATATATATTAACCCACGCCCTGTAAGGTGTCCTGTGATTCCAGTCTGTTCGAGTCGAGTAGCTAAGCGCCGACATATTTGTCCAGTTAACGCCATATGATTAGGAAATTGACGTTGAAATTCACGCTGTGCTAACACCACCGACCGATTATTGGTTAAAAAATCAACAAAATAATTATACGCTCTTCATTGCTTGTCTGTTTGTAAGCTGCAGCTGTCTAGTTCACAAATGTCAAAAATGATTGACGTACGACGCCATTTGCAAAAATCATTACATATTCCGATAGGGTGATTAATTTTAAAACACTTGTATAAAAAAAATGTCGTAAATATATAATTACATATTCCAATCACTCAATCTACAAATTGTGATGCGAGGATTTTTCAAATCAGACTGAAATTTGGACAATGATTGTTTCGGTGTTCCCAAAAGGTAAAAAAAAACAATGGCATATACAAATTATGTACATAATACTTGAAAAATTGATATTTAATCAAAATATTTTATACTATAGTATATCTTCGGATCAAATAAATAGATATCAGTAATATAGCCAACAAAGGATCTTTGAGTTACAAAATAAAGCTACAACATACACCACCATGGAAAAAAATGTTGTTACAAAATAGGCAATTATAATCTTTTCATTTTAAGATCAGCGGAATCACCTTCAAGGTAAAAGGACCAGTTTCAACATTTCTCGGAAGGTTGGTTGGCAGAGGATCGTTCGATATAAAAATAAAACAGAATGCAAACCTAAAGTAACATCGGTATTTATCATTGATCCTTGATCGCTGTTCTCGGGATATTGGCAGAGATCTACAAGATCGATAATAGTGAGCTTTAAATCAAGACCTTTGTTACAATGTATGCAAGCCTCATATATTTTTCAAAGAAAAAAAATGATTGAAATTAATTGAATTTTCATTGCATACACACAGGGTGTTTCAAATAAAAGTTTAAATAAATAAAATCGCAAGGAATTGTCAGATAACAAGACAGAAGTTACTACAAATTGTCGCCACTCAGTTCTGTCAATTGCCACTATCCATGCGTCATCTCTAACCTGGGAACTTATATAGTTGCCGGCGAGCTTTAAGACTTGAAGAGACGACAATGTAGTATCCGGGGCATTTTTTGGGTGATTTCTTAATCGGATTTTTAAAGAGTTCGGGTGATAACCCGACGGTCCCAAAGTACTATTTGATCCTAAGAAACAGCTCTTATTGGATGATGACGTGGCCAATAATGCTCTTTGCAGTGGCCATGTCCTTTAAATGCAAACTCTAACTATGTACAAGGAATAATTTGATGCAGAATTCACATTGAGCTTAGACGCCTTCTTTTTCATAGTTTAAATCCGGTGGATTGGTTTGCAGCAACAGAATCTTGCATCTCGATCTCCATTCCTCTCGGTCCTCCGCAACCCTCTTCAGCTCAACATAAGAGCTACAACTCATGTCCTCGAACACTTGCTGCAAATACTCCAGTCTAGGGCGCCCTCAACAGTTTCTACCCTCAACCATCCCCTCCACAATGTCGTGAAGAAGACCATCGTGGCTCATGATGTGACCGATCCATCGGGCTCGCCTCTCTGAGATGGTTCTTATTATATCTTAGACGCCTATTGGGGCCAAATAGTCATGTTTTCTCTGAGCTAATCACCCGATCTCTTTTAAAAATAAAATTAACAAATTCACAATTTTCGTTAATAATTCTTTAAGTGACTTATTTATTCAAATTCCTAGACTCTCGTCATAGAGGAACTTTAGGAATCATACATTGAATGCCCTCGGAAGAGCTTTATGTACAGAGATCATATGTGACATAAGATCATGGCGTCATAACTTTTTACTGACAAATATTGCGACCATATTCTCCAGACAATGAGTGGATTTAGAAAAAGTGAAGTAATCTCATTTAAAAGTAATAGTACCAGAATTTTTATAAAGTATATAGTATCAACTAAACTAATATTTTTCTAGTATTGCGAAACACGAGTTGATCGGCCCATAACAAAAATATATAACACGCTGTATACTCGTAGCTACTTACAAATGTACACGTATGTATAAATAACTGATATAAGAATGAATAATACTTGTGCGAGTTCATGATATGGTTAACATTAAATATTGATTTGACTTTGGTTTAAAAGCGAATTTTTTGCATCGACAAACGTGTCGAGTCACGTTGGTTGTATTATTATTGGCTACACATTGCCACTGGTGGTACATTAAAGTATTAAATTGATCTGAAAATTGTTGTAATATTGAGATGCGGACGTCCATCGGTCAGCGGTCTTTAAAAGTAGTTTTTATTGTAATTCAAATGATATGAGAAATCAATCTTCGCTAAGGGCTTCGCAGGACCGCATCGAGGACTAGAAATAATAATTAATCTTTTAAATTAGCCAGCGGTCATAGTTCAATGGTCAAAGCGTTTGTTTTGCAAGCCAAAGGTCGTGGGTTCGGTCCCCGATGGAGATAAAAAAAAAGGATTTTTAATCGATTTATCAGCTCTAAAATACCCTCGGTTGGTGTGAATTTAATCCATCACCCATAAAATGCCAGTCATATCCTATTAATTAAAACTGGTGGTAGACGAAAGTCGTCCCGTGAAGACCACACATTCATAGTAAATTCCTGTAATAATAAAGGATGATGCATGAATCTCGGGCTGTAGTCTATGACGTTGGCGGATCAATGCAGTGTTTAGCTATGTACACTATGGTAAGCGTCATAGAATTGAGTGAGACTTCAGAATTATTATCACCATCTGTCGGTATTCTCGTGTATATATTTACATAAAAAAAGACATTTTAAAAATACCGTCACCTTGAGCCTCAACGACATACAGGTATAGAAATGATGCTTTGAATGTAATGGTCGTACCTTTAGAGTGCCAGGGTTACAATGAATCAGAAAATAAAATAGGTATATTAAATCTTAATTCGAATAATACGTTATCAATTTGTCAAATTTGGAAATAAATATAATTTCATGAAATCGCATTCTTGAAAATAATAAAACTGAAATCCATGCTTAAATGGCTACTGTAAGTAAACCTATATTTTTTTAGCTGGGAAAATCGACGTTATTTTAGCATTGAAAATACATTGTTCTTTGATCCACGAAACCTAATTTAAAAATATGAATTTTATTTACTCTCTTAAAGACTCAAGTGCTCTAACTTAAGATCGGTTGCTGCGGAAGAGCACAAGCCATTGAATATTCAATCTCTAGTATCGCTATTTTGTGGAACCATTGACTGCAAAATTGCATTCGGTGGTGTTGAAGAAGTCTGAGGAGTTGGTTTATTACTGATTCTGGCTGACAACAAAAGTCCTTGTCAACAGTTCAAGTTGTCCATATTCACTGATTGGAAGCACAATTTAAATCGTAGAATAATTCTAAATAACATTTATTTTTTATTTAAAATCATATTCGAGTTGCGTAATTTTGTATGAAAAAAAGAACAATTTGCTGATAGAAAGAATAAAATTCAAAAACGAAATAAAGAACAAGTCGTTTAATCAGAACACATTTCTTTTATCTTTTAGGCTGATGCTGTAAAGCCTCGAAAAACGATCTTTTGTCTCTCATTTTTGTTCGCTCGCCTTACATGCACATCTAATAATGTAAGTTTTAGTTATATAATAATACACGTTGCTTGCATACGCCATTTTATTTGTTATGACAGGTACTCCATTTCATGTTGGTGCAACTGTCATCTTTAATTCGCTTTTTTGCCCTGACAGTCTTGGCAGCGCTAGATGTCGGAGTGCTCCGTCAGTTGGCAGCTCGCCTGCTCGCCTAATGGCGTTCGCCAAACCGGGTGGACGAAAAAGCAAGTAACTAATAAAATAAACGCGAATTGTGAAGCGAAACACAGATCATTGTATTATCAATCTGCTCCTGCATCCTGCCGCCCAGCAATTCGATATCAAACTTAGAGAGGAGAATATCAATAAGAGTTGTGGAAGAGTCGAACTAATGCGAATTCATCGGTGATATAATGTTCAAATTGAGTGATACTAGTGAATATATATAATCCAATAATATTCATTACTAAGCAATCAATATGTTGAAGGCATTGTCTGTTCAAGTATAAAAAATCACAATACTATTTTCCCTATAGATCAAAAATGGAGAGAAGTAGTCTTTACTGTCACGATACTCAGTCTAGAGCCACACTATGATGGCGATGGTTCTCTCATTGGAATGAACCATGTTTTTGTTTAAACATGCCTGGCTTTAAGCATTTTTTTAAGATGGTAAAGTACTCGTTCTTGGACTCGCTCTCTGCAGATCAATATAAATGAATGATTTACTCTTTTTTAAATCATGTTCACCAACATGACAAGCGGTATTGTGACTCGGCGTTTTGCATATCATGCATATCATAAAACAATAATTTAAAGCCATATGTTTCTGCAAAATAAAATGAGTTTATGATCCGCGTTTTCGAATCTTTCATAATACGCATAGAAGTAATAGCATCATTCAAAAAATAATGCAAAACGAATTAAACAATAGCCTTTATCTTTAAATATATTTTTAAAAAGAGCACGGAGAAGAGAATGTATTTCGAAGTAGAAAATTTAAAAAAAAAAGTAAGAATAAGGAGCACTTATTTATTTGCCTTGTCGTATGCAAAAAAATATTTATCATACTAAATTATTTTTTATTGAATAATCTGAATTGATCGTTAACTGAGTAGTTTGTAAGCTGATGCTCATATGTATTTAATTATGTGGTTATCAAAAATGAGACTAAATAAGACAGATAGTCAATAAAAAGACGATTATCCGAATGAAACTGTTAATCTTTTGGTCCACTGAACCTCGGGCAGTTGTCTTGATAACGCCTTGTACAAAAAATGAATAATTCAGAGATTTTATGTTTACGAACCAAATTAAAATGTGGGCCGTAAACAGAACTCTGACATGGATTTAACAACAAAACGGTTAATCTTTCAACCATTAACTTGGATGAAATATTTCAAACTGTTCGCATTAATTAACTATGGTGCTAACGATATCTTTTGTGTTTAAATATACAGAGGAATACTACCATTAAATGAGGAAGCAATCGCCGTAAATATTTGTACATATGCATTATGCATCCCCTCATTAATAGGTTCATGTAGTAAATAATGGCACACTTATTTCTAACCTACGATCCTTGGAACACAAACGTTAAATTGGTTCACTTAGTTTTTTCTAACGTTATTAACACCGCCGCTGCTCCTCTGAATTCAAAGAATTTCTCCTTTTGCGTCTATTTTTAGCCGATAGTCTCATATCCCAAGTAATAAACATCCATACACGATTAATGTACGAGTATGTCAACCAAGAATCATCAGTTTTCGAAATTCCTACCTAAATACCTGAAAGTTAAATAATGTTCCTCCAATATATTTTTTTTGTCATTTATACAATCTGGATCTTTTCAAAAAACAGATATTACATTTCTCGAATGTAGTATCCTGTTGTCTTGGCTGAGCGTCATAGATCCTACAGGTATCAACCGGTCGTGCTCTCCTGCATGCGTTAAGTTAATAATAAATTGATTTTTAAAATGACTCATGACCAACATGCAACTTATTTTGTCTAATATTTTACACATACAAATTCATGTGTAAAAATATTTTAAAACTTTTAAATGCGGTATGCTAATAATAATGGCTTTTAGATCGCGAAGCGTCTTAACGTGAAGTCCCTAATAGTAGATAATAAGTTGAAGATCTCGATGGCCGAGTGTTATAGTTGCTCCGCAGTCGCCAAGGAAGGTGACCGAGGGTCCACAAATCGCATCCTTGCGGAGGTCCAATCGAAACAGGTTTATTTGGAATATTTAACCAACACCAGTTAAAATAACGTTATGCGCCTATGCCGGCGAGTCGGATCCAGTGGCGTAACGTAAGAGTGAGAGGTATGTCATATTGCATCGGTTTACACTTAATTTAATAATAAACAAAATTTATCATGATCCTCATGAAACTTAAATTATTTTGATGTATGGGATGAAATTATTAATATTCATTTAATTTATGTGTTTACTTCACTTTTTTTTCAGAAGAATCCCAAAATTTGTCGATTGATTTTTTGCTGTCATCATATCAATCACACATTTATTAAAAATCGAAATGTATATAAATCATGTTTAATTATAAATTCTTGAGTCTAATTTATTTTTTTCAAAAATTTGCTGAATCTCCTTTTGGTAGAGAGAATTCCATAATATTACGGATACTACTTTTATAATTGCATTGCAATTTTCTATACATACATATCCAAAGAGCATTTTTTATATTAAAAATAAACGACTATATCGATTTTTAATATTTTATAAATTAAATAGTTGAGGGGCAGCAAATTTTGAAATAGTCTCGGGCGCCACAGAACCTCAGTACACCACTGGTAAGAGTTTGACTTGCGCTGAACGAGGACCAGTCCAGACTAAAGGCGATAACTAAGAACCTTCCTGGTACTGATTAAACTATAAAAAAGGACTGACACTTTCTGCTAATAAAGGGTGACCGTTTTTATTTTTAGTAATCATCAGCTAAGCTGTTTTAAACGAAAACAATTATTATACATATTTTAATCTTACTTTTGTCTCCAAATTGAAACATATGGCCACATTGCTGTACATACAGTAATGTGGCCACATTACTGTACATACTTAATATATATACAAACCACCAACCCACCCCTAAAGACACAAAATCTTTCATATATGCGGATGACTTAGGTTTGGCAGCACAAGCAGTAACGTTTGAAGAAGTACGGACATCCTAAGCCAGGGTCAACGAGATGTCCCATTACTACGAAACCAACCATCTCAAACCTAACCCATCAAAGACACAAGTCTGCTGTTTCCAACGAAACAGGGAAGCTAACAGAAAGCTTCGTGTCACGTGGGAAGGTAGAGTACTGGAACATAGCGACCATCCAAAATACCTCGGAGTCACTCTAGATCGCACCACCTTCAGGCGTCATTGCAGCAACACCAAACAGAAAGTTGCAACAAGGAACAACCTCATCCGCAAACTGACCAACACTCACTGGGGAGCAACCACCCCTTCTTCGTACCTCAGCTTTAGCACTTTGTTTCTCGAATACACCAGTGTGGGGTCGATCAGCCCACTAATCAAGTGGATACTGCCCTGAATGATGCATGCAGAGTCGTCACAGGCTGCCTCAAACCAACACCCATTTCTAAACTATACCCCTTGGCTGAACATAAGACGCAAAGTGCGCCGAAGAAATGCGTAAGGCAATCAACCAACCGTCCCACTGCTTGTATAATCAGATACCCCCAACACCAAGATTGAAGTCTCGAAGCCTTTCTGAAATCCACACAACCTCTCGGCCCTGAAAATGAGAGACTCCAACTCTGGCAACAAATCGCACCAGAGGATTTCATTACTCCAAAGGAAGGCCTCCCAACTGGCAAGAGCCTTGACTGGCCGACCTGGAAATCCCTAAACAGATTAAGAACCGGAGCGAACAAAGGACAACCTCGAGCGGTGGGGAATGTTCGGCAGGGAGAGACACTATTGTGCGACTGTGGAGACTTGCAGACCGCCTCACGATGCTGCTCCATGTGCCCAACAAGTTGCACATCTCAGGACCTAATGCTTATCGATGTTGCCAGATATTGGGAAAAAATAATTTGACGTCGCTGACATGAAGAAGAAGAAGACTGTACATACAGTCATAAAAAATATGCTATACTATATACTCAGATAATATATTATATTCCTGATTAAATAAGAATAAATATTAGAAATAAATATCATTCAAATGTTTTATTCTTTAACGCTCACACATGAAAATACTCGTAATAAAATACAATACATAAATTATACACTCATCTACGATTATGTATTTTATAGCATCGGCACTGGCATCTGCGTCGTACGCTTAGCGTATCATTATATGACTGGATTATTATTTACGAGACATGTCTATCCAATCAGATTAAAACCTAATTTACTCGTTTATATTCATAACTTCTTAGGTTTTCACGGCCAGATTTGATATTGTGGCTTTTGGGTTTAGCCGTGTGTGGCGAATTTCTTCTCTCCGATATTTCGACCGCCATTGCAGGGGTCTTCTTCAGGGTTGATGACTTTGTTGAAACAAAATGATGACAAAGTCATCAACCCTGAAGAAGACCCCTGCAATGGCGGTCGAAATATCGGAGAGAAGAAATTCGCCACACACAGCTAAACCCAAAAGCCACAATATCGTTTATATTCTTAAATATTTTTTAAATCTTATAGTAACACAAAATTTAAGTGATTTCCAAAATGAACCATAAAAATACATACATATTTACAAGTATTTCATAACTTCAAATGTATGATAAATTCCCATTTCATTAGATAATTTCAGAAAAATTCTTACAATCAAAAATATAATAATAAAAAGCAAAAAAATATTTTAATTTGAGTATATCCTCGTCCAGTGAGTGGTTAAATACGACTATATTAATATAGTATACTCTCAGAGAGGCAAGCCCGATGGATCGGTCACATCATACGCCACGATGGTCTTCTTCGCGACATTGTGGAGGGGATGGTTGAGGGTAGAAACTGTAGAGGGCGCCCTAGACGGGAGTATTTGAAGCAAGTGTTCGAGGAGATGAGTTGTACCTCTTATGCTGAGCTGAAAAGGGTTGCGGAGGACCGAGAGGAATGGAGATCGAGATGCAAGATTCTGTTGCTGCAAACCAATTCACCGGATTGATACTACGAAGAAGATTAATATAAAATTACATTTCTTGTGAAATTAAAATTAAATGAGTGGAAAGTAGTGTTCAGCCCGTAATACATAATTAGAATAGTAACTGTGGCTTCTAGGGCTTAACTAACATTAACTTATTAACTCAGATTTGGTAACATTCAGTCACATATTTGTTATATCATGGCCTAATGAAGAGATAGTATCTCTTTACGCGGCATGATTATCTCTCTAATCTAAGCAATAATGTGTATGAAAAGAAACATGATGGAAGTAATAAATCGTGATGTTTCAAGTGTCCGGGTGTCTGAATGGACAGCATCTGTGTGAGATTTACTGCCCGTATGTTCTGAGACCGCGAAAATATCACTACTTCGAAATCTTGGACGAATCACGTGATAATTATATATTTTTTAGATTAGACTGTAACGGTTTTTTAAAAACACGTAAATTCAAATTTGATTATAAAAAATAACTGTGTCACATCGCGAATGAGAATATATAAGTTATTAATTCACAAAGGCTATCAAAATCTATTTTATTGTACGCTTAAAAACAAAATTAAAAATAATTAATTGACTTAACGCACTTCAAAAGACGATAAAAACCCGTAATTTTGATATAAAATTAAATTGACGTGTGTGTAAAATGAAAGTGACGATCTGTTAAGCCATTAATTATTAAACTTAAGTAGTGCTTTGTCCCGCCACTTAGGACCAAATGGTCTACACCTCAATACAGTATATTCTGATCAATTAAAATTGTGATTAACAAATTCCCTTAAAGTACACCTCAGATACTACAGCCGCTGTTTCTTCAAATCCTCGTGTTTCCGCCCTGGAGGTAATTGAGAACCACATATATTTTCCCAGGTCTACATCCGGATACAGAGATGTCTTGAAACAAGGCACAGAAAATGGCAGATGACAGATCTACAGGTATGTCATATAATATATCGTTATTATTTGATTCAGATAACGAACAGATAGAGGGGAAGAAATATAAAATAACTATCAATAAAATAACGTATTTTTATCGATAAGTCGACGACGTAAGACCGTTTCATAAATCACAACAAGGAAGAGTGCAGCAACTGTTTCTGAAATAATTGAAACTGAAAAAAAAACGGTTATCATTGCGCAATAAAATAATAATTATCTCCGTCTGCGACAAATCAAATCTAACGTGAAATTGATAGATTCGCGTCTGGAGGTTTTGACAAAGAGATTCGACATTTTGCCCAACAGCCTTAAGTGCTGTGCCCGACTTGGGCTCCCTACCGGTGATAAATATTTTGTTTCGCAACTAGCAGATCAAAGTTCGAGACTTTATGAGAATCGTGAGCATTCATGACTAACAAGACAGAATGTTTTTGTGGAAAAAAACGACTGTAAAAAATAGTACATTGCTTCCAGCGCGGTGAAAGTGTTAGATTTATAACCTGAGATTATCTACACATTTAGTATAAGCTCACTAAGCTTTATAATGCCACGTTTGGAAATACTCGTATATAGTCAACCCTGATATAACGTAGAAATAGCGACATTGCTGTAGAAAAATACTGTTTATAATATTAATCTCCTTCTTAACCCTTTCATTACGGCTCGGTTTGAGTACAAATTATACTGTCAATTAAGAAACAAGTATTTGAAGCATAAATGTACTTATCTCGTCTATTTTGATATATCACATTGGTTCTTGTATCCTTTGGCTATCAGATGATGCATAAACAATTATACTAAGAAAGTAGCAAAACGATTTATCACGTCAACCGATGTCAACGGTCGGGAAATCTTATGGCGACATATGCCGATAACCGATGCGCAAGGGTTAAGAAATTAAGGCTGCTTTGTCCGCTTCCTCGCCTTGTTATTCCTCACAAAGTTAAACTATCATACACCCCAGTATTTTACAAAGGCATCTGTTTTCAAGAATAAAACATAAATCTTCACATAATATCGTCATTACAAATTGCTGTCACTCAGTTACGAGTATTTCAGTTTGCATTGTCCATGCGTTATCTACAGGGAGATATCACTGCACCCGAAGGTCCACCTGGGAACATACATGCTTCTTAACGACCCTAGGGCAGAGTTGCAAGAGACAAATACTATAGTATCTGTTATTTTGTGATTTGTTAAGGAGATCGTGTTATTAGCTCTGCGCTCCCGAGGCCTGTACCATTTAGTTCTACGTAACAACAAACCAAATTGTACAATACAGAAGAGACCATCTTATAAAAAAGCCTCAAATTATATAGGGAAAATAATTACAGAAGTGTACGTTATAGGAGGGTTGAATGTATTCAAGACATGAGAAACGACCGTTTTTAGAACATCGGGATAATCAGTCTCTTTGTAAAAAGTACTATGACAATAGAAAACCTAATGATGGAAACATTAAAGACGATATATCTGGTTGTAATAACATTATATTATTCTTATTCAAAGTATCCATATAATATACAAGAACGCATTGTTCTATAAAGTTTGGATGCTTACCAACTACTACTGATTGCTATATAGACTGTCATCAGTGGAAAATTAAGACCTGGTAAGCATGATTTGTGGCGGTCATATGCTCCAATTTACGAGTGCATACTTCATACATATACACATGATAGATTACTGTCAATTAAAATTTGACAGGCATAATAAAGAAGTTATTTAGTTTATGTAAATGAGTCGTCTACATAGAAATGTATCATGTTTTATTATAAACCGTTCGTCATGTTGTAATTTATTCACGTATCTACTAATGCTATGTTTTTTTGTTTATATACAAATAAATAACTTCAGTAGTTAGTATTAACGGATGTATTAAAACACATTAGACTGCAGATTCGCTACAGATATCAAGCAATGAGACAGGAGATGCAAAGCAGTTTTTTATAACATGATTCAGGCTGTAGTCCAGTTTAGACGACTGAATTTTAGATATTATTAATGATTCAAAGTGTCTCAAGTCACAAATAATTATTTTAATATATTCTGTAGGTCCTTGTGTGTTTTGTAATCTCATTGCGGCTCCTGGCATAATTATTCATCGGAAAACAATGCACAAATACGTCACAAAACGTAGATAGTATACGTACGGGAAATAAAATGTTGATAACTTTAAAATACAAAGGAATAATATAAATTGCATTATTTTGTATGAACAATACATAGTAATTTATGCTTATTCTGTCGTTAAGACAGTGATCGTAGAATGAATGGTATTCTTGTTGCATATTATAAACGATGCATGATTGAGTGTGCCACGATTGGAATAGTATTTAAGTCAGTGTACATTCAATGAAAAACAAAACATGTTGTTTCATCTTAATGGCATAATTTGTAAGCATAGTTCCATGTGACCCATTCACTCATCTTCTTAAAAAAATGTCTGAAATATTTATGATTTATTAAGGGTTGACTAACCTGGGGGCGGTGGTGGCGCTGGCTGCTTGCGTGGCTGCGGTAAGGGTGCAGGTGAAGGTGCTGGGGCGGCGCCCACTACTCCATATTTCACAGGCTTGAAGTGGAAGAAGCTCGGGGAGTATCCTGACCCCGCACGGCTCAGCGAGCTTAGTCGCTCCTCTCGTGAACCAAGAGCCGCATCCTTGCCCAACGCTGCCAACTGCCTTCCCTTGGGGGCGAACATCACCAGGAACACCCCAACAGCCGTCAAAGCCAGGCCGAACCCCAAACAACCGTCGCGGTGCCGCGGGGACACAAGCAGAGCGCCCCCTGCCCATCCAGCTGCTAACAAAGCCGCCCCTCCGGTCGCCCAAGCGATGTATCCAGCTTCTCGATGATTATCTCTTATTCCGCGAGACTTAACGGCCAGAATTCCGACAAACGTCACCAAAAATCCAACGTATACGAACGAAAATAAAAGATCTCCAAACGGAGCTTTGCATCTCGCAGGGGAAGGTAGAACTTTCGGTGGCGTTCCTCCTAACCACTGCGCTCCGATCGCCACTTGAATCATCACCGCAAAGAACAGCAGCAGTGCTTGGTAAGGCGCCGGCAGGTAGACGCCTCCGTTGAGGCTGATCAAGAAGACGCACTTGACGAGCAGCGCCGAGAATACGAGCGCGAGCGCGACGCCGGCGCCGAAACGAACGGCGGCGCAAGAAGCCGGCGAAGGCGCCGCGGCCAGCAGCGCGCCCTGCGCCGCGCACAAGAACAACCCCAGCAGCAACATCTGTCCCAAGAACAAGTGGCGGCGACTCGGGGCTGCGCGCCAGACGCTCCATAAAACAAACGCTTCGAAGCAGGCCATCAAGAGCATCGCGAACGACGACAATGCCAGTAAAGGCAAAGCCCACGGTTCTCTTCGCAAGCCTCCTGTAGACGACGAAGGAGGGGGCGCCGTCGCGTTGACAACAGTTGCTGCTCTTTCTTCTTCGTCTTCAAAAAGATCTTCTTTCAACGCGACTATGGGGTGTTCCGATGGTGGTGGATGAGTCTCGAGCGGTCTTTCAGGAAAAGCGAAGAATTCTGTGCTCATTTCTAGACGGTGAGCGATCGTTAGGGGCGGGGCCGGCGCAGGGGCTGGCGGCGGAGCAGAAGGTGACTCGATGACCAGCGCGGGGGTTCCCTCCGGTGTGGGCTCGGGCGCCTGCGCGCGCGGCGGCACGCGCGGCTCCAGGCGGTCCCCGAAGCGCGCGCGCCCCGCCCAGCAGCGCGAGCAGCACCAGCAGCAGCGGCCGCACTCCGGCGCGGCTCATGCTGCACTGAGCAGCCTGGCGGCCGGCACCGCCTGCCCCACCTCCTGTAATGTCAA
This sequence comes from Glossosoma conforme, assembly GCA_022606575.1. Taxonomy (NCBI): domain Eukaryota; kingdom Metazoa; phylum Arthropoda; class Insecta; order Trichoptera; family Glossosomatidae; genus Glossosoma; species Glossosoma conforme. The sequence goes on along the minus strand of JAGTXR010000050.1, from coordinate 1,902,557 downwards.
CGCACGGTAAAGTCACAAACGCGTATTTCGTAAGCGGAATTAATCAACGGAACTTCAAATTAGTCATATCTTTAACTCCACGTTAAAAGGCAATACATTCATTAAAACGTATTCATTTAAACGTTAATTCAAACATTTATTTTTAACCTTTTTCTGTATTTTTTATATTTAATTCTACAGCGCAAAATGCGTATCATATTTCTAAAAATATATTTCATTATTCTACTACTCTATGGATAATTGATCTTTGCCAATATTTTAAGCAAATTGATACACACATGCAAATCCACATGGAGTATTTTATTTTATTACATGATTTCCATCAGTATTGAAAAAAAGAAACCAGAAAATCGAATCCCAGCGTCTGGCATTTTAATTTTCTCCGATATTGATGAAAAAAGTGTAATATGAGATGCCAGTTGTTGTAAATTTGTATTTGTGTATCGATTTGTTTAAAACAAGTCATATCGTTATTGAATGCAATTATTTAATGTACAAATAATGAACTGCATTAACCAAATGACGCAATTAATGGAAAGTAATATAATTTCTTTAAAAAAATTCTAAGCTTGTTAATAATTGTTAAAAAAAATGTATTTTACATTAGAACAAATGACCTGTTAATAAATAAATAACAAAAAAATAAACAAAAGTGATTTGCAAAAAAAACTTTTTTTTATTATTCATCATTTAATTTTCCGTACAATTAAAATCTAATACCTAGACATACGAGTGCCCCAACACACGAATTTTTTGAGATACGAGCCGTCGAGCGAGTGATTTTTTGCTCTGAAATACGAGTAAAATTTGAGATTCGAGCAATTGGATTAGCAAGAAACACCCAGAAAAAATCGCAACTTGTCTTGAATCGGAGCTATTTAATGATACTTTGAGATACGAGTAATATTGCGGAACGAATTAATCTCGTATGTCAAGGTACCACTTTGCAAATGCGAGCATATAAATACTTAAAAACATATTTTTAAATGTTATGAATGTGTATTATATAAATTTACATTTAACAACGATGAAAAACATAAAAAATAATTTAAAAGAAAAACAAATTCTTCAATAATTATATACGTTTTGTGGCATAAATATTAAAAATATAGTAGCCACGGAAAGTGCATGTAATCATTTTTGGCTCAGATTTAAGACCACGGTGTTTGATGATAATGTCAGTAACTAGTATTTTGCGGTGGATCGCCGCCATGATGATATAGATTTAAAACCGCGACCCTGAAAGAATTAATTTGAATACAAAAAGTTGTAGCCGGCTTAGAGGAAAGGGAAAGGAGCAACAAGAAGGATCAAGATGCTCCCGAGGGTACAATTATTTATTATAAGATCTCTCACGCTCCTCTAGAGGCACGTCCTGCCACTGGGCTTACCTTAAATCAGGCAAGATCAAGCTATTTGTGTATTTGTTAATAAATTGTTACCTGAAAATTAAATGGTGAAAGCCAATCTACGCATATACATGCCCTCGGTAGTGTTGAGCTACCCCTTAAGGACATAGTAAGTCCCGCTTAATATATACGATATGATGATTGAATGCTAGGCTGTAGTCTTATAAAGTTAGCAGATAAAATCTCCATACAAATATAACCTTTGAATATCTCAAAACAGTAAGCGTCATGAGATACTGACACCCCGCGTTTATCAATGGAGACTCCGTGTCATAAGAACGCGTGGTGAATAGAGAAGGAGCAGTCAGAAATCAAAGAACTTGTCAAGAAGCACATTGGCGTTTGATTAAGGTAAAAGACCTTACAAACTTCAGTTATCTGCCCGGGTCATGAACAATGAATGACCTGTATCTGACCGTGCCCGGGCAGAAAGTGACTCGGACCGCGCAGTAACAGCGCCATGTCTTATGACTCCTTAAATCTTAACTTAGACTAACATTTATATATATATATACGTGTTAGACGACTAACAAAAATAAGAGACGTAAGATCGCACATCGAGGATTTTCGGCACTAGCCTGCAAGGGCTGATATCAATACAAGCTGATATCAATACAAAGATGAGATTATTTCATTACGCAGTTTGTTCATATTCATATGTATGTGACTTCATAAAAAAATGTAAAAAAAAGTAGACCATTATCTTATTTATTATTATATTATAGTTCTAATTCTGTATTATTGATAGTAGAAACAATATAAATCTACTTTCCGTGTATAAGCGACTAGCATTAATAATTCAAATAAAATAATATTTATGCATTCGTCACAAATTATTATCAACCTATCATTTTGGCAACGGTCAAAGTCGGTTTACACATCAATTTTTGAATGTCATATAAATATCATCAGATCATGGACAGTGATAATATGTAAAAATACTGAATGTCAATACCGTTTTTAATCTAAAACATCTTGCAATTTTATTTTCGAATCTATTTTAGATTCGGTGTAAATTAAATCTTCGCCGAAACTAGTACAGTGGAACCTCTCATAACGAGTTATTCGCATGAGCAAAATAAAGTGACAAAATTGCTCCCTTAACGAGTGACATTTCGCACAACGAGTGACGCAGGAAAAGGAAGTCACATAACGTATGACGCACTTGTGAGCCGGGACTTCCACGTCATTGCGTCAGTCTGTGTTTAGCACCCGAAACGTTAGCACGTTAGTGTCGCACGTGATAACACATTTTTCTAAACTTATGTTCAGACATATTATTTGTATTTTTTTGTGCAAAGTTTAATAATAAACCTTGCGCAAATGTACCCGAAAACAAAGCCACAAGAAGACGGCCATAAAATAATAAAAGTAACGTTGTTGATCAGCGCCTCACACAACCGATCCACATCAACGATTTGCACTCGTTTGAATAAACGAAAAGGGATTTCACAGCGAGAAGTTATTAAGGAAAGTTTGAAGGAAGAGGAAGTAGTAAAGCAACAATCTTCTTAATAATTAATTATTTGTCATAAATGAACAAATAATAAGCTAGTTTCGATTTTAAAAAATGTTTTTATCCAGGTTGTTACGATCTTTAACAATTTATAAGAATGTAATTTTACATAAAAAAAAATCGTATGGAACGCATTATCGTGTCTTACATTGATTTATGTGGGAAAATTATTTTCACTTAACGAGTGTTTCACATAACGAACAAGATTCTGGAACGAATTATACTCGCTATGAGAGGTTCTACTGTATTTTGATCGAATTCTACACAATACCATTAAGGTTATCAACTGACAATACTTGGTTAAACTGCATTATTATAATTTTAAATTAATTTTAAATAAAAAATTAACGAATTAAAAATATTCACATTTATTTTAAACGATTACATGTTCCGGCCTCCCTGGAGACCAAATAATTGAAGATATTTTTTTAATTCAAATTAATTTAGAATTATAATTAGAATCTACACAAAGCTGAAATCGAAACTTTGATTACTCTTTTAGAAAGTGCACTGATTTCAATGCTTTTAATACCCCTGTTCTGATTGAATGCTTTCTCAAACACTAACACGGAATTTCCATATCGTATCAGTTCGCGACGTGGTGTGAACGAAACGTGGTACAAATACTTTATAGTTCCCGTATAATTATACACTGGACCACTCTTAGAGAACAATTTGAGTGTGTTTACAATATAAATTACTGCTATCGAGTCATAAAAGAAAGAAATAACTCATCGTCTGTAAGGCGATAGACGTAACGCGCCTGCGTATCGAAACACTATTATTTTTTATCTAAGTACATACGTACAAATGAATATTCTCAAATATAAATAAAACGATTTTTAGAATGTAACCCCACAATATATTTGTTGACGACATGTTTCAGCCACGTCGAATGGCCATTTTCACGTCAGTTAGTAAAGTGAGTGCTGGCTCTATATAAAACAAAGAGTGAGTGAGAAGGTGGTAACATCCTCCTCTCTCAAAACAAGGAGAGAGGGGCGTTATTACATCGCGAGGGGCAGGATGAGGAGCAGGGCAGCAGACAAAGAGTTTCTTGTTGAAGCGAACTGATTTTATTTACTTTTTTTTTTTTATGTAAACACATACAGGAGAATACCGACAGATGGTGATAGTAATTTTTTTTTTGAAGTCTCATCTGTGGAATTCTATGACGCTAACCATGGTGTATATGGCTAAACGCTGCATGTGGAGTGTTGATCCGCCAACGTCATAGACTACAGCCCGAGATTCACGCATCATCCTTTATTATTACAGGAATCTACTATGAATGGGTGGTCTTCACGGGACGACTTTCGTCTACCACCAATTGTAATTGATAGGCTATGACTGACATTTTACGGGTGATGGATCAAATTCACACCAACCGGGGTATTTTAGAGCTCAGAAATCGATTAAAAATCCTTTTTTTTTTAATCTCCGTCGGGGATCGAACCCACGACCTTTGGCTTGCAAAGCAAACGCTTTACCATTGAGCTATGACCGCCGGCTTAAAAACGTTACAAGGTCTGGGCCGAGCGGAAACATACCGCTGGCCGCAACAATGACGTTGTCTGGGTTATCGCTCGGGGCTCACTGACGTCGGCCGCACTAGCGCGGCTCGAGGCCGTCCGCGCTGCCGGTGGCGAAACTATGTACTAGTGCCTCAGTGTGGCCACATACATAATAGTATGGCAAGCGACAAAAATATAAGACGAAAGGTTTTCGGTTACAGTAAGCAAGGACTACATCATGCTGATGTCAGTGGATATGAATTGTGTGATGGGTATATGTGTTTTGGAAATCATTAATGTATAAGGGAATTCATTGATGAAAACAACAAAATAATAAATGATAAATTCTAAAAATTCTCTTATTTACATCTGATAATATGTGGAATACCACCAAGAATTATCGATCGAAAAAATCGAAAGAATATTTTCATATATTTAAAACCATTGAAACTTATTAAATTTGAGCATACAAAACATTTAGTAAAATTTTCAAACCGTTAGATACAAACACACTCAATATTCTTTTACTATAAATATGCAGTGCGTGTGGATTAGTGATCCATCGACGTTATTAAAATTCACTTAACTTTTTTATTTATTTTATTTAACAGCACCGCAGTTCCAAGGTACATAGCATTATAAATAATATAATTATAAAATAAACATAGAGTATACATAAACATAAATACAAAAACATATATCAATGATCACAGAGATCTAGAACAATGCCATCGATAAAAGAGGAAAAGGATGTAAGAAAAGGATCGAGGTGTGCTGGTAGGCCATTTAGGAGCGCCTGAACGAACTTACACAAATAAAAGCTTTGGATCACTAGTAACTTTCGTGACCCATTTATTTTTATATATAGAAATTATACAAAAAAAGCAGAAATTTCATAAAAAACAAAAATCATATAAAAAAATACGTTTATAATTTAAATTTAAAATTTTCGAATAGATTCGAACTGTGAATTGTTCGTGTGACAGTCGCTTAACCTGTCGCGTACTCGAAGTTATTTTTAATGGACAAACTTATATTTTACGGAATTCAGATGTACAATAATTGAATGAGTTACTCGTGTCTATTAGTGTTCGTGGACGGGTTAAACATTCTTATTTACCTGCTCGTGAGCCCTTTTATGAAGAAAAGTTTTTATGTTTATATTTACACAAATACGAGAATACCGAAAGACTCGTAGTTTACGCTTTACATATTTTTAAGCGTTTTATGTTATGTTCTGATCTCTTAACAATCTTGACTAACATTAAACAACAGCTGTGCTTTCTTTTCGGTTGGGCCACCCCTCAGGACTCGAAAACATCGGGCTCATAATATCGTATCGCACCACCAAACATAAGAAGCACAGTCATATGTGCCGAATAAATGCGTAAGGCAATCAACCAACCGTCCACTGCTTGTACAATCAGATACCCCCAACACCCAGACTGAAGTCGCGAAGCAGCTTTCTGAGATCCACACAACTTCCACATCCGGCCCTGAAAATGAGAGACTCCAGCTCTGGCGACAAGTCGCATCAGAGGATTTCATTAATCGAAAGGAAGGCCTCCCAACTGGCAAGAACCTTGACTGGTGGACCTGGAAATTTTTGAACAGATTAAGAACCGGTGTTGGTAGAACAAAGGACAACCTCGAGTGGTGGGAAATGCTTCGGCAGGAAGAGACACTATTGTGGAGACCTGCAGACCGCCTCACACTTAAGATGCTGCTCCATGTGCCCAACGAGCTGCACATCTCAAGACGTATGCTGGGCAATACACGAGCTATCGATGTTGCCAGATACTGGGCAAAAATAATTTGACGTCGCTAACACGAAGAAGAAGAACACAATCTACTTGCGCATTAACTAAAATAATACTTGGGACAAAATGTTTACACTCCCATCATATCAATTTACTAAACTTACAAAGACAAGTCATGAAATCAATGTATCAATAATAATTTCAAAATAGCTCAACCAAAAAGTAGACAGAAACTAATTTAAATAAAAAGATTATTTCTAAGCTAGGCTTTATTATATATTTCACAATTGCTAAAACATGACTGCTGCGTATTATTGCAAGAAATAAAAATAAAAAGCATTACTCGTACTTACACTGACTACTAGTACTTACACTGAATAAACAAAAACCGCCACCGGACATGATTAGTAAGCAAAAACACTCAGATTTGTATTGCGAATTCTTGCAAAAGTTAAGGTCAATTCGGTAAGTTATTTATACCTGACACCGTTTTATACACAGTCTATAAGACTTAACGTAACACGATCTGTCAATATCACTACTTAACTATGTCCAATGGATTACACTTTTTAAATAGTACTGCGAATGTTTGGATACATTACTTTCAACACCTGGTTCGATTTATAGACTGTGACGGTCATTTTTACGGGTGAAAGATCGGTCTCACAATCCGCACACCTTGGCATATAAAATAATGAGATCTCAATTACAATAAACATGAATTACAAAGTAAGTTATTTTGTAAATACAAACATATCAACAAAATAAACTGTAACATTAAGGTTATCAACTGATATTGGTGAAACTGCATAATTACAATTTTAAATTAATTTTAATTAAGAAATTAATAAATTAAACATTTTTTTTTTAAATGATTACATGTTTCGGCCTCCCTGGAGACCACCTTCAATAAGTAAAATGTATATATTTTTAAGGAGATCGGATGATTTACCGTTCGCTCCCGAGGCCTAGACCATTAAGTCCAAACTAGACCCAACCAAAAAAATGTGGTTAGCGACAGGCGGTGACACATCCAAGTTGTGGTCCGCATCCAATTGTGCTTAACTACGGTGATCTGACAAGAACTGAGCTAACGATTGTCACTGGATGTTTAAAAATGAATAAAATATTCAAATTATTAAGATCAATGATAAATGTCGTTTGAATTACTGTTTTATAGGCAATTCCGATTTTTATTGCTTTCTTATATCAGAGTCTTCAATATTTAGTGTCATCAAGAAACGAATAAAATAATCGTTGCCAGTCGTATTTGTAGATCTTTTAATTTTTTATGTAAGCACATACAGGAGAATACCGACAGATGGTGATAGTAATTATGACATCTCATCTGTGGAATTCTATGTCGCTTACCATTGTGCATATGGCCAAAGCGCTGCATGTGGAGTGTTGATCCGCCAACGTCATAAACTACAGCCCGAGATTCACGCATCATACTTGTTATTACAGGAATTTACTATGAATGATCTTCACGGGACGACTTTTGTCTACCACCAATTTTTATTAATAGGCTTTGACTGGCATTTTACGGGTGAGGGATCAAATTCACACCAACCGGGGGTATTTTAGAGAGAGAAATCGATTAAAAATCATTAATTTTTGTAATCTCCATCGGGATCAAACCCACGAACTTTGGCTTGCAAAGCAAACGCTTTGACCATAGAACTATACCTGCCGGTCTATATCGCTCAGGCAATTTCACAACATCCGTAATGTATGCAGCGAACAGTTAAAAAGTAGGTAAAGCACTTGACATTTTTATTGCTGGGAGAAAAGGAAAGATGGCTTTAAGAGCCGGAGACGAGCTGTGATGGTGCATTACATCAAGCCCAATTAAATCAAGGTTTTCTCAAGAGATAAAGTACAGAGGAACCTCTCATAACGAGCATAATTCGTTCCAGAATCTTGCTCGTTGTGTGAAACACTCGTTAAGAGAAACTAATTTTCCCATATAAATCAATGTAAAACATGATAATGCGTTCCATTCAAAACATTTTTTTAACGTTTATTCTAATAAATTTACATGCTTATAAATTGTTAAAGATCGTAACAACCTGGATAAAACATTTTTTAAAAATCAAAACTGGCTTAGTATTTATTAATTTATGACAAACAAATAACTCTTTTTTACTAGAAAGCTATCTAGAGATATTTTAGCCGACTCTTTAAAATTTGGTGAATATTTGACACCTCCAAACTATCAAAAAAAAATAAAAATAATGTCTGCACACACAACACTAACGTGCTAACGGTACGAGTGCTAAACACAGACTGACGCAATGACGCAGAAGTCCCGACTCACAAGTGCGTCATACGTTATGTGACTTCCCTTTCTGCGTTACTCGTTATGCGAAATGTCGCTCGTTAAGGGAGCAATTTTTTCACATTTTTTTACTCGCTATGCGAATTACTCGTTATGAGAGGTGCTCGTTATGAGAGGTTGCACAGTATTGGTCACGTTGTGACGTGACTTTATAATTAGTTTGATGTTGTTTTAAACGAAGAAAGTGATTTACAACTGGTAAACATACAAATTCACTATAATTACCATCTTATATGACATAAGTCTCACTAATAAGTTGGAAAAAATCCGGTATTCGAAGATCGTATACTCCATGCTCGTTTCTTTACCCAACGCTGAACATTTTGCACCGCCCATCGAGTCGAGAAAAATGACACGTATTGTATTCGTATTCTCAATACTTTATGATATTAATACGTAATAATTAACAGTTAATCGACAGGCGTATACAACTGGGATAGGCAGCATTTGGAAAACTAAAGTACATTTTTAAAGCGAAAATTCCGTTAAGTCTTAAAACAAAGGCGTTTAACCAATGCATCCTCCCCGTATTAACTTATGGTGCAGAGATGTAGAATCTGACAGCAAGTCTTATCCATAAAATAAAGGTCACCCCGAGTGCTATAGAGAGTCCATGCTCGGAGTGTCGCTAAAAGATAGAATCCAAAACGAGGAATTGCGCAGAAGAACTCAAGTAGTGGATGCTACCCAACGAAAAGGCACACTCAAGTGGCAATGGGCAGGACATATCTGTCGAAGAGATGACGGTCGATGGGGAAGAAAAGTATTGGAATGACGCCCAATAACTGGCAAACGAAGCATTGGCCGACCCCCTGCAAGATGGACTGACGCTATAAGAAGAATAGCGGGAGTGACTTGAATGCGGAAGGCGGAAGATCGAAGAGGATGGAGATTCATGCGGGAGGCCCACGTTCAACAGTGGATGGACACAGGCTGATGGTGAATAAGTAATAAATGGTTATTTAGAATTATACCTCATTTTTGTCATTTATTGACATGTTTCTGGTACGTCAAATGAATTAAAATGTACAAGTTCGCTCGATTATCAGTCCAGATCAGAAATTATAATAAATCCTTTATTAGGTGATTATGAACCATATTATTCTGATATCCTTCTCTCTTATTTAGACATCGGCTTACCGGATGAAGGATGCAGGATCAGGTTCACAATACAAACACTTGTTCCTGTTTTACATATTACTCGTTTATTGGTCGCGAACGTCGCCCGTAAAGCGAACGCCTTTCGGCGCGCGCTCTATCACGGTGGCGAGTCAAACTTCAACTGCCAATTCCCCGCGCGTTTTGACTGACAGCGCGCTCTGACCTCTGGCGGTAGACATACGAAGTAAATATGACAGTGGCCGGCATGAAATGGACCAACTGTCATAACAAACAAGATGGCGCATGCAAACGCCGTGCAACATTATACGATTAAAAACATTATAAGTGCATGTCAGGCGAGCGAATAAAATACGAGACAAAAGATCGTTTGTCGAGGCTGGACGGCATCAGCCTAAAGGAGTAATATCAAGCTGATATCAAGTCGTTATGAATTTAGGATTCAAACCCAGGAATAGCTGAGTGAGAGTCGAGGGCCTTTCAGCCATGCTGCATGACAAAAAGACACAACTGACATGAACATCTCGGGCATCTTTATTGCTCTATTTTTGTCCATTATTCAGCGCGACTCGGCCAGACGGCGGCCTAGAGTCATAAAAACGTTTATTCGAGAATTCTAAACGTTAAACTATTTTTTATGTAAAATGGGAACGCTGGAGAAAAATACTGGTCTTACCACCGATCACTGCTAGTAGAGCCTTGTTCGGACTATGCTAATAATTTAGTCGGAAGGGCGAGTAGTTTAGTAACTAAGCTTCTATGAAGTGACCAAAAAAGAATAGTGTGTTGCAAAATGAAGCGCCGGATTACCTCATAAGTGCATTACCTCAAGAGGCAATTTTTCGGGGCCTCAAAATTTTGGGGGGCCGCAAAAACGACATAGAAAAAACGCAGGTTTTCTTTGTTAAGCAATATGTCATGTTTACTCTCTATTTGCAATAAGTTTACATTGAGTAAATTTTGTTTTGTTAATAAGATTTATGAGGACGATAAATTTTGAAGGTCCCACTAGCGTTTTCTGCCAATTTTTTCGGGGTCTATTTTGAAAGGGACTTTCGTGCGTCTCAGACGATAAGAGACAAAATATCGCGTTTTTGGGCTCTTCGGCACCAGCCTGAAAAGACTATATCGACTATGTACAAATTATCACTTTGTCAATAAAAATGTGGCCAAGAACATTATTTTTTGTCAACAATTTTGGAAGCTAAAGTTATGGAGAAGAGCGTTTAATTTTGCTCAAAAAGTCATTAGATGAACAAAGCATACCAACAACTATAAACTTAATACATAATGGCGGCCTTGTTTTGTATATACATCTTCCCATTTTATTGTTTTATTATTTATTATTTTTTGTCCTAATAGAGATTTTATCTTCGTCCTTGGTTCTTGTGCATTATGTAATTGATACAAATATGTGATATTAAAAAGGCCTCCCACCCACCCAACAGAAAGCCTATACAATAAATTCAAAGTGCCAACGGTAGATACACTATACCAAAAATACACTATCTTACAGACTATTAAAGAAAGGAGAATTGAAAACTGGTACACTTGTCATTCTGCTAGGTATATGAACAACTTATTAATACCAAAATTTAACACACAACATGCAAAAAATGGTTACAAATATAACGGAATAGTTAATTTTAACAATCTTCCTCGGGAAATAAAAGAGATCAGCGATATTAAAATATTGATTGAAAAGGTGAAACAGTACTTTAAAAGAATTACGAACAGAACCGACGTCACTGCATAACAAATTGAAATAATGAAATGTACCAAAAATGTATTATTAAATTATATATACATTAAATTTAATTCAAAATATAGTATATTAAATCTTTAATCATATAATGTTAGTTCTATATCAAAATTATGTAAATGTATAAATATGTAATACTCTGTATAATTATATAAAACTGTAAAATAATATAGATGAATCCCACGCCACACACAAGATCTTATCTTTAACTGGTGTGGTAAGCGAATGTAAAAAAAAAGAAAAAAAAAAAAATTGGAATGTAAATTACTATGTAAAAAATTGTATCTTTTTATATTTGATTAAATAAAAAAATTAAAAAAATATACAACACTAATGTGTATTATGATTATTAGGTAAAGGAATGCTAAATTGCAGTATCATCGTTATATTTACATAAAATTTTCTGTTATAACTCGTTCAGCCGGATAGTTGCTCCGTAGCATCAAGTTCTGCTTTCTAACAAAATATGTACACTTCAACTGTTTCCATTGAAAATAAAAGCACGGGATTAGATAATAGGACATAATTTGAGATAAATCGATCCCTGAGGCGTCTTCCGAGGAGACCAGCCGTCACGAGGCGCCGGGAGCCACCAGGGCAGCAGACGAGGTAAGAGCAGCTAAGGTTAATTTAACCATCTATCGATATAACCAGTGGAGCTGAAGATAGCCAGATGGAAGTTCATCACTGTCAGCGGTCAACGGAATCTTGTCTCACGAAAACAAAGTGCGTACAGTCAAACAATGTGAGAAAAATGTTAGCTTTTTAAACCAAATACATACAGAATAATAAACAAATGGTCGTGGAGAAATCTCATCTAAGAAGCTTACCATTTTAGATGTGGCTAATCTTTGCATCTAGCGTGTAGATCTCGCCGACGTCATAAACTACATTCCGGCGTTTACACTCACATCAGCATGATATAGCCCTTGCTGACTGGCACCGAAAACCTCGATATACAATCTTTCGAATCTTATTTCCGTTCGCTTGTTGTACATGAATGTGTTCGCCATATTGGCATTTGGGCCTAGTTACATAGACGAGCCGGGTGAGAGCATCACAAGCGCGGCAGTCGTGTCCCGCCCTTTGGCGAGAGCATATTGTATTGTGGCTCGGCCGAATGCTATGACTAGGTCGGACCACAAGGTTGTAAAGTTTATCGTAGATATATGTCAATGTGCTTCCGAAAAAGTCTGTGTTTTATTAATCTGCTCATAATCATGCCATCACACGGAATAACAACCTCTTGAAAGAGAGGAGGATGTTAACACATTATTCATGTACACACGAATTCACTATGCATGTGCGGTGTTCGCAGGGACGTCTTTCCGATTTTAATTAATAGGCTATGACTGAAACTTCGCGGGTGAGGGATCAAATTGACATCAACCGGGAGTATTGATTATATATTTATGTTAATCTTAGATTAATATTAGTTTTCTTAGTGTTATTCATGCTGCATGTAAGAAATAAAGCTCTTGTATAGATATAATATATTTCTTTGGGTTAATTCCGTTAATTGTATCAATCATTGATTATGATAAATTTTGTTTCAGATGATATTTTTTTAATGAGGCTTTACGGCATCAGCTTAAAACAGCTATATCATGCTGATATCAAGTCATTTATTTAATAAAATACTGCTAAAAAATTGTTGCCATTAAATAATATTGTATTCCTAGTTAGTTTGGTGACGCCAGTTACCTTGACAGAAAGTGGAATAATTTGTTTGAAACAATGTTGTTTTACAAAATTCCTTATTATCTCTGTAGGCAACATAGTCCCATGGGATTTAATGCAAACGCTGATTGATTGATAGCCATCTGCCTTTGCATATCAAATCTATGCCTCTGTCCACGGTATAATCCTACAAGTACTTCATAAGTATCTAATGGGAACGTCGTGCCCTTCAATGGGCATTACGAGATTTGCAATAATAATTTCAATATAATTTTTCATCTTTGAATATACAGATTATGCTCTGCTACACACTTATATAAGGATAAATTCTCCCTGATCTCGAATACAGCAGTCAGTTATAAGTTGTTACTAAATAAATTCATCAAAAAAAACTTATAGTTTTGATTACATTACATCAAAACTTAAAGTTTTGATTAAAAAAGGGGATTTTGGGTTACTTAGTTATTTATAGATCTATTACATCGGCCAATGCTCTTTTAAACTTTGACATCCCCATCCTTAAAAAGGCGACAAGTCGCGGGTTCGTCATCAAAACGCGTGGATAAAGGATGCAGGAGCAGGTCGGAAAGCTATGAACTTGTTTAGAAGCATAATTCGCATTTATTTCTAATATAAGACTATGGTTTCCTCCCCGACCGTAACATGTTGTATCGTGAGCATCGGTCGGATGGGACTGTCCGTGGACACGGGCTGATTGACTGGCACCGTAATAGTCAGCGCCTAAAAAAAACGTGGCGAAATGATTAATTAAAGTTGACAGTTGAACCAACATGATATGGAGCAACTGTCCAAATAAATAAAATGGCATAAACAGACGCCGTGTATTTTATATAAGATTAAGACTAACATTATTAGACGTGCATATCAGACGAGCGAACAAAAATAAGAGACTATGGTTTATCAAGGCTTTTGGGCATCAGCCTAATAGAGATATCAAGCTAAATCAACTTAAATAATTAATTTACTTGTACACCTTCTCACAACTGAACGACTCGTTGCATACTTGCTGAGAATTTTTAAGTTGACTTGGATCTCAGACTTCAGATCACATTCTTAGAACTCTTTTTGTTAGAAACAAGGAAACTTTTCGATGAAAATAAAATAACAATATCAGGCATTCAAACTTTGTGGTTACTATAAAAATCACACCTTCTTAAATTTCGCTCGTATTTTCGGTGAAATAATTTGTCTTCTGTCTCTATCTCCTTTCAAAACGTCCATTTTAATTACATTTTTGTTACTTTGTAACGGATTTTCAATCCGTTTGAATTTATGTCAATAAAACAGTAAAATTTTGCTTACAAATTACAAAAAAAAAAAAAAACATTAAACCTGCTGTATGCACCTGAATATATGAAAATATATTTTTAAATAAATTCATTATTTTTAATGTCTCTTAAAATTATCTTTCACTACACGTTAAAATTATATAATAATAAAAAATCTCATAAAACAGAAATACCAAGGAAAGTCTTTCAGAATTACAGGCGATAAAATTTTTGATTTATGATCAGTATTATCTTCTTTATGAAAGAAATTCAGTCGTAAAACTAAAAGCATCTAAAATTCGCATCTTTGTTGAAATCTGCCATTCATCCAATGTATGGCAACTGTTATGACATCTCGCATAACATCATGTGTGTTAAAGTTTTGTTAAGACATTGTCTGTGACGACATTGTAGACAATTGTTAAAAAAGCAGCGATGGATGCTACACCTCATCAAAAAAGGATCACTGTAGAGTGAGAAGAGTTAAAGTGATTGGAATTTGAAGCCTGCATGACAATAATATTGCATGTGCAACCCGCGTGCTAGCAGGTGAATCATTTTGCTAGTAAAAATATTATTTTTTTGTCGCTGGAAAAAGCATTCAACATCTGCAGCCAAATATAGAATAACTCTTCGTTAAATATGCTCGTAAAATAGTTACAGATAATTCGATTAAGCCAAATAATTATAAAAGTTCATAAATAGGCACAGCACTTTAATGTCAGACCTAAGTCGTTAAGCTTAGTTTTAACCCTAGCCTTTGTAGAAACTTTTTATTTTGCTTATACAGCTCTTACAGGACTTTTGGTTGCGAAAATTGAACGAAAATTATCTTGTATGATACAATTTCGTAATTTCTTAAAGTTAGATTTAGAATTGACATCATAATTTCCACGAAAACTCCTCTAACTGGAGCATACGATCGTCACGAACTGACGCCATAACACTATGTCAGCCCCTACAACATCTTGCAACATCCCATGAGACTTTGCCTCCTGAAGCTTCGCCGAATGCATTCTATGTATAATTCCCGACGGTCTTCCAGAACAGCGAGAGCTCGGGTAATAGATGATAAAACAGCTATAGCTTATGCTCTTCTGCTGTCTGCGGCATATACTGGTTCACCTTCGCTTCTATACCAAGTATAGTAAGGCTGTCTTAAATTAGAAATAAAAGATGTTCTAGAAATTACTCCACAACCTTTTTATTATAGGGCGACATGTTTCGGCAACGTCGGGTAACCATTGTCGAGTCAATTAGGCAAGGAAGTATGCGAGTTTATATAAGGCAGCGGTCGGGGAACCGGGGTAAATTACCCCAAATGGAGTAAATATATATTTTTGGGGTAATAAGGAAATTTTTCTAGTTTGCTATTTCATAAAACTAACTATTTTCATGTAACTTTTTTGTTATTTTCCGTGTAAATTAATTCAATAAATAATGTTTTTTAAATATACATTGATTGTCTTCTTTTCAATATGGGGCGAAGGGGTAATATTGACTAACGCAAAAATATTTTGGGGTATAATCGACTTACGCATAAATATTTTGGGGTAATGGTTAAAAAAGTTCCCCGACCGCTGATATAAGGCAAGGTCTGAGTGAGTAGGTTGAGAGATAGATATATTTTAAATTCTCATAAGCATTTATCTATCTTAATGTTATCAACTGACAATACTTGGTGAAACTGCATAACTATAATTTTAAAATTAATTTTCATTAAAAAATAAATGAATTTAAAATATTTAGTTTTGATTCACAATTTATTTTAAAATGATTTCATGTTTCGGTCTTCCTGGAGACCATCTTCAATAATGAAAAAATAAAAACAGGCAGTGGCTTATATAGGTATGGAAAATTAATTAGTTCCTACACACATATTTATAGGTTGTATATATGTAAGGGTAAAACAATTGAAAAAATATATTAATGGGTATGTAGTTTTTCTAATGTATTAAGTCATAATATAAAAAAAAAATATTATTGAAGTTATTCATTATTGAAGATGGTCTCCAGGGAGGCCGAAACATTTAATCATTTCAAATAAATTGTGAATCAAAACTAAATATTTTTAATTTATTATTTTTTAAATCAAAATTCATTTTAAAATTATAATTTATCTATCTCACAACGGAGGCACTTTTTTAAAATTGTATAATAAAAGACCCCTCTTTCTAGCAAAAGCGAACTGACATTCTTAGAAAATTTGTTTTGAATTCTGAAAGAGGATAAATATTTAACTGAGGAAGTAAATGACCCATTAATGTTGCTTTACATTATATATAATAGTATTTACTATAATTTTGCTATTATTTATTGATGGCCGCCGTCCGTGGGAAAACGTTTTTGCCGTTTAACCTAATCACCTCGATTTATTTCCTAAACGCACTAATTTGGCGTAAAACGGGCTATTTGTAAACTATTACGCCGCAGTGAAGCCGCGTGTGAGGTAATGACAGCTGGTCCGCCATAAATTATGCAAAGCATCCATCAGCTGCCAGACCCCAACTTGACCCGAGGTCACCGCCACTTTAGCCGCAATCCGCAACACTGCGAGAGGAAGAAGAAAACAAGTACGTGACGTATGACTTGACATTTTTTACCACAAAAATATTTTATAAGAAAAAAATAATTGCTATGCATACGTTGTCGATTACCATCATACGGAGTCGAACCCAATGTTAACTTGTTAATCAACAAGTTAACATTTTGACATCAGCACCATATAACCCTTGCTGACTGGTACCAAAAACCTCGATATACAATCTTTCGTCTCTTATTTCTGGTTGCTTGTCGTGCATTTATGTGTCGCCATGTTGTCATTTTGGACGGTTCCACTAACGAGTGTATTAGTTGTGTACACCGCCACTCGCGGCGCGGGCGATAGCATATACCGAGCGCGGAGATCAGTTGCCTACCGCCCTTCGGGGAAAGCATATTGTATTATGGCTCGACCTACTGCTGTGCTTAGGTCGAGCCCTAAATTTGTAAAGTTTTATCGTAAATAAAAGTCAATGTGCTTCTGAAAAAGTCTTTGTTTTGTTGACCTGCTCTTCATCATGCCCTCACGCGACTGAGTAACACCCTTTTGAAAGAGAGGAGGTTGTTAATTTATTAAATACATAATGGGGCCTGGTTAGGAAGTATACATTATCGTTCCCTTCAGGCTCACCTGTAAAGGTAAAATGCATATAATGTACTCGGCAGAACTAAGAGAGACAAAGCTGACACGGAGTGAAGCGAGGACCATGGCGGCTGACAAATATTGTAGGCCGGCAGTTTGTGACGACCATATGCCCAATATGATAAATATATTATATAAAATGCATGATTATCTTTCTACTCGGTGGTAACTTAACCGAATAAATTAATTAAGTGTATTAAATTTTGCCATAACCTGTGTAAAGCCTTTAACGAATATTCTAATTTTGTAAGAATTTTTCAGAAAACTTACGAGTACAAGAGAAGCTTCGCATATCGCTGGCATTTGAAACGAACAAAACTAAAATGTATACGGGCTTATTCGGCTTTGAACACATAATAGTTAAAACCAAAATAACATATTTCCAAACCAAAAAACTATTTGTATAATAGCGCTTCCATTCAATGTTTAAAATTGTCGTGTAACAGCTTCAGCCGCGTCAGAGTTGCCACTATTAAAAATAAATCTTTCTGGATACCGAAAAAAATCACGCGTTTGAATTCCCCAATGCTCGTATTAGGGTTAATCCCTCGGCTAAGCTCTGGGCGTGTTCCTTATCGAATTACTCAGAACGAGCCTCGCGTTATAGCGGGTAATCGCCAACAGCCGAAATGTTCTAGAAGGAACTCTCAACGGGAATATTAAGCAGCAGCAAAACCACCTAACAACACTGCTTCACATCACATATAAGGTAATATCGGCATGAGAAGAACAAGATGAATCTAAACCGTGATTTTATACACACTTGATTCGAGGAACGGTATAGAACGATTGTCGAAATCAGGCACCCACAAAGCACTAATGCAAATGCATTTATATTATTTTAGGTTTTTATAACAGCAATTACGAGTAAAATTACAAAGACTTTCTTGAAGATAACCAACCAATATAACGCCTCGGATGTTGATATATTTCACGTAAGGGATGCCCAATTCAGGCATGAATTCCACGAGTTTCTTTGAAGGAATGATTTGTTGGCGTCGTCTGTTTGATGAGCATTGGGACCTTCTGTTGCTTGTATTTATTGCTTTGTTCTTAGTACTTAATCATAAGTACCTATATTTGTGTATTAATTTTGATTGTATTTCAGTAACTATTTGAATTTTTTTTAAAGTGTAAAAATAAATTAATTAAAAATTGAAATAATAAAAATTACTCAGCCTTCCAACTCACCTACATTCTTAAGAAATATCTCGGAATTCGTATGTTTTTGCCTTCATATTATGAGTTACACAAAGCATACTCGTGCTTAAACTGTACATGTGCTTAAAACTACATCTGCCCCACCTTTCCTTAGAAAGCCTACGTCAGAACATTAATGGTTGAGTAATCAGGTAGCATCCTTAAAAGAACAGACATTATTCTACCTCTACAGCTTCCAACTGTAGTACGCATATTGAGGTGGTCAAATGTTTCACCCAGGAAGTCACTACTACAGTGAAACATACCAAAGTGACCTTTTGTTCAACTTAAAAGCTGTTGAATATACTAAGATATTGTAATTAAACAAGACCATTGATATCATGAAAGACACGATCACTAGCAGTAATGAATACGCCTCCTTAGGACTATAAGATCGCGGTCTGCTTAACAGGTTATATCTGCTTATAAACAAGAAAAATGCTCAGTAATGCCTTGGATAGTGAAGCTATCTTCTCTATTTACTATTGTAGTAATTTCATTCGTAATATTGATGGCAGAATTTATCTTCCATCTGCATAACCCGTGAATTCGATTCTAATTTCTATCACACTTTTTCTTTCTATGCGATGACTATATTGTTCAGAGGGATTAGACCCACTAGAATTATCACTTGCTAACTAATCATAATCAGAATGACAACATCATCAAGGAGACTTAATTGTGTTCCAGTGTGATGCAGGAGGAGGCTGTCGAGGCAAGGATAGTGTCAGTTGACAGAACCAAGTTGTAGCAATTTGTGGCGATACTATACACTATCTGGTGAGAAGAGACGGATATGGAAGAATAATAAAAATGGAAGATGTTTATATACGATGAACTTGCTAGAATGGATTGGTTGCATGGCAGTCTAGCGTATTACCACTTGGCCACTCCTCAGCATGATATTATCCCGTATATCGGCGTGATGCTGCACCCACGGGATCATCGTCCGATGTAAACCGAGGGGAGACCAAATTTTCCCACCGTCGAAGCCTCAGATAATGCACAGCACATGACATGTTTGTTGCACTTATATATATTTTGATTGCAGACCTAAAGTTACAATTATTCACAATGCAGTGGACCAGCTGCTATTTATTCTTTCTTCATTCATTGTACCGATGTATCTTTTTATGTACCGAATTAAAAACCAAATTAAAAGCATCTCATGTATGTATTATACATAAATTATATGATAATAAAAAATATAAATTATTGTAATTTTAATGTAATGCCAGTCGTTCAATTGTTCGATATTTTCGATCGATATTTTTTTATCGTAATTTCAAATTGATTTTTTTTAAATAATACTGCTAATAAATGAACTATTCATGTTTCTCATTTCTACTTTTTAATAAACTACCCTAATTCAAAAATGACGTTTTAAAATGCATGCGGATAATTTAAATCGTCTTATTAAGAATGTGAATTATTTTCATAGACGGCTTATATTTTTTTATGTGATCGCATGCAGGAGAGCACAGCCGGTCAAGACCACAGCACTCTATGTCACTCAGCCAGGGGGGGTTTGACGCTGCAAGCGGGAAACGTGTGTTGTGTTTGTGTGTGGGTTGGGAGGTGTATATTTATCTGTTTCTTGAAGAAATCCAGATTGTAGGAAGAAGGAAACACAGACGTTGGAAGAGCATATTTACAATGATCTTGAATCTGATTACACTTTTACAATGCCAATTTAAATAATACTGTTTTTTAAGCATATCTGTGATGTTGTTGATATTGTAGATCACAATGAAAAAGTTTTTACTGCGGTAATCATGATCAACTCTAAACAACTCTAAACTCCCATATAAAAACACATTTTTAACTTGAATTATAAGAACATGAACTCCGTCAAATTTATTTTGTTGAATTTTTCATTAAAGAATATGAAAATAAATGCTTCTTATACTTTTAGACATTCTCTGTTCGTGCTGCTAAATTGCATCAAACGGCTGCTATACAGGTATGATACAAATCAGAACCTCTGTCAATTATCGGGTTCTTTAGAGTTTAGATACTTATCACTCACACCATTTACTATATCATCTCATTTCAGGTCTTCATAGTTTTGCCGAATATGTACTGTAGCTGATTCTTTTCTTTAATCCTTGGACTGCAAATCGAGTACACGTTCTGCTGACACGAAAATATACTTAAATTAAGATAAGGTATGTGTTAAAATTTAAATAAAGGAGCCGCGGCAACAGATTCTGATAGGACTACCTCATTATCTGATGTGTGTGTGTTGTGTGAAAACCGCAAAAGAAGCAAACAAACCGAGTCCGCTCTCTTCCAGGAACGGCGAAGATAAAAAGAGGGAATTTTTGTGACGATCCAAGGATTAGCATAACGGGTAGGAGTAGTTCCGAGTATCACATGGCTGAAATTATGCTGAAGAACACCAGCGGAGTTTTCAATCATTTTAGTGGATTCTATGGGCCTCATATGAACAAGCTAGACTGTGAGTACGTCTTGTGTGAGCATGAAGATTGGGCAGATTCAGTACTTTTTGTTGCTTGTAATTTTTTTTTTAAATAACATCGGATTACATTGATAAAGAAATAAAAACGGTAGAGAAATCATAGATCAGAATAGTCATAAAAAATAAGTTATTGTAAAAAACAGCATACTCGTATTATATCAATAGTGGAAAGCTCTTAAAGAGTTTCACACATTTAAGGATGCTGTATGGTAGGACATAACTTACGAAAGCAGATAGGTCGTATGAAAAGCTTATATAGATGACCAAACAATAGAGTTCTAACAGATGTGTACGCTTTATACGGTAGAAAAGACCACAAAGAAGGAACTAGGCACACTGACACTTTATTGAACACTTCATGACGTACGGTTCTTTTAACAACTACAGTTTTTATCAGATGTAACATTAATTGGCATTTTTGTTTTATTAATTATGCGAGGTAAAACTTTGGAGGACAGTGAAGTATTGTCAGATTGAAATGTGGGGATCATTGTATCTATCTAGAGTCGTAAAGGATTATGACCACAGATTAAGTTATTTATGGTGAGAACCCCGAAAGAAGATTTCAAATGAAAAAAAATGAGAAGCAGATGGAAGGAAGATGGAATTTCGATTTTAGGATAAGGCATGCTGAGTGGTAACAGGACTCGAATCCCGTCTTATTACGAATTCAAAACTGCAAGTCGTAAATCGTGACCCGAAATTATCAGGGAGCCGAAAGATGCGTGTGGAATAATGTCCCCACATTAGCAAACGTCCTCTGGGAAGTTCTCTTGTCGTAGTTCTTCTGCATGTTAAAAGTGGTAAAAATTAATGTTTAAAATTGAGAATTTTATTGGATTTAAACGAATCCACCTAAACGAATAAATCATTTGAAAAATAGAACTTAGATGGTTATACTGATACCAGTAATTGTAGTTGTGCATGTATTTCCTGTTATTACTTTACGAGTAACATGAAAAATGCATACTTTATACGTTCCAGTGAAGTGCCAAAACCATCTGCTTGTACTGCACTGTGTGTCTTTATATAACAATAATACATTTAATGTAATTCTTGGACCAAGAAATCGAATGCACAATTTCGAAATTTGTCACAAACTTTAAAAGCTCCCGCCTCAGCTTTCATCAGCTCTTGTGCCGCCGCAGTAACACGAACCAGTGGAGTAATATTATACCAGTACTACTAGTATACCAGTAGATATACTTTTAATATGGATATCTTGACCTAAGTTTCAGTTATACGCCCCTAGCTGCATTTTCTGTATCCGATGCTGTTAGCTGTCATTATCATTGCTTTGTTCCAATTCAACTCTGTACCGGGAGCTTTCATAACTTCATATTATTCAGAATCTCTGACGACCTCTGAGACGAGAACCTGGGGCTAGAAAAAAGGATACGAGGCAACGCATGATCACCTTTAAAATCAATGCTCAATATCTAGGACCCGCAGCTATAAACACAATCAAAAGTGACCACTTTAGTCAGGGACGATACAGGCGTTATATAAAGGGTCCGCCAAATAACTTTTTTTTTTTAAATGGGCGCAAAACATCGAGTGTAGCTTCGGCTGTGTGGCACGTAGCGCCGTTCTGTTGAAACCAAATCTTGTCAATATCCTCCTCTTTAATTTTTGGGAACAAAAGTTCGTTCAATTGTTGAGAACGACGGTGAATTGATGTTGATGGCGCTTCACGCACACTTTCTGCCACAGCAGCAATATTCTCGGGTGTAGGCACTGTTTTTGGCTTTTCACGCTTTGGTTTATCGATGAGGATACCAGTTTTTTTTTACTTTTTTCACAATATAACAAACATACGGAGCTGACGGTGATTCTCTTCTTCCAAAATCCGTACGCAATTTTCGCACACATTCTGCAACATTACCATGATTTTCAAAGTAATGTCGCAATATTTTCCAGCGTTGTTCAAGCGTATACACAACCATATCCGTTTAGCGGAAGGATAAAACTAATTATCTGTCAAATCAGACATGAGCTAAGTGTTATCATTCACGAAATAAGCACTAGTTGAAAAAAATGTTAGATGGCGGACCCTATACAGCGCATGTATCGTTCTCATTCCTGATATCTCACTGAAAGCCAATGCAGCCGTATAATAGGATTTTAAAAACAGACCCCTACATAGCTTCTCGAAGTCCGATGGATTGAATTTAAGAGTGTGAATGGGTGGAACATGTACTTTGGATGCCGCAGAGTTTTCTTTTATTCGAGGTGGAATTACGAGTACATTTCCGTGGAGAATTATACATAGAATGTTTTCGGTAGAGTTTCAGGAAACAGAGATAAAAAGGGTTGAGAGGAAGAGTACGGCGGGTTAAATAGCTTCATGGTGGCAGTTCGTGAAGACGCTATAATTGAGGGACCCAGAAGAAAGTTCGTATTTACAAATAAATATTTTTTAATATTAAAATATTTATTTGAATAGACGTGTATATTTAACAACAGACGAATCAAAACTGACCGCGAAGTTATGCGTTAAAAAAGCGAACTTACTTCTGGGTACATCTAATACTCCAGTTAAGGGAGTGGGCATGTAAATCAATAAACACAAGTAATTATGCCATTTACAAGATTACGAGGCCCCATATTTGCACCTCTCGCGCTAATGAGGTAATCCACCACTGTTAATGATAAAAATATATTTGCAAAAAGATTATACATCCACCTTTCTTTCTGCCAGGCAAAGTTTCGTCAGTGGTATACCTGTATGCTGTGGGCGTGGGTCCACCAGGAAGCCGCTCGGTCGCGACTCGCAAGTCCCTGAGCATTCCACGTCCAGAACAAAAGGAAACCAAAAAAACTGCTGGACCAGACTCCTTAGGACACAGGGCTGGCAATAGAATCCTTTCAATCATATCATCATCATCATCAGCCTGTGTCCGTCCACTGTTGAACGTAGGCCTCCCGCATGAGTCTCCATACTCTTTGATCCTCCGCCTTCCGCATCCAGATCACTCCCGCTATTCTTCTTATGTCGTCAGTCCATCTTGTAGGGAGACGGCCAATGCTTCGTTTGCCAGTTCTTGGGCGCCATTCCAATACTTGTCTTCCCCATCGACCGTCGTCTCTTCGACAGATATGCCCATTGCCAATTGAGTGTGCCTATTCGTTGGGTAGCATCCACTACTTGATTCTTGTATTTCCTCGTTTCGGAATCTATCTTTTAGCGACACTCCGATCATGGATCTCTCCATAGCACGCTGGGTGACTTTTATTTTATGGGTAAGACTTGCTGTTTCAATCATATGGGTTTTATTATTGTACATTTCTATTCGAGCCCTGCACAGCGACACTTACACCAATCAGTATTCAAATATTGTACTCGTATATGCAGTACCGGCTTTATACCCTGCGGCGCCCAAGGGCAATTTTTTTGTAGCGCCCCATATTGTTTATATTTTAACGTATATAAGAAAGACTGGTTGTCTTCGGCGCCCTTAGCTTATTCGACGCCCTGGGACACCGACCCACTTCGCCACCCCCTAAACCCGGAACTGCGTATATGACTACGACAATTGCACATTGTAAGCGCGAAGTTTGTTAAAGCGCAACATTGGATGCGGAGTAGTACAACATGTTGCATAACGTTTATGTTCTCAGTTTGTCATCCAGGTGCAGTGATGTTTTGAGACAAAGCAACTATATGGTATCAATTTTTGGTAACCATATGATTCAGACGTAGAGCGCATATGGGAAGAAAATAAATTTGCAAATGAAAAATAATATCGTTGAAATTAATGTTATATTTGAAATTGGCAACCATAAAAGTGTAATTTTTGATGGTGTCACGACCTATCGAACACAGACTATTCGTTCAGCAACTCATCGGTTATGAAGTTAGGCGATAGTGCATGGGACATTTGGCGCACGGGACAGCTGGTGCACTGAATGTCTCGCTAACCTAACCTAAGGATTTGTCCAGTGATCGTTGAGTCCAGAAATCCATATGTCTTGTTAACTAAATAATTCAGGTTAGCAAGACATCCATTGCGTCAAATGTCCCGTGCACCAGACGTCCAGTACGCCCCACGTCGTTACCGATGAATCGCTGAAGGAATTGCCTGCGAACGAAATGCGGCGGAACCATTTTTGATAGATCACCGAAGTTAAGTAACATTGAATGCGTGATGAAACATGTACGGGTTACCGCCTGTTGCTTATTGCTGTTGTGGTTAAGCCAGCACTTACAACTAAATGATTCACGCCTCGGGAGTGTCGTGCTAATCATCCGATCTTATTAAAAATACTGCAAAAACAAATATAGCTCGGATACTACAACTCCAGTGTCATTAAATTTCCGAGCTCTGGATGCATCCTAGATTGATCTTTCGATGCAGAGATATCTTGGGACAAGTCTTTGACGACAGCTGTCAGAATTGCGTAGTGGCAATTAGTGACGGCAATATGTTTATTTTTATTTTTAATGTAATCGAATGCAAGAGAGAACACCCGGTCAAGACCAGTGCACTCTATGGCGCTCAGCCAGGGAGGCTGGACGCTTTATGCGGGAAACGTGTGTTGTGTTCGTGTTTATGTATGGGTTGGGGAGATTGCAAGTGTATATTTATCTGTTTCTTGAAGAGATACAGATTGTAGGAAGGAGGAAACACAGACGCTGGAAGAGCATTCCATAGCTTACCGGTGGCATTAAGGAAGGAACTTTAAAAAATGACAGTTCTTGGTCGACACACATTAACCGCGTTCAGCAAGTGTAAGACGAGTTTGTCGGTTGTGGGTGGGTGCAGGGGGAATTAGTTCTTTAAGTTCCGAAGAGCAGCGACCATGGTAATAACGGTAGAAAAGACTAAGTGAACCAATCACATATTGATTGCAGGTTAGTCGTAAGAGTGTCATTGTTTATCAAACGAATTGCTCTTCTTTGAACTGAGTCAATTAAGTTTAGAAGGTATTTTGGGGCTCCAATCCAAAGGTAACTGCCGTATTCAAGGATAGGTCGGATTTGTCCTTTATATAGAAGAAGAAGTTGTTTATCGCTGAAATACCGACGTTACCTAGTTTTTTGGAAGCGAGACTTGCTTTAATCTTTCCATGTATGGAAAAAATCTGGCATTAAATCACAATTTAAATCAACTGTATTTCTGCTTTGCATTATATATGAGAAGTGTCATACTTGGACAATGAGTTGAACCCTGCACTTCGCAGTTGTGGACTCCTTGGACCGGTTTTTTGGCAACTGCCCCTCCACCGATCTGAGATGGAGAACGTCTGGCAATGGATAACACACCAGACCAGCTTTCCTACAAACGACAGTGAAATGTCCTCAAGGAACGAACTGTGAATGGACTGTGCTCACGGCACGAATTCCGTCTACCATCCAGATCAATTAACCACTCCTGGACAATCTCTTTCTCCCGGAAAAAAAATGCATGATTTTAAAAAATACTATTTTGATATACCACACTAAACAATAGCTAATGAATTTGAAGACAAAATATTTTTTATTACTTTGTTTAAATAAGTATAAATATTTTGCTATTATTCATGCATCTATTACTTGACTACGTGACAATGTGACTACGTGACTACGTGACAAAGATCTCTTTGATCTTTGTCACGTGTTATCTTCTTCTTCTCTTATGTTATTTTTATTATCTTTCCTATTTATTGTATATTTACCTATACTCTATGTTTCTTAATATTTGTACATTGGAACTTCGGTTCTGTGAAATAAATAAAATAAAATAAAGTAATCTTTGTGTACACAGAGTATTGATGTTGTTAATAGCATTAAGGTTATCAACTGAAAATACTT
This sequence comes from Glossosoma conforme, assembly GCA_022606575.1. Lineage (NCBI taxonomy): Eukaryota > Metazoa > Arthropoda > Insecta > Trichoptera > Glossosomatidae > Glossosoma > Glossosoma conforme. The sequence continues at coordinate 1,875,507 of JAGTXR010000050.1, read as the reverse complement.
TGTGAAACTGCATAATTATAATTTTAAAATTAATTTTTGAATATCATTTATTGAAGATGGTCTCCAAAGACGCCGAAACATCTAATCAGTTAAAATAAATGTGAATCAAAACTAAATATTTTTAATTTATTAATTTCTTAAATAAAATTAATTTAAAATTATAGTTGTAAATACCATCACGTTGAGGTTACAAAAAATGGTTTATTATAAATAAGTCGAAGGTTATGCATTTTACATAAATATAATCTAAGGATAGTTTGTAGGCAAAAATATTAGCTATAAATATTATAATTTATGTTTTTTCCGTAAGTCTAGCCATTTTCAAGATAAAACGCGTAGAAGGGTGTTCTATAAATATTTTACTATATTACCGTATTATGTAATATACATAAACGACATACACACGAAGTGTATAGTTCAATAATATAAATTTTTAGGGTCTTCTCCATTACAAGCAGAAAGATGTAAAATAATATATTGCTTTATATAGTAATATTATATTTCATAATATATCAATATACCCTGTCTGTACATTTATGCAGTCTCTCTTTAACCTCTTGGTTATACCCATTATATTAAAAATAGTAAATCATATTCCCATAACAATGAAATATGTATAAAATTATATTATTTCACAATCGCGATTGTTGTAAAATATTACAAACACAGATGGCGTTTTCAAGAAATAACTTTCACAAGTAATTTCGATAGGAACGTATATCCTTATAGTTGTGACCCTTCTTAACCCAATATAAAATAAAAAGCATCATGAAAACTATAAATATACATTTATTAAAGGTGAACCTTTTTTTTTTAGTTTCCACCTGGATGACGTAATTTCAAAGGTTGTAGTATCAACACTCCAACATACCGCTCATAAGTTACGCACATACAATGATGTAATTATTAATCAGCTTTTGTAAAAACACACATTCACACAAAACAATGATCTGTATAGCTGTGTCTTATCAAAAACAAAGGATATTCGTAAAATTCTTCAACATGATAAACAAACAGTAAACCAACCATTTAGAATTTAGATTTTAATTTTTTTTAGCTGTGACTTTTTTTAATAATTGACAAATTTTTCTCATTTGAGTAGACCTCTAACCGAACTAGAGAAAATTCTTCATTACTCGTGAAAAATAATATTCTAAAATCTAAAGCACTGAAATCTACTTATATTTGTAATAACTCACGCATTTGGTTTCTGAAAATAATGTGGATAACAGAAAATACGTGTGAATTGAATAAGAATCGAAAACAATTGATGTAATCAGACATGTTTGTTTGTTGGAAAATTCGTTACAATCGCCATTAATAATTTAAAAAAGTGTTTTGAACGGTGAACCCTTTCATTACGGCTCGGTGGAATACAAATTATAATGTCAATTATAAAACTAATATTTGAAGCATAAATGTACTTATCAGGTCTATTTTCATATATAACATTGGTTCTTGTATCCTTTAGCTATCATATGATGCATAAAAAACTATTCTAAGAAAGTAGTAAAACGATATATTACGGCTACCAATGTCAACGGTAGGGGAATCTTACACGGCATATATCGGGTACCGATGCCAACAGGTTAATTGTGAATTCATTGCAAGTAATGACATTTGAAAATTCAAATTATAACGGATTTAATTGCATGATAATAGTCATATTTATTGATATAGCTAAGAATGCGGTTTGCCTTTTGAAGATCACAAAAAATACGTATTTTGGAGCAACACTGTGTGAATCTGAATGAGACGAAGTAATTACCGACATTACAGAACGCCGCCATATATTATTATCTGTGATCTGAAGCAATTATTTATATATACACTCGGTGGTATTTTCGGTAGCAAATTAGCGATAACTCTTATTTAAACAAATGGATCTTTGCAATATGTAATAACGGTCATTTCGCAATTTTTTCGCACGTATTTCACTATCAAACACCATCGCATTTATGCATTGAACCGCAATCTAACATTTAATTCGATGTAATTATTTTAATGTCAATTAACGTTAATAAACGGTAATAGACGTTTAGCCGAGATCATTATAAGAGTTGTAATTAAATACACACATACAAGTATACATCAAATTTTATACGCATCAATTCATTCAGAAAAAATATCGGTAGACGCGGGATTCGAACCACGAGCCTTGCAACCTTTGCTCTATTATTTTACACCGCGCAGTCTACACGGCTATTCCCCGCCTGAGTAGATACGCGAAAGTTGATGTATTTATACCATTGTTACCATCGTATAACGATAGATGTCTCTATAGTTTCTATTCAGAGTATGTATATTATTATTTTTATTATGCAATCAGTGAACATTTATAATTTATTATTATAAGATGTCAAAATGTTTGTCGCGTCCTTGGTGATCAATTATATTGCGAAATATATGCACATAGTGCATAACAAAACTGTTTACACTAAATGAGCATATTGTTCGTGTTCTATTTCTGTTACTTTCATTAAATGTACCTTAAAACCAGTTCGCTCTAAATGTGCAGCTGGTTTAGGTATTTTTTATGCAATTTATTGCGAAAATTATACAAAGAGTTTCCTATTACTGTATACTCTTATTTTTATGTAAATACATACAAGAGAAAGCCGACAGATGTTAATGGTGATGCTTACCATACTACATATGCCTAAGCGCTGCATGTGGAGTATTGATTTATCGACGTCATAAGCACCCAAAATTCAAGCATCATACATTGATATTGCGTCTTTTGGGTTTAGCGTGTGTTTCAAATTACTTTTTTCCAATATTTTGACCGCCATTGCAGGGGTCTTCTTCAGGGTTGGTGACTTAGTAGTAGCTTTCGCTTACTTTCGCCACATACGGCTAAACCCAAAAGCCACAATATCAAATCTGTGAAAACCTAAGAAAACCTAAGAAATCAATATGAATGGGTGGCATTCACGGGACGACCTCTACTACCAATTTTAATTATGACTGATATTTTACAGGTCAGGGATCAAATTCACACCAACCGGGGCTATTTGAAGAGCTTAGAAATCTTATTTTTAATCTTATTGTTTTAGTGCTACTGTAAAACTGTAACAAATAGTGTTGTTTCTCTTTGCATGCTTTCGTATTGTTGTCAAACCCTGTTCACTGAATGGCGTCATGTCGTTTTATGTAGGCGGGCAATGTACCGAGGGCATAAAATTGATGCTCCCATCCCAAGGACCTTGATAACCACTGCGTTTATTCAAATCAGGATCCAGCAGCCTGGTGAGGAGCCTCGTCGTCTCTGCAGCTGCTGCGCGACCTTCAGACATCACCAGGTCGAGTGTTTCCCTCACAATAACTCAAATAAATAACTAAATTAATTGACGTGTAATTATCTAGTTGATCGGACGGAGAGTTGCCGCTTCTTGCCGATATCCTCAGTCCGCGAGACGCTACCGCAAGTGAATTAATTTATTATTCATGTGAAGAGCGCAAATCTGCTGTAAAATTATACATTCAGACGCACGGGATAAAGCAAAAATAATAATATAATAATTATATCGTGTATCTGTATAGGTATTTATGAATGTGTAGGTATTTTAAATATTTTCTGGTGCCGCGAATAACTTCACGTCGGTAAATTCATGTGTAATGATCAATTTTAAAATTCGAATTTTTTATCATTCATTATTCAGCTAGCATGAGCATTAGATCAAAAATAAAATATTGTGTAAAGTATCGACAGGCGTATACAACTGGGATGGGTAGCATTTGGAAAACTAAAGTACATTTTTAAAGCGAAAATTCCGCAATGTCTTAAAACTAAGGCGCTTAACCAATGTATCCTCCCTGTATTAACTTATGGCCCAGAGACGTGGAATCTGACAGAAAGTCTTACCCATAAAATAAAGGTCACCCAGCATGCAATGGAGAGATCCATGCTCGGAGTGTCGCTAAAAGATAGAATCCGAAACGAGGAAATACGCAGAAGAACTCAAGTAGTGGATGCTACCCAACGAATAGGTAAAAAGAAAAGTATTGGAATGGCGCCCAAGAACTGGCAAACGAAGCATTGGCCGACCCCCTGCAAGATGGACTGACGACATAAAAATAATAGCGGGAGTGACCTGGATGCGGAAGGCGGAGGATTGAAGAGGATGGAGACTCATGCGGGAGGCTTACGTTCAACAGTGGATGGTACAGGCTGATGATGATGTTGATGTTGTATAAAACTAAAGCATTCGTTTTAAAAAATATGTCGTTGCTTAAATTAAAAAATATATATATTATTGTTATATTTTTAGACATGTTTAACATGTGTTGTAAGCTGTTCAAGATTACTCTAAGACCAGTAAACAAATAAACAAGTAAAATAACCAGGTGAATAATAAGTAGGTATTTATTTGAATGACTAAAAAATATTTTAAAATATCCAAGGAGCTTGCATACGATGTATTGGAGCGCGGACCTTAAGCGACTGAGGTAATAAAGAAAAATGTTCTTAAGGAGTGGTGCATGTGCATACGAAAGCGATATTCATAAAGTAATTTTCTCTCGTTAATATGCCGACGCAATGTCACCAGAGATGCATGTTTCACCATAAGCTTATTTAAATCACAATGGATTGAAATTATCCGCTTATTGTTATGATACCTTAATAATACGAGACCGAAAACCAAAACCAGTTGCTGTGTAACTAGGCTTTCTGAGCAATATGCCTAGTTGAATGCAAACTAATGCTGGACAACTCAAAAAAATAATACTTTTTGGTCAAATATTGTCTCTCATATAATTTGCACAAATAAAAGCTAGTAAAACACTGAAGTGAGACCTCTTTTCTTGTGAATTTCGCCTTTTTGTTGCCTTGGTTCATATGTGTTTATGAAACACTGTTCAAAACACTATTTTGAACATATTTATTTTGTATTGAACATCCAAAAGTCTTTATAGTAATAGTTATAATCAAACTCTCTATCTTAGATTCATACAATTGGGTACGACACAGGGCATTATGCCACTCTATGTAAATTGAGGGGATCAAGGTCCAAAACAACAAGTATCGAGGAATTTGCGGTGTACGAAATTCTTTGTATTAATATTAATTTTATAAAATAAAGAATGCTAACACATCGATACGGAGCATTGTCCTTCTCAGTAATCTGCCACTCTTTGTAAATTGAAGATATCAAGGTCCAAAACGGTATGCAGGAAATTGCGGTGTTTGACATTTAATATATTAATATTACTTTTACAAATGCTTACTCATGTTGTAAACTAAGGTATAAAAAGGGGTATCTTATCAAATAAATCAGTACCAACTCAACTCCGGTCTTTGGACTCATCTTCAGTGCCTGAACCTTGGTGTTTCGGCATCACCATTAAGCTGAAGCCGTAATTTCAGAACCGCGACCTCGGTTCCGGAACATTTGAACCAGTGACCTATTTGTAAAAGTTCTTAATTGGTTGTTAAATCTGCATGTCGCTTATTAGCCTAAAACATAGTTATAATTTAATATAATAAGAAAAAATACTTTAGGAGATTACTTTTGATGTACAAATGAATGTTATAACATTCATATATAATACCTATACATAGTTTTAGATACATTTGAAATATTAAACAGACAAATACTTCTTACTTTGTGTTAACACGAATCATGTTGAGCTTGGATCTAGCTCATCCATCAGTATATTTGTACACATGGAGAACTGACGAATTTTTAATTTAAAGCGAAACTGCAGTGTTCCAGCAATTGAATAAATTTTGCTCAATATTATCCATGCTAAAACAAGGTAAGCCGTATTAACAAATTAATAGATTATATTTATATCAATCTACAAAACGTACAAATCCATTCTATGAAATCAAGCTTTGCATATTGACTGTTGAAATGAACCAAAAAATGTCTCCGTAAAATTTACAAAAGTAAAATAAAATAATAAATACTCTTAAATCAGAAAAATGTTCCAATGTCCTTCTATGTCCAAAACATAGTATTGTCAATAAGAAATGCAGTGCCGGTTTTAGGGGGTAGCGAAGTGAGTCAGTACCCCAGGGCGCCGAATAAGCTAGGGGCGCCGAAGGTAAGTAATCTTTCTTTTATATTTTTAAATAAAACTCTATTTGGGACGCTAGAAAAAAAATCGCTAGAGCGCCGCGGTGTCTAACGCCGGTACAGAAGAAATGACAAATATCAATCTGACAGCAGCCGTCAGGTTATAGTTGTAATCAGTGTTATGAAATGTAAGGACATGTGCCTTCATTCTTGGCAATATTAAATATCGATTATATTGAACATAGCTTCACACTTAAATATGTACTAACTTTTTTACTGTTTATCAATGGCAAACGAGTCGTGAATAGAGCGTATCATAATAAAAAAATGTACTCTGTATCTTATGCATATTACATATAAATATTACACGCTGAATTATCTTCATAAAGTGAAAGCTTATGACACGCATTATTACGACTGACATCTGCTCTCCCACGCCATCCGTTAGTGCAAAAAGCGTTACGTAAATTTGATTCATCTCGGCGTACAGGTCACAGAACGGTGGCCTGCAGAAAGAGCTCGCTTCCCGTCTTGGAAACTCTGGAGCGTGTTTTAATTCCACGCGCAATATCTGAGACTCGCAGCATTACTCAATCAAAACAAAGTAATGTCTTTGTAGTGCCTGTATCGTCCACATTCTTCTTTACGGCAATGAATTTTAGCATCTCACTAGAATCCAATACATTCGTGTAATGAGTTTCTAAAGCAAATTTCTGCGTAGAATATTGGGAGAGCGGTGGTTTGAGTTTGTGAGCAATGACGAGGTGAGAGAGAACAAGGTAGTCACTCATAATACAGTTGGTCTAGTTGAGACATATATTTCGGATGCCGTAGGGAGCATTAAAAACCTCCGGGCTCGTGCCTGTAAGGCTGACGGGAGTTATACATAAAATGTACTCGGGGGAGCTACGGGAGCAAAGCCGACATGGGATGAGGCAAGGACTATGCAGGCTGACAGAGCTTTGTGGCAGCAGTGGAGTGATGACTATATTATACGTTATGGAGCGAACATGGTGATGATAAATATTAATACGAAACATATATTTATGTATTAAAGCAGACTATAGCATAACAATTACGCTATAACATCCTCCTCTCTCAAAAAGGGGTGTTATTACGTCACGTGAGGGCAGGATGAGGAGCAGGTCAGCGACAAAGACTTTCTTTTAGAAGCACATTGATTATATTCACGTTAAAACTTTACAAGCTTTCGACCACGAGGGATGACATGCCGCGCGGCCGCAATGCAACCTTGCTTCGCTAAAGGGTGGGGACCGACTGGCGTGATTGGCTTACCGGCGCTGCGGCGCTCCCCCAGCGCTCGAGTGGCCATCTCTCGAACTAACACACCCGTGAGCGGACCTGTCCAAAATTACAATATGCTGGACACATAAATGTATGACAAGCGATCAGAAATACGAGACGAAAGATTGTATATCGAGGTTTTCGTTACCAGTTAGCAAGGTCTACATCGTGCTGATGTCAGCTACTACTACTTATACACTCTGAAGGTAATCAATCCACAGCGAAGATAATCATACCAATAATAATTGTTGGGTATTACACAATTAGATGATTGAAAATTTGCTCGGTACCTCGTTGAAAATCTCGTTCTTATTGTAATCATGATCTTGATAGATACGAGGCACAGAGCCATGCAAGATGGATTTTATTGAGTGGCTGTGTACATACCCCGTGTAATAAATTAACAATAAATGGGTACCGAGCAGCAGTGTTCGTCCATTCGTCTTATTCCTCGTCTCGTGTTGCCCATCACGATCTCAAACACAGGCCAAATGATCTTCATGCCAAAAGCAACCGAGCAAGCGAAGGCCAACATTCGAAAACGTCTTCAGCTTCTTTCCGTGCATCGAACAATGAACAGGACCGAATCATAATATCCCAACAGTGAACAAAAAAGTTGACATTTAAATAACTTCTTAGGTTTTCACGGCAAGATTTGACATTGTGGCATTTGGGTTTAGCCGTGTATGGCGAATTTCTTTTGACCAATATTTCGACCGCCATTGCAGGGGTCTTCTTCAAGATTGATGATTTAGTTGTGAGTTGGTGTCAGATTATCTTTTTACGACTGTTATTGATATCTCCATGGCAACTACATAATCAAGTTACATTGGTCCGGAGAAGCGTGGGTATGTTCTAAGAATACTGTAGGTATGTTCTAAGAATTGTACCTCCGCGAACGTCATGTCGGACTATGGTCGTTCTTGCTTGTCTGTACAGGTTTTAGAGTATGTGCTAATAACTAAATCGTCAATCCTGAAGAAGACCCCTGCAATGGCGGTCGAAATATTGGTCAGAAGAAATTTGCCACACACGGCTAGACCCAAAAGCCCCTTTATTTATTTTTTCAAATTTAAAAAAAATGTTCTGATTTCAAATTTATTTTTAAGTTTTTACACGTTTCTGACTCCCTGGAGTCCATCTTCAATAATGTATGATTTAATAGACCATTACTGAAGATAGACTCCAGGGAGTCCGAAACATGTAATCACTTTAAAATAAATATAAAATCAAGACTAATTTGTTACTTTTTTAATTAAAATTAATATTAAATTATAGATTGTACAATGTATGTAGTTTACTTATGACGGTAACTTTAAATGTGACGTTTTTCTGTTTTACTCCAAATATAAAGCTTCCCGTTAACTGTGATAATGTGCATTTCGAGGAAGTCTGGTGAAGATAACCTTTAAAATATTCAACCCTTCTCTTGTGTTGGTGCATGGATATGTCTTAGGCCGGCTCTGAGCACGGAAATAGTGTTCTGTAACAATGGGGGTCAAACACCCGCCCCTGGCTGCTTGGTGCTGGAGCTGGCAGCGCCATAGATATCACCGCGTATCTGTCCAGAGCAAATAATGACAACGTTGATATCAGAGCGATAAAAAATGGCCCATCGCCTTAAGTCGTAAGCTGCCAGTGGCGTAACTTATTTACATAAAAGCTCTGAGGAGTCACAAGGCAAACTGAACACACAAAATATACTATTTATATGAGAAATTTGTGCATGATCCACATGACAATTGTTTTGTTTTAAAGAGGAAGAAATTATTTTATTCGATATCCAGATTTTTTTTCTCTTTTTATTCCTAGAGACATTTTTAAATGTAATGTAAAAGTATCTTACATTAAATGGTTGTAGTACAATACGATATTGTAAAAATATATAATTTTTTTTAATTTCTAATTTAGTTGAGCCAACCTTAAGAATCATACCATCTGGTAAGTATCATACATACCAGATGGTAAATATAAGCTTGGGACCATATTGAAGGTAGTGTTGATTTTAGGGAGTGACGAAGTGAGGCGGTGGCCCAGGGCATTGAATGATCTAGGGGCGCCGAGGGCGTATATCTCAAATATATTTTTTAAATACATACAATATGGGGCACCAGAAAAAAAATGCTCTAGGGCGACACAGGGTCTAGAGCCGGCACTGATTGAAAAGTAAATCTTTCGGCATAGTCATCTGAGCTCGTCAAAAGAGCTAATTAGCAACTATCCTTTGGATACTACAATAACCGACTATTCTCCAAATCACCAGGTGTTCGACTGTCGGAAACTATATGTGCTCCCAGGTAGACATAAGCGGCCAATAATGCTTCAAGACAACGCTTGAAGAATGGCAGGTGAGAGAACTAACTGTATGGCGGTGATAATTGGTAATGCTCCAGATTCAAAAGGGTAAATGGATATATGTAGAATAAAAATTATTTTGTACTTATTTTACGAGTATTTAATTGGTATTAACTAAAAATTGAGACAGACATTTATAAAAGCATCACAAGCTTGTGTTTTAACAACGCCACTGCTGAGAGGTTAAGAAACTTTGCGAGCTCACAAAAGAGTTCAACGGATGAGATTACAGATTTTAAGTGACTGGTTAAGATTCGGTTCACGATTCCGAAGATCGTTTTCTCGTTATGCTTTATTATTGATCACTTTATTAACGTTTGAGCGTCTTATTCAAATACCATAATATATTATAAAAACCAGATGGTAAGTGTATGAGCTTGTATTTAGTATGCACGCAGGGGGCGATATACAATGGAACACTGAAGGCCACTAGCAAGGATTTTATTACACACATCCATATACAAATAATGCTTAAGGAAAACCCTTATTTTTTTATAAATTATTACTATTAACCAACAGTAATTATTTCAAATCTTCTTCTTTGTATCAGCGACATCAAATTATTTCTGCTCTGCATAAATTCGTTCCACGAAACTTGGCCGCAAAGCGAAAAGACGTATAAGGAATCAATTATTCAAATACAAATTCATACATTTTTTTTCCTGGATAGTCATTTGACTCATTGGCATTTTCCGTTTGTTATTGTCCACAATCTATATAATCAATAGTTTTTCCATTTTTTCCATAATTTTAGGCCGAAAATGGAAAACGTGCCTTAATTAGAGAAGGTAGAAAAGAAAGGTAGAAATTGAGACTTAGATGGGTCGAAGCTATTAAAGAATCGAAATATATATGTAAATGATGCTGAAATTGTCACTTCGACTATAAAAAAATTATAAATTTTAATGATATTATTTTATATTCTAAAAAAAAATATGTTATTATGTAAAAAATGTGAAAAAATAATAATATAAATTATGCAACACTTAAATCAAAGATGAATCCCACGCCACACACAAGATCTACCTTTAAGTGGCGTGGAAAGCGAATCTCCAAAAAAAAAAAACAATAAAAAAAATGAATGTCATACTGTCAATAAAATCTTAAATGTATCCTATTATATATTTGATTAAATAAAAAAAAAAAAAAAAAAATTGAAGAGGGCCTTTATAGCGAAATGCCCTATAAAGATCGACCGTATAGCGAGGTATAGGAGTATTTAATTACGATCTGCATTAAATAGAAATATGAAATCTACAATTTTTAAGTCAAATTTACCCTTAAATACCTACGTTAAATATTTGTTTTTAGGGATTAGCACTAGCAAGCAACTCGTGAGTTAAGTCGGCATCTTATAATTAGAAGTGTCATACCAATGTCGGAAAAACAGATTACTGTTTTTTTTAGTATATTTTTTTTTTTTTACACTTTGAGTAATAATTGCAGCATCACTATGAGTAAGTGATCTTAACAGTCAAAATAAGAATAAAATTAATCATATTATTGTACGAGTATTATACGTGTATGTCGTGCAGTACAATCCCATAAAACGGGTTTTCGATACATTTTTTTAAACAAAACAAAAAACCTTAGAATGACACCTCTGCTTATATTGGTAGAAAACTCTAGAGATTAAACATATTGTTTCATAATTAAATTTTAACTCTAAGCTGTGAATTTTTTTATTAATATCTAAACTTTTTGTTAGAGGTTGATTTATAAGAATCTTAACATTAGATAATTGACGCAAAAGCAAGTATGATCTTGCTTATGATGGAGGATATAAGATACTGTTCCGAGCGAATTCTACGGGTATTGATTGCGCTGGCGATAGCCAACCTTCAGAAGAAACATGCAATAATATCGAATCTAGCATAAATGCAAAGGAATTTCTTTTGACTCGCGGAACGCAGGCAACTGCGCGATCTCCCCTTTCTCATATTCACACGGCAAGTGGCAATAATTATTATCGGCCAGAACACGGTCCATACAGCATAGTACAGGAATGCTTTATCTATGCTGTGCGGTACATCTCTTCGCCGCTCTCAACTCCGCATACAGATATCGGCTCTGTTGCGTTCAGCCATAGTAGATAGATAACTTACTCTTCCCCGATAAAGCGGATCGATATGGGATACTGCAGTCATTTGTATGTGGCATTGATTAGAGACCGACCGCTGGGATTGCGGAATCGAGATAAATTTATTAAATAACTGGCTATATTTTATATACAGCATCGACTGAAATGCAAGACCCGACTCTGCGCAGAGAAATCATTTTATATTGCTTTCAAACTACGCGAGCTATCGCAAAGTCTATACTATATTGTGTAAACAAAAAATCAGTATTCTGAGGTTGAATTTTGCACTTTTTATGATAATTTGTAACGGATTTCGTTAAAACGCAGCAAGTGTAAAATAACTAACATTAAATGTCCGTTCTTGCTCGTGATCTGTATTCATTTTCGTCGGCCTGTAAGGCGGTCAGGAACTATAGATAGAATGTAGTCGCCGGAGCTTCGGGAGACAATGCCGTCCTTAAACTATGTCATTGACAAAGTTGTACGGCGGCAGTCAGTATGCTCCAAAAAGGGAAAGGATATGGAATGATATTTCATACATAATACGGATCACTGCATTTGAATACTGATCCTTAAAATACAAACTCTGACGAGAGACAATTAAAATAATGATCAGTAAATTAAAATTAAAAAAGTATTTTTCACGTGCGCTCTTCTAACTAGAACATATGGTCGTCACGAACCGCCGCTATGAAGCTCAGTCAGTCGCCATCACCTCTGTTTCCTGAAGCTCCGCCGATTAAATTCTGTATATAGTTCCCGATGGCTGTTCAAGACAGCGAGAGTTCACAAAAGGCTTACGATAAGCTTACGATCTCTTGCGGTATTCGAATATGAAAATCTGTCTTGTCGGCTCCCTTATCACGTCATTCCACACAAAATCAAACCATTATACCCCGAGTATATGTTTTCAAAACCCATTATATTGCTGCATCGTCTTTTGGTGAAATGTCAGGATAAGCAGGCAAGAAGAATGTCAAAATATAAACCAAAGTCTATAATAAAATTAGAATTGTTGGATTTTAAGTCTTGTGATTCCTAAGTTTCCTCGGTCCTAGTATAGTGCACAGCCTGTTCAGGTCCCTGGTCCAAGTTCTAGGCGCTATTGATTGCAGCTGGCTCGACAATTGATGGGCATTGTTAGGCGGCAATTGACAAAACACGACTTGCAAACAATCAGCTTGTACCACAAGACAGCATAAGGGGCGAGGTGGGCGGAGACTGCTGAGCGAGGCATCTCTTGTATCGCAGACGAGTGTAAAACCACAACGTGCGACATCGCAACACATCAACCCTGGAGACTTACACGCTCAAATGTGTTGACATCCCCATCTTTAAAAGAACGACAAGTCGCGGGTTCGTCACGTTGCTGCGTGGAGCGAAGGATGCAGGAGCTGGTTCCCAAGCAAAAGAACTTGTTTTTGGTTCACAATTCGCATTTATTTCCGATAAAGACTTGTAACTGCCGGAGCACTCTGACATCTAGCGCCGCCAAGACAGTCGCGGCAAAAAAGCAAATTAAAGATGACAGTTCACAAACATAAAATGAAGCAACTGTCATAACAAATAAAATGGCGTATGCAAACGCCGTATATTATATAATCAAAATAACATTATTAGGTGGCGTATGCAAAAGCCGTATATTATATAATCAAAATTACATTATTAGATGTGCATGTCAGACGAGCGAACAAAAATAAGAGACACGAGATCGTTTTTCGAGGCTTTACGGCATCAGTCTAAAATAGCTATACCATGCTGATATCAGTGTTTATGAGAGATGTATTGATGACTCGTACAGTGCACATTAAATCGTGGTGATTAACAGTTGCTTTCATCGTCATCAGCCTGTGTCCGTCCACTGTTAAGCGTAGACTTCCCGCATGATCCTCTTCGATCCTCCGCCTTCCACATCCAGACCGCTCCCGCTATTCTTCTGATGCCATCAGACCATTTTGTAGGGGGTCGGTCAACGCTTCGTATGCCAGTTCTTGGACGACACTCCAACACTTTTTTTCCCATCGACCGTTGTCTCTTCGGCAGATATGTCACATTGCCACTTGAGTGTGCCTATTCGTTGGGTACCCTCCCCTATTTGAGTTATTCTTCGGACATCCTCGTTTAACAGTTGCCTAAAGTGATATATTTTAAGCATGCATTCCATCTCATTGTGCAATGCACAACCGTAAGATTCTTGAATGCTTTGTTTTACGATCCGGATAGGTATAAACGTGCTCATAGTCGTCCAGAATTTTCATATCCAGTTAGTACCTATGTAATACCTATGGAGTACTAAATTCAGTTCAATTGAAATAATAATAAAAAAAAAATAAGCTAACAGAACACCCATAACTTTTTTCACATTATTATCCTCTTTTGTCGATGGCATTGGTTTTCTAGATCTCAGTAAGCTTAGGCATGTTTTTTAATGCATTATTTAAGATTTATTTGTTAGTTATATAGATATTTGTAAATTTATGCATTATATTTCATTCGAGCATGCGTTATGTTGCCACTTGTTGCCGTTTATTACAGGTGGGCGATGTTGCCGCCCCTTATAATTGTATATTTATTTAGTGCGACTGACCAGCCATTTTCATCAGACGAAGAGTTATTATTGCTCCGTCTTCGAAGAGAACTAATCAAAACCTACAGGGACATTAAGCTTACGACGCACTTATGTCTGACTTCATGATGCTCGGTGTTATGTGCAGCAACATGCCCGAGTATAGATAATAATAACATTATTTTGCCGTCGAATGGCAAACCATATTTTCACACCAGATCAGTTCCATCTTTATGCGATAACTCTTAGTACAAATTTGGCAAGGCTATACATGCTATAAATCAAAAATCTTCGGAGAGTATAATTACATTTATTATTAGATAGTGCAATTATATTTAAATAAAGGTTAATTCAAGTTAAACTTATAAGGATTGATAAATTTAAATAATGCAGTAACATCCTCCTCTCATTTTTTTTTGCTCCTTCCAGTACTGGATGAAGGTCTTCTTCATTGACTGCCAAGTTTTATGGTTCTAAACCTTCCTTTTTACTGTATTTGCTGACTGTGATATACTTAAATATTATTAAAAAAACTTATCACGAAATTGTTGTTTTGAAACATTGAATAAATACATGTCTTTTGATGATATACAAACAGATGTCGTAATTGTATGTATTTCCCTAATTGCCCAACACCGGGCAACACTCGCCGCTCTGAAGGGAAATGCCTATAAAGCAGCCATCAGTCACGTTGTCAAGGGATGAGTGAGAACGACGATCAATCGGATATTGGAATGTGACTCTTACAAACAATCACATCAGTAGCGTATGTACTGGACAGTTAATAAATGTCATTTTGTGGTGTCAACAACATAAGTAGAACGACATAAAAATAACTTCTTAGGTTTTCACGGCCAGATTTGATATTGTGGCTGTTGGGTTTAGCCGTGTGTGGCGAATTTCTTCTATCCAATATTTCAAACATTTTTAAAATTTCGACCCATTTGCAGGGGTCTTCTTCAGGGACAACAAAGTCGTCAACCCTGAAGAAGACCCCTGCAATGACGGTCGAAATATTGGATAGAAGAAATTCGCCACACACGGCCAAACCCAAAAGCCACAATATTTTTTTAAGCCCGACGATTATTGAGAGTGATATTCTCCCCTCGGAATTTGATATCGATTTACTAGATGACAGGATGGAGGATCAGGTCCATAATACAAAGAACTTGTTTTTGTTTTACAATTCGCGTTTATTTGACAAACACTTGCTTTTTCGTCCGCCTAATGGCGTTCGCCATAACGGTCGCGAGCAAGCTCCAACTGACGGCGCGCTCTGACATCTCGCGCTGCCAACCGTCGTGGCAGAAAAAGCGAATTCAAGATGACAGTGGTACCAACAGGAAATGGGCCAACTGTCATAACAAATAAAATGGCGTATGCAAACACCGTTTATTATTATAAAATTAAAACTATCATTAAATGTGCGTGTGTATCATATATAAGATTAAGACTAACATTATGAGACGTGCATATCAGGCGAGCGAACAAAAACAAGAGACAAAAGATCGTTTTTCGTGGCTTTACGGCATCAGCCTAAAGGAGCTATATCAAGCTGATATCAAGAGGGTTAAGTGTTTCAGATGTCTACACGTGCTGATCACTGAGAACGGTAGCCTACAGAAGGACCTCGTTTATCGCTTTGGTAACTCTATGCGCTTTCTTATAACTCTATGTGCAATATATGGGACTCGCAGCTATCTTAGACTGCACGGTCTTAAAGCGGTGTAGAAATCAAATACACTTTCAGCGCTTTTAAATTATTGTAAATAATTATAACCAGATATATATATAATTAAAAGACAATGTTTCTGGTGGGTTTGTCATTGATATAACCTACAAAAAAATATGTAACGCTAGGTAAATATTTTAGTGGAAATTTAAGTTATTTTTTTAGTTAAAATATTTCAAGGCAATAAATATACATAAAATATTAAATAATCTAATTAAATGATATCAAATATATATTTGTCAAAAAACCAATTACTTTTATTTCGCAATCCTAAGCAATCGGTAATTATTTTTAATACTGACAACACTGACGACGAAAACAGCTTACAGATTGCCATTTGCTACGCTTTATTACGGCAAAAAAGGCTATAATAAAAATCAATTCTTTGTTTTATATTTTTTTTTTTACCTCTTCATTGTTGAAATCCGATTAAGTTTACACTTTACATCTTATTCGTTTCTATTGTCATCGCATTAGAGACTTCCCTAAAATCCTTATTTAATTAATAAACATTTATGTATTTACCTTGTGCTTACATGAATTACGTTAGATATGGTCTGCTTAAGAGACTGCAGTTTCGATTAACTCGTAGCCTTTCTCAATCCATCACAGACGAGAGGCAACTGAGCTGCATGATACTTTCGTAAGTGGTCGAACACAATGTGTGAAAGTATCATGCAGCTCAGCTGTCTCTTGACAGATTGAGGAAGGCTACGAGTTAATATACGAGCTGAATAGAGACCATACCCAACGTGATCCATGTAAAAACAAGATGGATAAATAAATATTTATTATATGTAATGTATCTCAAAATGAATGCTCTTCTCTTCTTCGTGTCAGCGACGTCAAATTATTTTTTCCCAATATCTGGCAACATCGATAGCTCGTGTGTTGCCTTAACTTGTTGGGCACATGGAGCAGCATCGTAGGTGTGAGGCGGTTTGCAGGTCTCCACAGTCGCACAATAGTGTCTCTCCCTGCCGAAGCATTCCCCACCGCTCGAGGTTGTCCTTTGTTCTACCAACTCCGGTTCTTAATCTGTTTAGGGATTTCCAGGTCGGCCAGTCAAGGCTCTTGCCAGTTGGGAGGCCTTCCTTTGGAGTAATGAAATCCTCTGGTGCGATTTGTTGCCAGAGTTGGAGTCTCTCATTTTCAGTGCCGGATGTGAGAGGTTGTGTGGATTTCAGAAAGCTGCTTCGAGACTTCAATCTTGGGGAGCATGAAAAGAACCTCCACGCGGTGCCCCCTGGAAACGGAATTTCGGACATCCTCTTCCGGCCAATCTTTTCAACCCAGCGACAACAAAAACAAAATGAATGCTGAAAACATTGAAAGAACTTATTTACTTATTCCTTAACGCTTATACAAAATTTTCAAAATCAATATACGCCAATGGTCGCCTTTACATTTCTTCTTAATTAATATACGTTCAGTTCTAGGACGGCACATCCAATCGAAACTGATTACTAAAGCAATAATTAATTATTTCCAATTATTTGTAAGCGGCCCCTTTGACAACAAGCTTGGACACAACTGAATTTTAATTGGCTTCATGGGCGTATCGAAAACGGCTTACACAATAGAATATTCAAATTTAATTAGTGAGATTGTGTTAAAGATACAGTGAGATATAATAAAACCATGAGGGAGGAGGAAGAACAAGTAAGGTGGAGCTGTAAACTTCAATAGAAAGATATATCAAGCAGTGGACATACTTGTACATGGTGATGATAAAAAGAAGAAACACAGTAAATTACAATGAAATTAAGCTTAAAATATGTTATTTAACAACAATAATTATTATATCAATATTTGTACAGCGCTTTTTTATGACCGAATGGTCATTCCAAAAGCGCTTCTTTGCCTCTTTGAGTAAAAAGTGTTTTTTTTTTGTATTTAAAACGTTTACCCTTTTATTAACTATATAATTCAAAAATACTGAAATTCCATTTCTCAAAAGGACATTTTTTTTTAATTTCAAACCAAATGATACAAATTAATTACGAGTATTCTCCCTTATCATAATTAAAAACATCAGCCAACCAACAGTGGTGAAAATTATTCGATAAAATTACAGAAATAAACATTATTATCAGTAATTGTTTTTTGATATGCTTTTTTTACACCATAGGCCAAAATTATGCTGGATTATTCTGAGGAGTGTATTTCATCAAGATTTATACTAATTGGATAGTTCTAGAGGAGTAGCGATCCTGCGTATGTATATTTGTAATGTTTCCGAGCTAGTAACTTAGACGCTTGTCTTGTAACGTAGACGCTATCGGACAATCGTTTTTATTCTTATGTAAGAGAACATCTCTAAGTTGCTTCTAAGAGCGGTCGCTGGTCAGAGATCGTCATTCATTGCGAAAAACTTTTTTTCAAAAATTGATATTTAGTATCAAATTTTAGTTTATAATATCTTAATCATACATATATCCCGCATCTGGAACATATGGTACACCACACACTTCCACCACTCAATTACGTCAGTTCTGTCGCAGAATCCCGTAAACCTGCCGGAGAGACGGCAGCTATAGTATCTTAGGTATATTTTTGGCTGATTTGAAAATGGTTTTTTTTAAGGAGAGGGCGCTGGTCGGATTGAGCCTTAGAATCAAATAATTCAGGCCTCGGGGACAGCGGCTAATCATCCTATACATATTCTTAAAAATCTGAAAAATAATCACCTAAAAATATGTCTTGGATATTACTGTTTCTTATTATTTCCGTCTTATCGGGCTTCTGCCTTGGAGGTCGTCGGGAACATATTTTTTATATAAACACAAACAGGCGAATACTCACAGATGGAGATAGTGATTTTAAAGTTTTCGTCTGTGTATTCAATGACGCTTACCATTCTACATATGGATAAGCGCTGTATGAGGAGTGTTGATCTGCCAACGTCATAGGCTACAGCCCGACATTCATAGATCATCCAATTATTACAGGAATTCACTATGAATGGGTGGTCTTTACGGGACAACTTTCGGCTACAGACAATTTTGAATAGGCTATGGCTGGTATTTTAGGGTGAGGGTTCAAATTCACACCAATCGGGTATTTATATAGCTTAGAAATCGATTAAAAAATATATTTTTTTATATCCTTCAAGGATCGAACCCACTACATCTGGTTTGAAAAGCAAACGCCTTAACCACTGCTATACCCGCCGGCTATATATATGTTCCTAAGTATGCCTTGTTTTTGTTGTCGCTGGGTTGAAAAGATTGGCCAGAAGAGGAAGTCCGAGATTCCGTTTCCAGGGGGCACCAAGTGGAGGTTCTTTTCATGCTCCCCAGAAGAATCCGTCGGACATGTCAAGCCAACACCGGAGAACTACGACACTTTTACAAACATCATCAAAAAAGTGTCCAGAGCCCACATCCCCAGAGGATGTCGAACAAAATTTATTCCCGGTTTACAACCTGACACTGTAGCCCTGCTCGATAAATACACTGACTGCTTTGATACCAGTCCATTTGCAGAGGAAACTATGCAGCTGGGCAAAAAGGTGTCAGCTGCAGTGGAGCAGAGCAGACGGGAATGCTGGATCTCGATGGTGGAAAGCCTTGACCTTACCACAAATAGCCACAAGGCCTGGAGACTCCTGCGAAAAATGGATAACGATCCAACAGCTCCTGTTAAGCACGCGGCCACAACTGCCAATGAATTGCTTATCAGCTCCTCCTCAACGGGAAGCTGAACAATAAAACGAAAAAGCGAAAATTGGACAGAGACCCTCTAATTGAACACAGCGATCTGTCAAAACCCTTCTCAATGGCTGAACTGGAGTGTGCTATCAAAGCCGCTAAAGACAAAAAAGCGGCTGGATTGGATGATATATGCGTAGAGCAGATAAAACACTTTGGCCCCCAGGCTAAGCAATGGCTCCTTGAAATGTTTGATGCCTGCATGATTGGCAGTCAAATCCCAAAAATATGGAGAAAGTCCAAGGTCATAGCCATTTTAAGGCCAGGGAAAAACCCCGATGATTCTAAAAGCTACCGCCCAATATCTTTACTATGCCATATATTTAAAATCTTCGAACGGATACTACTCAACCGACTCACCCCTTTTATCGAACCTAAAATGATACCCCAGCAGGCGGGCTTCCGACCCGGAAAGTCATGCACTGGGCAAGTACTAAACCTGACCCAACATATCGAAAACGGGTTCGAACTAAGGAAAGTGACCGGAGTGGTATTCGTCGACCTAACCGCTGCATACGATACAGTGTCGCACAGCACACTCCTCAGTAAATTGTACAGAATGACAGGTGACTTCTCGCTAGTGCAGATGATCGCGGCTATGCTGCATAACAGGAGATTCGCTGTGGATTTTCAGGGGAAAACCAGCCGATGGCGTAACCAAAAAAGAACGGCTTACCACAAGGCAGTGTACTTGCTCCTATACTATTTAATATATATACAAACGACCAACCCACCCCTAAAGACACAAAATCTTTCATATATGCGGATGACTTAGGTTTGGCAGCACAAGCAGTAACGTTTGAAGAAGTTGAGGACATCCTAAGCCAGGGACTCAACGAAATGTCCCATTACTACGAAACCAACCATCTCAAACCTAACCCATCAAAGACACAAGTCTGCTGCTTCCACCTTAGAAACAGGGAAGCTAACAGAAAGCTTCGTGTCACGTGGGAAGGTAGAGTACTGGAACATAGCGACCATCCAAAATACCTCGGAGTCACTCTAGATCGCACCTCACCTTCAGGCGTCATTGCAGCAACACCAAACAGAAAGTTGCAACAAGGAACAACCTCATCCGCAAACTGACCAACACTCACTGGGAGCCCAACCACCCCTTCTTCGTACTTCAGCTTTAGCACTTTGTTTCTCAGCCGGAGAATATGCGGCACCAGTGTATCGATCAGCCCACTGTAAGTGGATACTGCCCTGAATGATGCATGCAGAGTCGTCACAGGCTGCCTCAAACCAACACCCATTTCTAAACTATACCCCTTGGCTGGTATCGCACCACCGAACATAAGACGCAAAGTCATATGCGCCGAAGAAATGCGTAAGGCAATCAACCAACCGTCCCACTGCTTGTATAATCAGATACCCCCAACACCAAGATTGAAGTCTCGAAGCAGCTTTCTGAAATCCACACAACCTCTCACATCCGGCCCTGAAATGAGAGACTCCAACTCTGGCAACAAATCGCACCAGAGGATTTCATCTAGCTGTGGAAGGCCTCCCAACTGGCAAGAGCCTTGACTGGCCGACCTGGAAATCCCTAAACAGATTAAGAACCGGAGTTGGTAGAACAAAGGACAACCTCGAGCGGTGGAGAATGCTTCGGCAGGGAGAGACACTATTGTGCGAATGTGGAGACCTGCAGACCGCCTCACACCTACGATGCTGCTTCATGTGCCTAACAAGTTGCACATCTCAGGACCTAATGCTGGGCAACACACGAGCTATCGATGTTGCCAGATATTGGGAAAAAATAATTTGACGTCGCTGACACGAAGAAGAGTATGCCTTGGGATGCAGACAAATAATGAATAATGGCAACTGACAAGAGCTGAGTAGTGGCAATTTGTTGTAACCAAATTTCTTGATATGAAACGAATTTTGTTTTTGAAAATTAACGAATTGATATGCATAATAACGACCATTCTTTATTCAAAGTCTAAAAATTTTGTTTAGTAAGCAGGCATATGCAAATTAACATGATTAAGAATAAAACAATTAATTTTTCAATTATTATGGCTGAAAAAGAAGATTAATTATTTGATATTAAAACCATCATTTTTACCCCTGTACTGCGTACATTATTACCTTCACACACCGTACATATTTATTACGTTTTGTGTCCAAATGGATAGTTTCCCATGGCCCCACTTGGCCCACGGTCCGGACAATTGTATTTTTGGTAACCGCTCTTTAATAACACGGCGGCCAACACTGTATTTATAATCCTCTGCCATAAATACAAATACATCCCAACTGAATCCCCACTTATAATGTGAGATTGTTATCGTCATAACTTATTAAATATTTGCCCACTACTAACTCACCTAATTGCTGATAAATAATCAAATTATATACAAACGCATTTAATCCAACAGATTACATTTTTCTTCATATATCAGATCTACATCTGAAGTATACGATCACCACTATTTCATCATCATCAGCCTGTATCTGTTGAACGTAAGCCTACCGCATGAGTCTCCATCCTCTTCGATCCTCCACCTTCCGCATCCAGGTCACTCCCGCTATTCTTCTTATGTCGTCTGTCCGTCTTGCAGGGGGTGGGCCAATGCTATGTTTGCGCCATTCCAATACTTTTCTTCCCCATCGACCGTCGTCTCTTTGACAGATATGTCCAGCCCATTGCCACTTGAGTGTGCCTATTCGTTGGGTAGCATCCACTACTTGAGTTCTTCTGCGTATTTCCTCGTTTCGGATTCTATCTTTTAGCGACACTCCAAGCATGGATCTCTCCATAGCACGCTGGGTGATTTTTATTTTATGGGTAAGACTTGCTGTCAGATTCCACGTCTCTGCGCCATAAGTTAATACAGGGAGGACGTATTGGTTAAACGTCTTAGTTTTAAATGTACTTTAGTTTTCCAAATGCTGCCCATCCCAGTTGTACGCGCCTATCGATGTATTGTTCATGCCTTGTCCCAAAACATGTCTGCAACCGAAGGTCCGCATAAAACGGCTTTGTAGTATGCGAGGCGTATTTTGTATAATTTGTTAATCATTTTTTTAAGAAGAACGGACGATTAGCCGGTTGATCATGAAGTCTCCACAATTTGATACTAAGAGGCGGCTTAACTCATCAACATGTTTTACATACATCCATGTTTTAGTCCGCGTCCAATGTTGCTTAACTTCTGTGAACTCACAAGAACCGCTCTTGTAATCGTGCTATTATCGTTGGTTTTATTTACGAATTCGTATTTTTTGTTAACTTTATATTTTGTACATTTAAAAGTTATTTTAAAAATGGTTTCATTTTTGTAAAGGTAACTCTTCACCCACTATCCTCAACGATTTGTATGATGTAGTCATATATTAAAACCAATCGATCAATTGATAAGGTGTCAAAATAATTATTTTAACACCTTATCAAATCACAATTGCCCTGTGAATGTCCATTTTATTCATATGTTCTCTCCCCTAAATAGACTCTGTCAGCCACCATGGTCTTCGTCTCATCCTCTGTCAGCTCTGCCTCATTCTATGAATAGTTCCCGACGGCATAACAGGGAAGCGAGAGTACGGAGTCTTGAAAAAAAGCTACAGCTATATGCTCTCCTACTGCATCCGAAGTTATGTTAAGATATTACGTATCTATATAAAATATTTATTTCCTTGACTTTTACTTCACTCCTTTTCTTAGTACAGATCATTGAAATGGCATATTTTTTTGAATATGTATTCTGAAAACAATATAACACTGTGAACAAAAGGTGCCGCGAAATTTGAATTTTATTTCGCGCGTAAACGATTCCAATTTTTTATGTTGGCACTACTGACAATGACATCTGTGCCGAAATTAGACGTCAAAATATTTATTAGTGTTTGAGATACCCGTCCATTTGTAAACAGCTAAAATTGTCTTATTTGTTTTGAACATTTTGAACATCATAATAATACTAATAATAGAACATAATAACGACTCAAAATGTCTGAAATTATGAGATAACGGATTATAAACATGATATACGTATTACCAACCACCCAAAGAGTAGAAAAAAATACTCTACTCGTAGTTTGGAAACCATCAATCACAATTGTACATTTCGCAGCTTGTCTTCTTGTTATCATTTTAATTATTACCCTTCCTAA
This sequence comes from Glossosoma conforme, assembly GCA_022606575.1. NCBI lineage: Eukaryota > Metazoa > Arthropoda > Insecta > Trichoptera > Glossosomatidae > Glossosoma > Glossosoma conforme. Next base: position 1,851,611 of record JAGTXR010000050.1, on the reverse strand, counting down.
AAGTAATTACACCGTGAGAAAAAAACTCAAACTTCTACCAACATGAACGCAGTTTTCATGTGACTAGGCATTATTTCTCGCAAAAATCTTTTGAAGGCAAACACTTCCATGTCTGAGTATCTACCTAAGAAAAAAATTGAACTTATAAATCATAGATTCATCCTTTACGTCCAGATATTATCTGAATGTCTGTGAGAGACTGTTTTTTTTTTAATTTACCGTTATTACGAAGCTTTCGTTTCGCATTATACAAATGTGTTCTACACAGCGGGTATACCTCAATGGTCAAAGCGGCGTGTATTGACTCAATGGTCAAAACGTTTGCTTTGCAAGCCAAAGGTCGTGGGTTCGATCCCCGACGGAAATTTAAAAAGAAAATGATTTCTGAGCTCTAAATACCCCGGTTGGTGTGAATTTTGATCCTCACCCGTAAAATGTCAGTCATAGCCTATTAATTAAAATTGGCGGTAGACGAAAGTCGTCCCGTGAAGATCATCCATTCATGGTAAATTTTTGTAATAATAAGGATGATGCGTGAATCTCGGGCTGTAGTCTATGACGTTGGCGGATCAACACTCCAAATGCAGCGCTTAGCATGCACCATGTAAGCGTCATTGAATTCCACAGATGAGACTTCAGAATCACTATCGACATCTGTCGGTATTCTCCTGTATGTGTTTACATAAAAAAAATACTAATACTTTATCATACGTGTACTCGTACAATTTTAAAATATCTAAAATATTTTCTAATATTGTCCGAAAGTATGTTTTCACTTTCTTTATGGCAGTTTTCTTAAATAAATATTTACATAACATTAAATTAGTGAGACGTCAGCCGCTCGAAAATAGCTATACTACCTGAATACTCATCACAAATCATCAACTCTATAGATGATCTCTGCAATGGTATTCAAAATATCAGAGTAAAGAAGAAATTCGTCAAACACGGCTCAACCCGAAAAGCCACTATTCCAAATCTGGCCGTGGAAACCTACAAAGTCATTTAAACCATGTAAATATAAATAATAAACTAATATAATTAAGTTACCCATTAATAAACATTATTTAAGTTTATTAATTTTAAAATTAAATATTACGACTGTCCATTAATCATTTTATGTTGATCTGTAAATATAAAAATCAATTGTCGCTAGCGTGCACGTGTGTTCCGATTGCAGCGCATAACCGTTTTGTTCTAGTTATATAGGGGGCATGTTCTTTGGTCTATTGGTCTATAGGTTTCCAGTCACACAGCAGTGACTCTCCCTCGACGTTTTCTAGAGTTGTATCAGATCCTGGGCATCCCGACTTGTGAGTTATGCGCGTCCTTCGGCGGAGGATCGCCGACAATGAATACCTACGATAGTTAACAGGCGATTACCCAAAGACCTTCAGGTGGTATGTGCGGCGAAGAATCCCAGACACGGTAACAATTTTATCGGCAATTAAGGTAAACGCCCATATTACTGACATGTACATAACATACACAACACTGCCCCTTGCAATATTAACGGATATTAGCATATAATTGATGGTATATATATATAAATATACCATAGTATAAACGTATTATTATATTGTTTAATATTTGAAGAGAAGACTCTTAACTTATCTCACTCAAAATTACAGTTTTTATTTTTAATAGTATTTTAGCATCTCTATAGTTTCAATATCAACAAAGCGCCGTCTATACAGCACCAGTATCGTTCATATTCTTCTTCATGGCTGTGCATCTTATGGCATCTTAACAATAACCAATGCAGCCGTATAATGAGTTTCGAGAACAGATTCCTGGGGGTACGATCGTTTGACTTTGTGAGATGAGAAAGCGGACAAGGCAGCCTTCCATATTACAGTCAAGATGCCAAGCTGGACATGATTGCAATCGCACTGTCCTAGGAGGCCGTCGGAAACACATATACATACATAGAATGTGCTCGGCGGAGCTGCGTGAGTCAGAGCTGACATGGGATGAGGCGAAGACTATGGCAGCTGACAGAGATTTGTGGAGACAGTTCGTAAATGCCATATGCTCCAGTTAGGAGGATTTGACTTTATTGCAAGCTGCAAGTAGGTTTTCAAAGCATATTTCCTTTCTATGTCCGTTCCATATCTGTAACACATGGTCACCACGAATTGCTCAGTTCTGTCAGTTGTCATTGTCCTTTCCTCCTCCCAAGACACTCTGTACCCGAAGGTCTACCTGGGAACATATATGGTTCTCGACGGCTTTTAGGGCAGAAGTTCAAAAACTAGAAGAGACGGTAGCTCACACTCGTACTATCTGAGGCATATTTTTGGTTGATTTGTTAATTGGAAGACGCTCTTGAGGCCTGAATCATTTGGTCCTAAGAAGCAACTTAACATCACATCCGTCAATTAGGAACTACTGCTTTAGTATATCACTCATAAGCTCTTGTTTTCGATAGAGCTTTCTCACTGAAGACCTTTTGCAACGTTTTCAACGTTTCGGCAGCAGACATTTAATTTTGCACACATAATTTATTGGAACTACGTTTTTGAATAGTAACAGACATTACAAAAAACGAATAAAACAATTTTAGCTGTTTTCAAATGGACGGGTATCTCAAACACTAATGAATATTTTGACGTAGATATCAGTGACAGTAGTGCCAACATACAAATAAAAAGATTAATTCGAATCGCTTAGCCCGCGAAATTTTAATTTAAAATTTCCGGTAATTTTTTGCCCACAGTAGATCATAGTCTAACAATGCCATAAAGACTTTTTATGGGAGATATACAGCGATATACTCGTATGTAACTGTATTTCACGAGGCATTACCGGGGTGTTTCGTACAATTGCACATCATGAAAATCTACGACGCCAACATTTCAACTGAATGCTGCTGCATCAGCAAGATCCGAGGTTTTGATTAAGAAAAATAATGTTTGCTGATCCTCGCTAAGGTTTCAAGATTGCTAACGAAATTACAGGCAAGGAGATGAACTAGCTTTACACATTCCGATTAAAGTGGTATTGACCCAAGGAAATTGGCGCTGGCCCTCATTTTAAGTATCTCGTCGAGATCCTGACCCCAGAGACCTTATCGTCAGCACTCTACGTACAATACACTGATGACTAGACAATGGATGTGGTGCATTTCCCAGTAGTTGCGCACTAAACTACTTCGCAAGAAATTTCCGGATCGATATAAGGTGTATTTGTTTCGATAACCTTCACACAGTAATCAACTCTGAAGATGACCTCTACTAACGGCAATCAAAATATCAGAGAGATGAAGAAATTCGCCACACACGGCTCAAACCAAAAGAAATAATTCCAAATCTGGCCGCTAAATTATTTCAAGCAGTCTTCCATATTACAAATCTTGTATGACATTTTTTTTATACATTTAGCGTAAAAGTAATGTCAATAAATCGACATATAATAGAAATCTAATGGATTTATAAGGGTTTACTTCTTCCTGGCGCATTTTGCTACACATAAGAAAGTATATTTTCAAGCAAAAACGCAGTATGTATTTTTAACATTCGATCTCTTTTAACCTGTTTGCATCGTACCCGATATATGCCGCGTAAGATTCCCCTACCGTTGTCATCGGTGATGTATCGTTTTGCTACTTTCTTAGAATAGTTTTTTATGCATCACCTGATAGCTAAATGGTACAAGAACCAATGTGATACATGAAAATAGACTAGGTAAGTACATTTATGCTTCAAATACTAGTTTTATAATTGACAGTATAATATGTATTCCACCTAGCCGTAATGAAAGGGTTAAAAAAAACGATCAACAAATCGCCAAAAATATGCATCGGATACAGTGGCCGTATATTCAAGTCCTCAGAATTCTGCTTAGGAGGTTGTCGGGAAACATTTGCCTATGCTCCCAGGTAGGCTTTCGGGTACAGAGATGACGTGGCATGGACAATAGCAACTGATAGAACTTCTTCTTAGTAGTATCAATCCGGTGGATTGGTTTGCAGCAACAAAACCTTTTATCTCGATCTCCACTCTTCTCGATCCTCTGCAATCCTCTTTAGCTCAGCATAAGAGCTACAACTCATATCCTCGAACACTTGCTGCAAATACTACCGTCTAGGGGGCGCCCTCTGCAGTTTCTACCCTCAACCATCCCTTCCACAATGTCGTGAAGAAGACCATCGTGGCGCATGATGTGACCGATCCATCGGACTCGCTTCACTGAGATGGTTCTTACCAGGTGCCTATCTTCCTTAATTATACTAAGAGTCTCAATGTTTGTGACGTGGTCTCTCCAGGAAATTCCGAGAATTCTTCTCTATGACCACATCTCAAAGGCCTCTAGTCTTTTTTTATCACTTTTAGATAAGCACCATGTCTCATAGCCGTACATCAAGATGCTCTAAACAGAACTAAGTGGCGACAAATTCGTGGTAACATTGTATACCAAACATGGAACCAATATGAGAAACAAATAAATTGCATATTTGATCGTGTGCCGCATTGGAAATATTAAAACTCGAAGAAAATTGATGGAATTAATGTTTTTTTTTTTTGTAAATTACAATAAGTAATTTGTCGTAGTTCTTCAGACCATTGTGAATTTCAGTGTGCATTTCAGACAATGGTATTTAAAGTGCAACATCTTAACTCCGCAGCTCGCAGTCCCGTGGCGTGGTGCCTGGATAACCTTCGGTTCACATCTCGCCCGGCCACGTAATCTTATTAATTTGAACAACGCCATCACGGTCGGCCCGCGGAGGACGTTCGAGAATATTTAGTTTTTTTATTTAAAAAAAAACTATTACAGAAATCATGCAAGATACTTCTAAATAATGATTCAATTTCAATTTCAATTTTATTTTTTTGATGTATAACTTCTTCAATGCATTCAAGACAATAATATAAATACAATGCTGACATGCGACCAACCATGCAGATGCGCGCCAACAGGACAGTCTATCTTCAGAACCCGGAACATCAGGATACGCTACAGTCCTCAACACCAAAAGTCCTCCCAAACTGCTGACAAATATCGACGCTACATCTCCTCCATCGACGATTAGTTCGTAAAACTATCAGATCTTTCGGGCTGTTTGAGGTTGAACTGCTCCTTGGGATGATATGTTTAAGAACTCAGTTGCTTCGAGTTAATCGCATGATCTCCTTAAAAATAATCTTACAAACTGTTTAAATGTCCATTATTGATCTTCTAATAATACCTTCAGCTAGAGAGAGGATATGAAATGATGATAAAGGAACTTCTTAGCCGTGAAATCGCAACATTCATCTTTATTGGCTTCTTATCATTTACTCATTTCTTTCTCTGTTTCTTCCAATTCATCTTTATCCTCGTCACTTCCTAAATTCTGGAGACGTCAACCACCTATCGATTTGTTATCTGTTTGTGATTCATGGACAGTAGTGTCAGATCTTGTCTGTCCAGAAGTGGGCGACGTCGATGGAGTTACTCCCGGCCATCATCAGGTCTTCCTGGGTGCTGCTATTCGAACACAGCGCACACTCCAGAAGGTGTGACAGGGTCTGGCAGATAAATGCGCTTATATGGATAATGTTGGCGAGCCGGCACTGCTCGCATTTAGTCCTGCTACTGGCGCCTGGGGTCGACAATTACTGCTGAGGTGAGATGGGCAACACAGAACACCGGGCAGCACCATTACACGAGCAAGAAGACTATCGAGAACAACACAGGTATGGTACTCGTACCTGGTAGGAATCAGGGCTCTGCAAGAATTACCAACCAGTAAAAAAAGAAACTAAGGACTTATATTTCCCTAATCCTTATCATCATTAGCATTTCCACACCCTGATAATCCCGTGAGCATATGGTCGTCACAAATAGCAGCCATCTCATTCTTCGCCTCATCCCATATTAACTTAACCGAGTACATATTATGTATAGTTCCCGACTGCCTTTCAGGACAGCACGAGAAGAAAAGACAGCTCTAGTTTATGCTCTCTTGCGGCATCCGAAGTACACGTCCCAACCGGACTCTTCTTGACCGACTGTAGTATGGAAAGCTGCCTTGTCCGTTTCTCACAAAGTCAAACCGTCGTTCCCCCAAGTATTCTACGCGCCACGAGCGGTGGTGTTCATAACTAACACACCCGTTCGCGTACCCGTCCAAAATGACAACATGGCGCACATAAATGCACGACAAGCGTCCAGGAATAAGAGACGAAAGATTGTATATCGAGGCTTTCGGTAACAGCCAGCAAGGACTACATCATGCTGATGTCAATCAGTTACACCTAAATTTACGTTTCGAAGTTTATAATTCAATAAAAAACGTTTTTAATAAACAGAAATACACATTATAAATAAACGAATGAATATAAATATTTAATTGCTTGGATCGTCATCGTATAAATATTGAAGTATGAATGCAGTTTGAAATAATTAGGAATTTTTTTTTTTTATTCTCCGTTGAACATGTGTGCACGATGATGATAATCGGATAAATTAGCATTCAGGCAATTCAACTTAAGGCATTTTCTTTTTCATATGCATAAAATAAGTAATCTACCCGAGTATATACCAGTTTATGGATTTTTTGCTAACTCATAATTTGTGCGTGTGTGTCTTTGTTTTATCAGACACGAAGACATTTAACATCCGCAGTAGATTTTTTTAAGGATAGTTGAACAAAGCGCGTTTATAGAAATTAGAAAGCATTACTCATCAATTATAGTGTTGATTTTTTGTTATTACATAAAAAAAGTTCATTGATTCAAACAATTACGAAGCACTTTGCAGAGAATAAAATAAACCTCTTATGTAATTTTTTTAAGCCAACAAAGTAAAAAAATATATATTTAAAAATACAATACGAACGTGTAAATTAATTTTAATAGCATTGTCTTAGTTGATAAAATAAAATAAAAAACATACCTAACAATAAAAAACATACCTACCAATAAAAAAAATACCTACCAAAAAAACATTAGAACGAACAGCTGAAGAATGTTCCAAATTTGAAATTTTTCATATATTGTTTTCTTTAAATGATGTACTTTAAATTCTTTTATATCTCATTTTATAGGAATCGTAGAAGAAGTATAGATACTCGTATCATCGTGTAGTGAGGACAAAAGACAAATAATTATATTGCTTGGAATATATCATACAATAGTGTTTTTAGTTCCTTTGCAATAAAGGAGTACAGCATCTGTAGTCTCGCGAAATGCCATCATAATATGAATATGATTTACAACCTATAGTAATGATTGTCGTAAATGTTCTTGAAAAGGAGGGTTTCTCCGATGATTTTGTGCTTTAGACCTTCCAAGTATAATACACAACATATCTCTGGAATACGGATTGTAATATATAAGTTTATAAACTACTTCAAAAGAGATAAATAATTTAAAGGCTGACGATATACCTGTATATGTCCAAGAGGCGATCATAACCTCAAACTTATATCGTGAAGGGCGGGTATTTTTAAAATTATTTCTTGGATATATACGAGTGTTTTTAACAATTTGCATTGTTTCTTGTGCAAACATTTTCAAACACACCTAGGCGACCGCAACACCTACGAATCGTTGAACCTTTAAACATGTTTTTTACGACCTTTTGATTTATATTTAACTGCATTAATGGTTTTTAAACAAAAGTGCTTAAACTCGGAATAAAATATAATAGTACATACAATCAACTAAGTCATTAAAAAAAAACTGGTTGCTTTCAAATTTAAAATAATTTTTTATTTGTATTCAATAATATATAATATTACTTGTGTAATATTTGTTTTAAGTCGCTTTTAATTAACCCATCCTCGGGAATATCGTCCTTATCATAAGATATAGTTAAAATGTTATTTTTCAAACGCCTCAAATAAGCTGGGAGTAGGAACTTACCAAGAATCATCTCAGAGAGGCGAGCCCGATGGATCGGTCACATCATGCGCCACGATGGTCTTCTTTAAGACATTGTGAAGGGGATGGTTGAGGGTAGAAACTGTAAAGGGCGTCCTAGACGGGAGTATTTACAGCAAGTGTCCGAGGACATGAGATGTAGCTCTTATGCTGAGCTGAAGAGGGTTGCGGAGATGCAAGATTCTGTTGCTGCAAACCAATACACCGGATTGATACTACTACTACGAAGTAGAAGAATGTACTGACTAGAGCTGTCTTCTCGTATATACCTGTATCTCGGAGGAAATCTGAGTTCAGAGATGGCTTAAAACAATCCAATTGATCATGGCAGTTAACAAAACTGCATTACAAAAAAATGACGACCGATAAGGAATGAAGTACATATGCACAAAAATGTGAAAATAAAATTCAAATTGAAAATTATATAAAAACGATCTTCGCGTAAGCCATTGACATCAGCATGAAAGAGCCCTTGCTGACTGGTACCGAAAACCGCGATGTACAATATTTCATCTCTTATTTCTGTTCGCTTGTCGTACATGAATGTGTCCGCCATATTGGAATTTGGCACTAGTTATATAGACCGCCGCTTGGGGCGCCAGAGCGACAGCGCCGACGAGCGGATCAGTAGTGTGCTGACGGCCGAGAAGGTCGCAGTACGGCCGGCTAGCATGTCATTCCGCCTAGGCCGAAAGCTTGGAAATTTTATCATAAATACATGTCAATGTGCTTCTGAAAAGTCTGTGTTATCAATCTGCTCTTAATCCTGTCATTACGCAACTGAATTACAACCTTCTGAGAGAGAAAGAAGGATGTTACCATATATATGGAAACATCGATGTGCCGTTAGTTGCCCAAAGTTGCTCATAAGAGGAGCAGCTCTACTATTATACATATGGCAACATTTTATATGTCTCCGCAGTCGCACAGAAGTAACTCTCCCTATCGCAGCACTCCTCATCAGCTTAAATTGCCTCATATTCTTACGACTTCAGTCTTCGGCCTACTCTGTAGTTTTAACCATTCAAGTTTGTTTTCTGTAGAAGTGCACTTTTATGGCTAATTAATATGATTGTCATAACCATAATAAATGAAAATAAATAAATGAATAAAAAATGCCATAATAAAAGTAATATTAAATTTCATTAAAAACTTTATAACAAACATCTAAGGCAGATAAATAAGAAATTAAGAATATAGTAAATAATTATAATACTTTTTCTATTAATTTAATTAGTTTATATCGAGTGAAAGGCATTTTTGTACGATTTAAGAAACATTTTAACCGACTCCTGTATTAGGTGGGACTTCCGTTTGGAGGGGCACTGGATGCGCTTTCACGTAAGCCATCCAGCAGTGATCCGGTGCTCCACTCACTCAGTCAGTAGTTGTTAAAATTGAAAATTTGTTAAATATATTTTCTTTATATATGTCTATGTAAAATTCATTATTTTATGGCTCTGGTAGCTGAATAAATAAAATTATTATTATTTACTCGACTCTTAATTAAAACGTCGGCACATTTTCAACAGTTTCTAGCAACGCTTAATAAAATAGATAATAGGGCAGCAATTATAACTGACGTCTGAAGGAGACAGCTGTTGTCCTTCACTTCAAGAAAGCATCCATCAAGATCCATCCATCCATGGATATCAATCCTTATTTATCAAAAAAATATCGCTACGTGCTCGCCAAAACCCCGTAACCAACAAAAAGATAATTTTACATAATATCATCATCAAATAACTTCTCAAGGTTTTCACGGCCAGATTTGATATTGTGGCTTTTGGGTTTAGCCGTGTGTGGCGAACTCCCTTCAACCTGAAGAAATCATCAATCCTGAAGAAGACCCCTGCAATGGCGGTCGAAATATTGGTTGAAGGAAGTTCGCCGCACACGGCTAAACCCAAAAGCCACAATATCATCATCATTTTAATTCCGTTCCTCTAACTAAAGGTTCATTTCGAACTTCCGCTATACAGCTTTGTTAGCTGCCATGGTACTGGACTCATCCCATGTCAGTTCTGCCTTCTGAATTTCCGCCGTGTACATACAGTTTCCGACGGCCTTCCAGGACAGACAATTATATAGTGTGATATATCTTTCGCGCAGTCGTTATATGTATTTTAGCAAGACATCTAACGATTTCAAAGACGTTACATTATTTATAAAGACAATGCAGCCGTATACTATGTTTTCAAAACAGATCACTGCGTAATATACTGGAGAAATTACGCTTTTTATTTGTAAGGAATGGCGATGTGAGAAAGCCGGAAAACAAGGAAGCCTTTTATACTACTGAGAGACGAAGATGAACTTGGCTTGGGCGTGTACTTCTGATGCCGCAAGAGAGCATAAAAACAACACGCATCATTTTCTAAAAGCTCTCAGGCTCTCGCCATCATGAAAGGTCTTCTTCGAACTATGCACAGGATGTAGTTGGCGGAGCTTCGAGAGTCAAAGTTGACATTGGACGAAGCGAGAACCATGGAGACTGACAGAGATTTACCTTATGACGATGAATTTCCATAATAATTTTCGGTTTATAATATAATTTTTTTTCACAATAAAAAAACTTTTTCTGCAATTTAAAAATACTTTACGTTACGTTGTTTTAACCGTAGTTTGTTTGTCGTGTACGAGACGACACATAGACACTGTCCACTCGAGCCCGACACATATTGAGTGCCGACAGCCGAGCGTTGGTATGACGCGCACAACACATCGCGAGTAATGATACATAATTAATAATTTACTTTCTATTCATTAATCACATCACTCATCTGCCAAGCATTTCTTCACAGTAGAAAGTCTCGCCCGCACGCTTACACACTCACTGTGAGGAGCCGCTGTTACTTTGTTTTCCTAACGAAATTCTTTTGCTCCAGTAACCCTGGTGCCGAGCACACTTCACTTACTTCCTAATAGCTGAAGCACACAACAGCTGCACGTTACAGGCGCATGATGCTCCATTACCTGCTCCGGTGCTCTGTTAACCTTCAGACGTACTCTAATAAACTTTTATTTATACGCGGTAATTTCTTAGACAGACGTCTACAAATGGAATTGCGTATTGTACCCCGCATGTTACACGCAAGGTTAGAATATACGCCTGAGAAATGAAGAACGTAGGAGCCTATTCCACGTCAGCCTCGTTAACCGCTCTTGTAGCCCCGACGTTTTTAGGATGAAGTTTAACAGCAAGAGACCGTCAGAACTAAGCAGCAATTCAGGTAAATCCTCCCAAGAAATGGTAGAGACTCCCAGGCGACAACACAGAATGCTTCTCCTGTTCTCATGGATGATGGACTCAACGAGAGAGTGTCCCACCGTCTGTTGCATACCTGGATCACATGGACATGCGTCGCAAGAAGAGCGGCTAAATCTTTTTAGGAATTCTCTGAAAATTCCGTGTCCGGTAAAAGCATGAGCTAGGTGAAAGTCCACGGAGATATTCGTATAATATTGAAAGCTAAGACATTTACCCAATGCTCACACTCTCAGTATTGACTTATGGCGAAAAAACGTGGAATCTAACAGTAAGTCTTACACATAAAATAAAGGGTACCACCTAACGTACTATGTAGAGATTCATGCTCGGAGTGTTACAAAATGATAAAATCCGAAACGAAGACATCCGAAAAATAACTCAAGTAGTGGACGCTATCGAAAGAATAGGCACACTCAAGTGGCAATACGATATATACGAGTATGTCGAAGAACCGACGTCCAAACTGGCAAACGGAGCTTTGGCTGATACCCTGCAAGTAGAACTGACAAATAGTCGGAGTAGCTTGTATGCGGTAGCCATATAATCGATTGAGACTCATGCGGGAAGCATATGTTCAACAGTAAAAATATATAGGCTGACGATGATAATGATTTTCTCAGCCACATAAGATGCGAATATTGCACAGAATTTGAGATGTTCGGTGTCGGCTACCTTAAGAAATGTATCTTTATAAGAGTCTTAAGTAAGTTACTTTAAGCAAATAAATAAGTCATGCATATGGGTGTTAGTGTACAATCTAAAACTGAAACACACATCTTTCGATTGGATTTAAAATATCCAATTAAAATTTAATAAAAACATAATTAAACATTTATTATGTGGTCCTTCAGATTTTGGTTACAAATTCTTTTATTTTGACATTAATCGATAAAAAAAATTATGCTACTTAATTAGCTAATGGCGCTGCTTGTACCGTAAACGAAAACTTATTCCTGGGCGTATTGCAATCATACTGTCGAACGTCATTGTTACGTCTGGTCGATATCAGGAAATAGCGATCATCGAGCGGATTCCTCGACGGAAACCATTAAGATAGCCTAAGAAGCATTAACCCCGCGTCAGTTTGTTAATAGTAAGCTTTTAGAGCTGACTATGGCCGATGGTATCAAACACCACATTAGCGCCCGGCCATCCATCTGATACCGAGTGACCAATGGCCAATGTCCAAATGGATCATTCAACGTATCGTTATTTATGACATTGTGAAACGCGCTTCACGTTAACCTTCTGCCAGAGAAGCAAATTAAGGTGACAGATGGATGCAACAAAAGAGATACATTTAAAAAAAACAAATGGAAAATTAAAAATGAATTGACAGCAGCTTTCATTGTGATCGATTATTCAAAGCTTTAAAAGAAAAAGGGTAAAACTTAACATTTATCTTTCAGTGGATACATCTATGTGATCCCTAATCGTGATGCTATTTTCTTATCTTATCTATATATAACTGGAACTCACTACCGGAAAGCATAAGAGAGCTTAAAGCGGAGGCATCCTTCAGAAGCAGACTCAAGACCCACCTTTTTACTCAGAGAGGCAAAGAAGCGCTTTTGGAATGATCATTCGGTCATAAAAGAGCGCTATACAAATACTAATATAATAATAATAATAATATACTTGTTGGTATTCGATTTATGTAAACATACTGTTACACTAGTAAAGGGTTGATGACCATTTTTAGTTTGAAAGGGACTTTTTAAATTATAAATTATTATTTTTATTTTCAATTCATTTTGTTTTGATGTTTACATTTTTGTACCCCAATCACTCGAACTGCATAGAGTTTATTTGTGATGGGGAGCTTAGTGAGATGAATTACAAAATTGTTATACATTGGAATGTTTTCTAAATATAAAAGTGTTTTTATGTAGATACAGATAGGAAAATACAGACAGACAGCGATGGAGAGATCTCGTCTATGTACGAGTATTATATAGCGCTTAACATTTCAATAATAACTAAGATATGTAGAGTGTTAAGCAACATTGAGCGCGGATCAAAACTAGTATGGATCACCGCTGGTCGGTTTGAGCCGCTCTTTACGACTAAGTCATCCAGGCCTCGGGAGCGTCGTGCTAATGATTCGATTTCCTTAAAACATCTGATTAACAAACACCACAATACTATTCCTCAGATACTATAGCAGCTAACTTTTCAAGCCCATGGGATTCTGCCTTGGAGGTCGTTGGGAACAGTATATATGTTACCAAGTGGACCTTTGGGTGAACACAGTTTGTGTTCCAAATATGGAACGAATATGGTAAGAAAGAGAAGGAAGTCATATTGCCTGAGAGCCATATTCTTCTTCCTTTCAAGCCCACGGACATCGATGTTTTATATAATGTATTTTACATAAGAACTTAGAGTTATACTAAGACCATTTCTAACTTTATTTAAAACAAAAAATCTTTAACGTTTTTTGTAATCTACTATGTCAGGTAATTTCATAGATTAGAGATCAGTTTCACACCAACAGTAAACACTCGTATCAACAAATATGTGTGTATCTTTTTATGCGTATTTATTCATTTCAGCGCACAAATAGTTACAGTGAGACGCCGCTCAACGCTGTTTCGCATAGCGCTGTTTCAGTTTAGCTACAACGATTAATACAGTGACAAATATTATGATCTTTTGTTTTTATCGTAAGTGATAATAAAAAACAATAAAAAAAAAACAACCAGAAAAAGCATTTCACTGGAAACTAAAATGCAAGTGATTAGAAGATAAGATTCTGTTTTTTTTTTTTATGTAAACACATACAGGAGAATACCGACAGATGGTGATAGTAATTTTTCTCATCTGGTCGCTTGGTGTATATGGCTAAACGCTTTGGAGTGTTGATCCGCCAACGTCATAGACTACAGCCCGAGATTCACGCATCATCCTTTATTATTACAGGAATCTACTATGATTGGGTGGTCTTCACGGGACGACTTTCGTCTACCACCAATTTTAATTGATAGGCTATGACTGACATTTTACGGGTGATGGATCAAATTCACACCAACCGGGGTATTTTAGAGCTCAGAAATCGATTAAAAATCCTTTTTTTTTTTAATCTCCGTCGGGGATCGAACCCACGACTTTTGGCTTGCAAAGCAAACGCTTTGAGCTATGACCGCTGGTAAACGTCAATCTCAATTTGTTGAAAATGATCAAAATTTTGACAGGATTTCAAAAGCAAGACGGGGTGTTATAGATGCTTTATCCACTTATCAACAACTTCCAACATAACGCAAAAGTAAAACGCAAACTACATTAGATGCCTTCTTGACAAAAAGGCAGAAAATTCTAAGCACTGAATAGACTGAATGATTTTACTGACTTAGAATTTTATTTGTTTTTATAAGTATATATTGTTTTGATTTTTGATAGAAATAAATGTTAGATTTTATTTTTATTACAAAAACATAATTATTAAATTTAATACCTTACCAATTTTCTATCCACCCACCCCTAACCCCATTATTTACATGTTAATATAGCCTCATTTAGCGCTGTTTCGCATTACGCTCTACTTTGATGGAACACCAGTCTACAACGCGCCCAAATTCTGTCATATTCCTCCAATACTACACCGACTGCACTGGTTGAGAGTTTCGGCTAGAATCCAGTATAAATTATGCCTCTTAGCTTACAAGGCACTCAATGGAACTGCACCGGGCTATCTGACAGAACTTATTAAGCCTTCAGAAATAAGCACGCGTGGAGAGACACTCAGATCGGCTAGAGCAAATAGAAGCACCCTGCAGCTGACGGGAGGTAGTCCTAGCACGGTCTTTGGCAATCGGGCTTTCAACTACGCTGCGCCAATGGCCTGGAACTCACTACCGGAAAGCATAAGAGAGCTTAAAGCAGAGGCATCCTTCAGAAGCAGACTCAAGACCCACCTTTTTTACTCAGAAGCGCTTTTGGAATGATCATTCGGTCATAAAAGAGCGCTATACAAATACTAATATAATAATAATAATCCCCCGCGTTAAGCGGCGTCTTACTGTACTTACTTTTCCGTAAGCGGCCGGCAACAATTAATCCGATAATAAGGAGAAATTGTAATCGGACCACATGAGTAGATAAATACAATATTTCGTAGACTTTCGTTGATTTCACTGCGTCAGCCATGCTCGGCTAGGCTCGGCTAGGCTCGGCTAGGCTCGGCTAGGCGCGGCTAGGCGCGAGTAGGCTCCACGGAGGTGTGAATTAAGCGCTCCGGGAGAAAATGCACACAATTCTATGTAACAGCAACTTGTAAGCGTTTGCTTTCCATTAACTAATGTTTACGAACTAGAGTCTACTAGACCATTTCTCTGAATGCGATACGTCTGTCTACTATGTCGCAACTTCAATCACCTACTTATACATGACATACAAGTTGAAAGCCGTGAGCTATATGGCACTCAGCCAAGAAGGCTGGACGTTGCATGCAAAAAACTGACATCAGCATGATGTTGTCCTTGCTGACTGTACAATACAATATTTCGACTCTTGTTCCTGGTCGCTTGTCGTGCATTTATGTGCGCCACGTTGTCATTTTGGACGGGTCCGCTAACGGGTGTGTTAGTTATAAACACCACCGCTCGTGGCGCGGTCTAAAGCCGAGACCGAGCGCGGAAATCGGTAGTCGGTCCCCACCCTTTAGCGATACAAATTTAGCGTTACAGCCAGCAGTATTTTTCCGCTTGGCCGGAAGCTTGTAAAGTTTTAACGTAAATATAATCAATGTGCTTCTAAAAGAAAGTCTTTGTTTGCTGACCTGCTCCTCATCCTGCCCTCACGCGACGGAATAACATCCCTTTTTGAGAGAGAGGAGTATCCTAAAACATATGTTGTGATTGTGTGCAGGTAATGGAGGTCGCAAATGTATATTGATACGTTTCTAGATTGAATACACGAAGAAACACATATACATACTGGATTATAATTTCAGAGCTTTCAAGTGGCATTTATTTATTTTAAATAAGAAAATATATTTAAGAAAATAGTAATACAGAATAAATACTTAAAGTTAAGACAATAAATTTGGACAAAACATAAACATGAGTAAATAAAACCGACATCTCGCACATCAGTAGAGGGATCTGCGAAATGCCGGAAGGTCCAGTCCGAAAAGGTTCAAGTCACTAGAGGAGTTAACTAGCCTACATATTCTCAACTCTCATATTTAAGATGGAGTCTTAGAAAATGACAGTTCTTAGATGACATACATTTACCGTGTATGGATTTTCAGCAAATTTGAGACGAGTATGTCGGTTTAAGGTGGGTGTAGAAGGATTATTTCTTGAATTTCAGAGAAGCAGCGGCTCTAATAATAACGGTAGAAAATACTAAGTGAGCCAACCGTACGTCTGTATACAAATGATTGGAAGTTAGAATTAAGTGTGCCATTATTAGACGAACTACCCGTTTTTTAACTGAAACGATTGACTCTAGATTTTGGAGCTCCAACCCAAAGGAGACTGCCGTATTCAAGAACAGGGCAGAATTTTCTTTTCTAAAGAATATGAAGTTGTTAGAGTTTCAGTGAAATACCAATGTGCCCTTTAGAACACGCCTATATTTTATATTTACATAGAGATCGATAGTCATTCTGTCAAAAAAAAAAACACTCCATGTGAAGGAAAAGTGATTTACGTACTTATTTCATACATAACGATTAAGTTAATAATTTTTCATATTAAATGAGAAGCTTATAAAAAAATACTTTGTTAATTGACAATTATCTATACTAGGTATAATTATTATTAAACTCTACAATGTATGCCTAGAAATACATTCTGTGAATGTAAAAATATGAATGATTTCCCGTAAATTATTATGATGAAGCACTATTACGGCTAAATGATTTAGAGAATATTTTCATCGTTGGTGTTCATATTTCAATTGATTTTTCATACGCGTAGGCCGACTCAAGTGCATAATGTTTTAAAATAATAAAAATCAATACATTACAGAAAAAATAACACATTATATTTTAACGCTGTTTTCAAATCAATTAGTCATAACGTAACATAACACAATGCCACTCCCACTTTAACGACCGCAGTGTTTTACTATCATGTTTTATGGAATCCTGTTACTAAATCATACCCCACGCTCACCTCCAGACAGTAATAGCTGAGATTGCCTTAAGGACGAGAACTGCAGAAGTGAAACCCAACTGATTAACGAAATACTCGCATCATCAACCCGACACATACAAAACATTTACTGTTCGAAGCAATCACGCGTGCGTCATTAAATGACAGGAAGAAGCGCATTACGAATTATTGTTTATGGTTTCTTTAACGACTGGCAACTAATTAAATTAGACAATCCTTGATTGTATTTAGGAAATTAAAGTCTAAATCAATTATTTTACGAATTTCTCATCAACGTTAATCGTATATTCCATATCCGCTCGTCATCTAGCTCCCTAGGCATACAGTCGTCACAAAGTTCTGTCAGCCGCCACGGTTCACATAAAATTAACTCGCTCTTTAAAAAACCGTCATTTCGAACATCTAATGACGTATTTGAAAACATATCCATTCCTAGTTTGTTGTTGTTTGTTAAAAATGGATAATACGTGAATGCCAGGCTGTAATCTGTGACGTAAGCGAATAAATAATCAACATGCATCGTTAAGCCTGTAAAATGGTAAGCATACGAAATTCACATATGAGATTTTTCTACCACCATTTGTCTGTATTCTCCAGTGTGTGTTTACGTAAAAAAAACTATTTGACGTAACATTGGATTAAGAGCTGACAGAGGCCGATAAGGTTCTCCGATTTGTAAGCAGAAAAGCGTAAATACTCAAATGATAATGTTAAAAGTTTATTTGAGACACTCTAAAATGTACAGGCCCTAATGACGCGCTCCGCGTGTTGATGGGGTAATCCGCAACTGAAACTGAATATTGTTATCTTTGTGTCGCAAGTATTACGATAAATAAATATTGAACAACATATAATGTTATAGAACCTACTGGAATTCGGTATAGATGATTTTATATGTATTTTATCAAGAATATCGTACACTGTAAACGTATAAATTTTATGACTTCAACATCATCTACGTGGTTTACGATAGATGTCACGTGAACATTGCGCATTCACGTGATCATTTTTTTTTTAAATTGTTGTCATTTGTAAGGAGAATATTATATGAAGTATAATATATTTTGAGTGGTATACTTTCTTGGAGGTTTTACAATTGCAGAAATGAAGTCAGAAAAGTGTTATTCAAAACACACTGCATGGCATTATATAGTTCAGAACTCTGGTGTAACTACCCAAAACAAGAATGAAAGAAGCTCAAAGTTACGTATAATAATGTAAATCGTCAAGTTATGCATCTCTCTAGATTCTGTAGCGCATCTGACATGTTTGCGGAGTACAGAGTCCATTAATTTCCAGCATTGTTTCATACTCTTTTGGAGCAGGATAAGGATGTCCAACAACACCATCATCCTGACTGAAGACGCAATGGCTCAACTTTTCCCTAGGCCATCATCATCATCAGCCTGTGTCAATCCACTGTAAAAACGTAGGCCTCCCGCATTAGTCTCCATCCTATTCGATCCTCCGACTTCCGCGTCCAGGCCACTTCGGCTATTCTTCTGATGTCCACATTCCATCTTGCGAAGGCTCGGCCAACGCTTCATTTGCCAGTTCTTGGACAACACTTTTCTTCACCATCGACCGTCGTCTCTTCGACAGATATGTTCTGCCTATTGCCATTTGAGTGTGCCTACTTGTTACGTAGCCTCCATTACTTGAGTTATTTTTCGAAAATCTTCGTTTCGGATTATATCTTTAAGAGACACTCCGAACATGGATCTCTCCGTGACAAGTTGGGTGACTTTTATTTTATGCTTAATGCGTGCTGTTAGATTCCACGTCTCTGCGTCATAAGTAAATACTGGGTTAAACGCCTTAGATTAAAGCCATTTCTGGATGAAAATGATGCAACGCCCGCCATTACAGATTACTTATATTATTTATTGTTGTATAGTTTATTTGATTCGGTCTCTTACTATTCTGAATATAAATATTATGTTTATATTTTAAAATATGATGTATTTACTACAGATTGTGTATTGCAGTACCACTCAATCCTAGCTGGAATAAAAATATTTTCTTTAAATATGAATTTTTACATGTATATGGGTACATACAAAATGTATACGCGTTTGTGCGAGAGGTCTAGAGGCACGGTTGAAAAAGCAATAATCGTTGAAACGAAAAGCCTATAAATTAAGGTTCAATAGCCCAGCCATTCGGTGGGATTATTTGTAAGTTGCATTGTGTGGAGCTGGGTTTAATGACTGGAGATTGAAGGCTGCGTTTTACGAGGAACCTTCGTGGATGCCAGACACACTGCGGCAACACCAGCCGAGCCACTGCCGGTGGGTGCGCTTTTTTCTACGTAAGTACGTACAGAAGAATACCGACAGATGGTGGTGGAAAAATCTCACCTATGGATTATGTAATAATTATCATTTTGCATGTGGAATGTTGATCCGCCAACGTTACACCCCGGCATTCGGGCATCATATTTTTTTAATATGAGTTTACTATAAAATAAAGCGTTCGCAGAATATTTTTTTTTTAAATCGACTGTTCAGTTTTTTTCTTATTTATTTTACGTAATCAAATAAAAAAACTGTTGGATGGTGACGGTAATGTAGAAATCTTCATGACGCTTACCATATTAGATATGACAAAGCGCTGCATGTAGAGTGTTGATCCGTCAACTTTATAAAATACAGCACATTATTCAAACATCGTCTATTTATTATTACATTTCACTATAAATGAGTGCTTTTTGCCGGACGACTTTTGTCTACCACCGATTTTAATCAATAGGCTATGACTGACATTTTACGCGTGAGGGATCAAATTCACACTAAGCGGGGGTGTTTATATAGCTTTTAAATCAGATTAAAAATCATTTTTGTATCAATCTCTGTCGGGGATCAAACCAACAACCTTTCGATAGTCAGCCATACTCCCCGCAAACTGCATTCAATGCCCTACACCTCTTCTCATGTGTTCAGAAAGCTATTTCTTAATCGCAAGTCTTCTTCTCGCATAAAAAGTGTGATGTAATGCTGTTTAATGTGTGTGTGTGTGCAAACTTCGCCAAAAATAGATATAAATGATTACACTAAATCAAACTACGTTTATAACCAAAAACAGATTTTTTCTATAATTAATGCTGTACCCATGAAAATTTAACAAGATACTTGGTATATCAACTTAATTATTTTTAGTTACTAGAATTCGGGTTCATATAAAAATTAAAAATCTTAAATTCACTGCTATACACAGCTCCGTATCGTATCCTTCAATTGCAGGTCGGCTCATCGGACTGAAAAGTATATTATGGAGCTGTGCGACACACACGATATAGTCTTGCTTCAGGAAACGTGGCTCCTTCCAACAGATATAGGCTTCCTGGCACAAATCCATCAGGACTACTTGAGTACCGGAACATCTGCTGTGGATCTCTCTGAAGGCCCTTTAATTGGCCGTCCTTTTGGTGGTGTTGGTATCCTTCGGCGAAATACCTTAAAGACAAGTATTGTGGACTGCAGGGAATCGAGAATAGCAGCTATAGAGATTGAGACGACAGGAGGAAAACTTCTTGTTATCACAATATATATGCCGACTAACTCCGTTGACAACATCGCAGAATTTACCGATTGTCTATCAAAGATCCATGCAATTATAGAAGAAAGAAACTGCAGTAACTCAGCCGTGTTAGGAGATTTCAATGCTGACCCTAGATCTCTTTTTGGAAAAGAGCTTGCTGTATTTTGTTCAGAAAACAAATATATATATGCGGATTGCTTAAAAAATGCCATCGGACACATTCACATATATAAGTGATGCTCATGGCAGCACCCGCTGGCTGGATCACTGCATCGTCTCTGAGGGATTAACCAATGCTATAATGAAGATAAATGTAATTGATAATGCGTCATGGTCCGATCATTTACCTATTACAGTAAATATAGATACCAACTTTATAGCTGTAATGAGTAACAGATCGGGCAAACCTCAAGATGATGGAAAATGGGCTGCGAAGACAAAAAAGGACTTTGAGACGTATACCCGCATTGCAAATGATCTACTCACCGAGATAAATCTTCCAGAAGCCATATCCTGTCAAAATGCACTCTGCAACAAACCTGAACATAGGGAGCAGATTAACGAACTCTACAAACATATTGTAACTGTGCTTCGCTGTGCTGCAATGAAGTCATTTAATAAGTGTTGTAAGAGGAAAAAAATTCGTCAAGTACCCGGCTGGAATACTAGAGTGTCTGAATTGTACGCTGAGTCACGAAGAGCTTTTCACAACTGGATGAGAGCTGGAAAACCTACTTATGGCGATACTGCAGGTATCAGAAAATCAGCAAGAAAAAATTTCAAAGTGGCTCTGAAAGCATGTCAAAAGTCAGCTAATCAGCTACGAATGGATAGCATAGCGACTGCCTTACAGAATAAAGACTTCAGGAAGTTTTGGCAAAAAACTTCATCTGCAATCCAAAACAAACGTGGTGCTCCCCTCTGCGTCAACAATGTCTCTGGTGACGAAGCAATTGCCAACGTTTTTCGTGATTGCTTTTCCCTTAGTGATGATCCAATAGATACCAGCAAACCGTCGGTAATTGATTTGCCCATGGATAATGATGGAAAAAAGATTATTATTAGTCATCTTATGGTTCTGTCAGCAATCAAAAACACCGCCTCGGGTAAGACACCAGGTTACGATGGAATCAGTATAGAGCACATCCGACATGCAGGATCCTCAATTGCTCATATACTGGCTGCTCTCTATACTGCTTTACTTGGACATGGATGTATGCCGAAAGATATGACCATGACCATCATACTGCCTATAATAAAAGCCACCCAGTTAGATGCCTCTATCAGCAGCAATTACAGACCCATATCACTCGCCACGATGGTATCGAGAATCTTCGAGAAAGTAATAAACTCACTCATAGAAGACAAGTTGGTCACGGCTGATAACCAATTTGGATTTAAGAGAAACACGTCCACTGATATGGCTATTTACTGTGTCAAGCAGACAATAGACTATTACATAAGCAGAAAAACAAACGTCTATGCCTGCTTCTTGGACCTGAGCAAAGCATTTGATCGAGTTGACCATAGGAAACTCTGGATAAAATTAAAAAGCGCAATGTTCCGGCAGCTATTGTGAACGTCTTGGCTGTATGGTATGCTCAACAAAAGAATTTTGTACAATGGGCTGGAGCTGAGTCCTCGCCTTTATATATGAAGAGCGGAGTTCGGCAAGGTGGTAGTATGTCACCTATTCTCTTCAATGTATATATCGATGACTTGATCCAGTCATTAAATGCTTCAGAAAAGGTTGTCATATAAGCGGCTACTGTGCTAACAATATTAGCTACGCTGATGACATGGTCATTCTATCGCCATCAATAAATGCACTGCGATGCCTTCTTCACCTTAGTGAAAAGTATGCTAAATCCCATGACCTCAAATATAACCCCACAAAATCAGTCGTTTGTGTCTTCAAACACAATAATGAACCACTGATCATACCCACAGTGAGTCTTGAGGGCAGGGATCTAGCGACAGTGTCTTCAGTAAAATACTTGGGCCACATCCTCACAGATGACCTACGTGACATTGAAGACATAGAGCGGCAAAGAAGAGCAATAAGCGTTCGGAGCGGTATGCTTTCTCGGAGGTTCTACCATTGTAGTAATGCTGTCAGGAAAGTGCTATTCAAAGCACACTGTATGGCACTGTATACCTCAGAACTCTGGTCTAACTATCCTAAACGAGAGTGGGAGAAGCTCAAAATTGCGTATAATAACTCATACCGCCAACTTATGCAACTCCCTAGATTTTGTAGCGCATCTGACATGTTTGTGGAGGGCGGAGTCCATTCATTTCCAGCATTATTGCGACACCGTGTTGCCGGCTTCTGGAGCAGGATAAGGAGGTCCAACAACATCATCATCCTGGCTGCTTCTGAATGGCTCAACTCCTCCCTGAGCCATCGATGGATGGAGATGGTGCACCAACCACCATGAAATACTATTTTATTTTATTTTAATTTTTATTTTATTTTCACAAAATTAAAACTTTGTTCAATGCTATGTATTTAAAAATATGGCAGATTGGGTATTGCACAACCCACCCAATCCTGCTGGAATAAAAACTTTATTATTATTATTATTATACTATTAGTTATTTGGGGCAAACCTAAGATACTTTTGAAATTCTAATGAATATGAATAATTTTGAAAAATATTCTACATTTTACTATTATGTATGTACTTGAGTACAGTTTGTTAACACTATTTGGCACATAATAGTTGAACAACGTTTTATCGATATTTCCTTTTTCGTTAACTGAAAAATAATGTTTTTTTTTTCTTGGAACACGGAAAAAAAATTATAGATAAAATAGTTTAGTAACATACCTAGTTCGTCGAAATAAATTGTTGTATTCGTGACTGCTTTGCTGAAACTTCCTGAAAAAAATGCAGATTATCAATATTTGTTCCATAAATGTTTCTATAAAATTAGCACATTAGATACTAAACAGCTTTTAAGCTTTATTGGATGACAATCATTTATAAGCCGTTTAATTTTTTACATAATTTGTTTCCTATAAATATTATTACTTAATACATTAAATGCGAAATTATGACCCTCAGATATACAATAAATTCATGATTTCAAGGTTATAAAGCAATATTTAATAGATTTACAAAATAGTGTTCTGGGCAGCCTTATTTTTTCAAAAATTCACAGAGTATTTTTTCAGGGTTTTTAGTTCACCTTGAATCAAAGGATCTGTGCCAATGTTTCAGTTTGAAAAATGTGAAAATGTGCGACAGTTGGCATTCATAGACACTCAGATATCCAATATCACAAGACATTCACGTCCTCAGAGTTGGGTAATAATCTAAAGCAGTGATCACCAAACTTTTTGAGAAGCATGCTGGATTAAAAAGTTTAAAAACATGGCACGCCAACGATCTTCACGAACAAAATAAAATGGGTGAAATTTTTCAAGGTTTTTAGTTATACATCTGAATCAAAGGATCTGTGCCATGTTTGACTTTGTGAAAAATGACGAAATGAGAGAACAGAAAGCCAGTCTCCAAACCAAATCGGTTAAGAGGCGATAGTGAATCTGGTTGTGACACATATTTAGAATGCGACAAGAGAGCATAAACTAGAGCTGGTTTTCAATCCCCGGAACTTGCAACAGGCCATCGAGAACTTTACATATAATGTTACATAGCATAGCTGACATGGGATGAAGCGAAATTAAAAACATTGCGACGGCGGTTCAACGACCATTCACGAACAAAATAAAATGGGTGAAATATTGATGATGTTGATGATGAAATCCTGCAAACCGCATTGTTATATTTTATCAGCAATACTATCAGTAAATACTTCTTTAGTGGATAACTTGACACCGTTAAACAAGAGCTAAACAGCGAAAAGAAGGAAAACTCTTGACTAAAAAACCCTTGCTATTTACCTTGTGAGTTCAGCATGAGTCATATATTGTGAAACCTACTAAAGATTATACGAAATCGATCAAAGATTTTAGTGCTACATGGAAGGAGATTAAAGCATCATCATGTGAGCTGAACCGAGTCCAGGTTTTTGCTCCTTGGCTATTTTGCCCTGTCTGTTGCTAGGGACTCTTGGCCTCATGAGTTACGACCCGCGGAGAAGATTGCGAGCGTAGTGTGCTTTATAGTTTATGCTTTATACCGACAGATGTCGCGGCAACCGCCGAGATAACTCACGGCCTATCGCGAATTACATTTTACACGCGGCCGTCTAATCCCGCCTCTCGGGACATAACACAGCACACGAAACACAGCAGACAACACACACAGCACATGCGTGAGTCGTAACAACAGACAATACACATGCGTGAGTCGCAACAACAGACACCACACATACGTGAGTCGCAAGCCTCACAAAGAAGATCTTCTTCATTGCGATACCACTATCAACAATAATTTCTTCGAGGCGGTAAACATAAAGCCTTTTATGTTTACATTTTTAAATACTCATACATTTTTATGCGTATTGTTAAAAAATATTTTTTTTATCTAAAATTTCATTTAATAATTATTATTATAAGTCTCTTCGTATGTACTTTCATATCTGTATTATATGGTCGTCACGAATTGACACCTATCAGTTTTATCAGCTGCCACTGTCAATTATGTGTGAAACAAGATAACCAGCTGTGAATCTTGGCATATAACTAAAATCCAATGCAGACACAAAATGGGTTTCGAAAGCAGATGTCTGCGTAGAATACTAGGGATTCGCAAATACGGATTCTGCAAACCTCCGGGCTCGTACCATCCTCAAACGCCGTGGGGAACTATACACAGAATGTATTCGGTTCAACTGAAAGAAGCAGAGTATACATGGGATGAGACGAGGATAGAGCTTTGTTGCGGCAATTCGTGACAACCATATGCTTCAATTAGGAGAACGGACATGGTGATGATGATGATGATAAATGTAATCTAGGGCAAGCTCCGATTAATTTTAAAAAATCCTTTACTACTGTATTATTGTCATTTTCTACGTAAACGCAAGCCGAAGACAGTTGAGTGTTGCCATGAGTCGTCAATTTAGATCTATGTCGGCCTATTTGAATATTCAAAAAATTCCATTCGGGAATGGTTATTTAAATTCCTAACCGAGAAATCCAATCTGCGATTTTATGACATTCGCCATTTGCTGATAGGTTTATGTGAGCGTTAATCCTCCGGGCAGCCATTTATAGGCAGATATCAACCGACCGAGACCGTGCATGCAAATGCTTTTGCTAAAGCTGATAATGAAAATCAAACAGCTGCTACTTCTAGTAGTAGTATAAACAATAAAATACTATCATTCATTTCTTATTACACATTCTTATTTTGTTATTTATAATCTTATATATAAAACTGAAATGGAGTTTGTTTGCTTGCTTATGTTTATGTACAATGCCGGTAAGTATGAGAGAGGTAGGTATGAGAGGTAGGTATGAGAGGTAGGTATGAGAGGTAGGTATGAGAGGTAGATATGAGAGGTAGGTATGAGAGGTAGGTATGAGAGTTAGATATGATAGAAAGCATATTATTTTTAATGCTATGTAATTTATTTTATGAACAAGAAAGGGTTGAAATAACGTAGTTTGACTATTTTGTACCAGAGAGTGTAAAGTTAAGTAAATATAGTACAAATTATGAGTGTTTACTAAAATAATTTACAGGTATGTTTAGTATAATTTATATTTTTTCCCATGTTCGCTCCGAATAATTAATAACTTGTACCTACTAACCTAGTTTCGAGCTTATCACCTGATCTTCTTAAAATATCCGACTAAGAAATCACCTAAAATTACGCATCAGATACTATAGCTGCCTCAATTCTACGGGTAACCATATGTTTCCAGATGATCGTCAGGTGCAGAGATGTCATGGGACGAGGAATGGACAGTGGTAACCTATAGAACTGAGTAGCGACAAAATGTGGTGACCATATCTTCCATATATGAAACGAACGTGCGAAGAAAAAAAAATTCTGTTATTTCAAGCAATTTAATTTTTACATTAAGTCTGGATTCCAGTAAATATAATTTATTTAATTTATCGGTCATGGATCGTGCTAAATTTTCTTTAGTACTACAATATTTAGTGTATAGGCTTGATTTTTCATATCAATTATAAAATTGTTTCCAAGTTAAGAATTTAAGGTTTTACATAAAACAGTTAACTTTTAAATATCAGCTAGAATACACGTCTAAATTTCACGTTGCTTCTGTTCGTATTTTAAGAAAAATTTGATAAGAAACAAACATATGAGTTTTCTATTTTATGTGTTCTTTGCTGGTGTTCATATTTTCTCAATTACTAACAATATTATATCTGAGCTACAAACGGTATTCGCTATTCGCATAAAATGATATTTTTCTTTATGGCAATGATTTTTCAAAAATATTCCAAATTTTGCATTCGAACTAATTGTTTGTGCTTTTGCTGCTCCCACGCCGTTGACCATGCTTAGCCCGGGCATGAAATATGGCGCGGAAAATTATTGTAACTGTCAAAAGTCCACGTTGTAATTTCTAAGGTGGAGCTCGAAAACAAAGGATCTTAGAAGTTCTGTACGATGGGGCAGCACAATGTCTCATAGTCAAACGTTTTGATCACAGATTTTAACCATTTAATAACATTATAGCACCATATACAACAAGATCAAGCCAAACATCATCAATCGTATGTTGTTATAAATATATGATAAAACAACATACAATTGGTGTAACATAGCTATCACGTGTCTGCATAACTTACTACTGAGACTAATATAATGTCTATAGGGCTTGATCTTGTGGTATTTAGTGCTATAATGTTATTAAATGGTTGAAATCTGTGATGCAGACTCTTGACTATGAGACGTTGTGCTGCCCCATCAGTACAGAACTTCCGCGATCCTTTGTTTTCGAGCTCCACCTTTGAAATTACAACGTGGACTTTTGACAGTTTCAATAATTTTCCGCGCCATATTTAATGCCCAGGCCGGACATGGTCACTGGCGTGGGAGCAGCAAAGCACAAGCAATTAGTTCGAATGCACAATTTGGAATCTTTTTGAAAAATTATTGCCACAATGAAAAATCATCATTTATAATATATGCTAATATATATATATAATCGTGTCGGAAACAACAGGGTCAGATCCTGTCTGCCCAGAAGTGGGTGACATCGATGGCGTTACTTCTGGCCATCATCAGGTCTTCCTGGGTGCAGCTATTCGGGCACAGCGCACACTCCAGAAGGTGTGACAGGGTCTGCTCCACGCCGCAGTCACATTTAGTCGGTCAGCTGTAAAACTGCCAGGCTTTCATTTGTGTCCTCGTCTTGCATACTCCGGTCCGAAGTCTGTTAAGGGACCTCCATACCCTTGGTCATGTCTAGAGGCTAGGTCCTCTTTCGGGGCAATCCAAGTATTCCCCTCAGTTGCGCTTCTCCACATGTTCAGCCGCGGGGTGGCCTCAGGTATCACCAGTTCCGTTGTCGACTGCAGGAAACTTCTTGATTTGAGCTAATTAATTATGCTAATAGCGAATACCGTTAGTAATTGAGAAAATATGAACACCAGATTTTGCAAATCTTTACTAATCAATACTTTAATATAAAATATAAAATTCATGTCTTTGCGAAATAAGTTAATACTAGAAGGAGGCATTGGTTAAACTTCTTAGTTTACAGTCATTGCAAAATACTCGCTTTAAAAATATACTTAAAATTCCAAATGCTGGCCATCGCAGCCTGTAACTTCACTTCACATAACTGATCTTATTGAACAGTACTACTAAATGTACCTACAACAATAAATTACGCGAGTATGCGCTTTTAATTATTCGCATAAGCAATGGCATCCTCTAATATGATCTATTTAGTCGGCAAGGCCGTGGGCTGGAGATAAATCAATCGGTGAAATTATTGCTAAGTACTTCTCACAATGTCCAAACGTGTTTTCCTGGCAGCAGGCTGTCAAACACTTAACGAATGTGCCATCTGCCAGAGGGTGTGAGCATAAATCTTCTCATCAAGACGACAGCCATATTTTTTACCATAGCGAGCTTGTAAAGCTGTAGCAACTGTAAGACATTCCAATATTAACAAGCCCCACGCCTATAGTTATGGGCATTCATAGTATGCATAAAAGGAAAATATTTAATTCAGTTCTAGTAAGTAGCTTCTGAGGAAGGTGCGGTGGCACCGAAACTGTTATAGTGAATATTCGCTGAGTGGTTTTATACAAAGTTTTTCTTGTTTCTTTAAAATATTTAATGGTGTTAAAAGTCTCAATGATCTGACCCACGTTGATGAGTGCTCTCTGAGAAAGATAATTGTTTTAGATATCTCGGCGTACAGGTCACTGAGAGCGGTAGTTCGATCTATGCAGAAGAGGATTGCTTGTGAGCACTGGAACGTTTTTAATTTCATGCGAAATATCTAGGACTCAGAGATTCATTTGATAAAAACAAAGTACAGAAGATACAACGCCTGTATCGTCCCCATTCTTCTTTACGGCTGGGAATATTGTCATCTTACTAATAAACAATGCAGCAGTATAATAGGTTACAAAGATATGCCTGCGAAGAATATTGCGGGAAGGATGGTTTGACTTTGTGATGAATGAGGAAGTGAGAGAGCGGACAAGGGAGCCTTGCATACTTTTTTATCATACTCGCTCCATATTTGGAGCATATGGACACCACAAATTGTTGTTTCTCAGTTCTGTAAGCTCAGGTTGTCTTTGTCTTGACTCAAAACACCTGTATAGGCTCGCATGGGAACATAGATGGTTCTCGGGAGCCTCCAGGGCAAGAGCCTGAGAACTTGCTTACACTGCGGCTGTATTACCAGAAAAATATTTGGGTGTTCAATATGGGTTTTTAAGGATGTCGGATGATCAGCCCGACGCTCCCGAGGCCTGGACAATTTCATTTTGTCCTTTAGAGGTGATTCAACCTTACCACGAACATGTACAGCGCTTAGATTTGATTAAATATATTTTTAAAAATCATACTTCTTTGAAACTCTTTTTCCACTTGAATTTTCGGCATGGCTATATACTACAGTCGGTCAAAAGCTGAAGGTGAACCTAGTTGAGACATGTACTTCGGATGCCGCAGGAGAGCATAAGCTACAACGGTCTGTTCTTTAAGGCTCGTGCAGTCCTGGAAGGCTAACTGATAAAAATAACGAAAAAATACTCGATAATAACTGAAATATGAATACATTGAATGGGCCTGACAAGGAGCTAGTACTACTGATATGTATCTGGTATTTATCAGCTCTGTTAACCGATTCGCTATGTTGCTATGCTGTGCTTGTGCTATGCTATGTTGTGCATACACTAGAGCTAAACATTGTATTCTTGTGATTTCACTATCCGGTTATTAAAATTACTTCATTTAAGAGCTGATCATACATCTCGCGGCTCAGGTATTTAGACCAATAATGATTAGATCCAGTAGTTTGTAACTAACAACGAGATCAACAATACCGACATATATTCACGGATTACAAGAAACAACAATACTATGGGAATGTTCCGAACACAAGCTCAAAAATATAATGATTTTAAATAATTAACTCCTTCATTACGGCTTGGTTTGAATACAAATTATACTGTCAATTATAAAACTAGTATTTGAAGCATAAATGTACTTATCTGGTATTTTTTCATTTATCACATTGGTTCTTGTATCCTTAAGCTATCAGATGATGCATAAAAAACTATTCTAAGATGTCAACGGTCGAGGAATCTTATGACGGCATATGCCAACAACAGATGCGAAAGGGTTAACTAAAATAAATATGTATTTTTTAAATCGTATACTAGATATAAACATTCACACATCACGTAAATATTACTTTAACAACTGATACACATAAAATCTCACATCAAACACCATTTTATATATCACATCTCTCATTAATAAATCGGAAAAAAAACGGCAGACTCGAGTATTCGAATCACGAACCTTTGCTATCATGTTCAATTCATAACCCAATGCTGGCATACAGCCATTTGCTGCACCCATTGAGTAAAAAAAATAACACGCATTGTATAAGGATTGAAGACTAGTCTTACGTACCCTATTGTTTATATCACATAATCTGCTTCTTTTGAATTGAGTAGATCAATTCCAAAAGGATCGAAT
Source organism: Glossosoma conforme (assembly GCA_022606575.1). Taxonomy (NCBI): domain Eukaryota; kingdom Metazoa; phylum Arthropoda; class Insecta; order Trichoptera; family Glossosomatidae; genus Glossosoma; species Glossosoma conforme. Next base: position 1,820,682 of record JAGTXR010000050.1, on the reverse strand, counting down.
ACAACATCAATTACTTAGTAAGCGAATGATTTTTCATCTAGGCCATACCCCTAGGTAAAAAATACGTAAATTTGATTTGCCCTGTGATTTTCAATTTTATTTATTAATTTCTTTCAGAAACATTACAAATACAAATATTTAAATACGATCCTGAAATAAGATATAATACAAACAATGTATAAATTTAGGTGTTTATGATTATTGACAATCATTTTTAAAAAGTCCCGGAGCTCGCTAAACAGAAGACTCCACGAAATTACTTTGATAAATAAATTCGTGCAGCTCATGTCGAAACTGGGCTTCTCTCAAGTGGAATATATCAATATTCGAGGCGACATGGTTGAACAGTCTAATCACTCTCCCAAGAGGCATAGTCTCTAGCAGGTTAGTATTACCTCCAGGAAGAACAAACAATCTGAGCCTCCTTATCCTTAAATAATTGTCAAGAACAAACAAACCGATTTCTAACAAAATATCAGAATTTCTGAACACGCCGCGCACTAGTGCGCGGCGTGTTCAAAAACTCTGATACTGTCTCTGTTAGAAATGATTAAGCACTAAGAAATGCCAGAAATTCACGATGAATACAGTCATTTTCAGAAACTCCAAAAGTGTGTCTGAAAGCCTAGCAAAACACGTGACAATTGACAGAAAAGGACTTGCTATGGAACCTTATTACATCAAGTTGATCCGATGCTTGATGGTGCTTAAATATATTGCTCAGAATCGGTAAATTGAAGAGTCTACGTAACCAATAAGACTATATAATCATAAGACTATAAATTTCCACTTACAAGTACAGTGGAACCTCTCATAACGAGTATAATTCGTTTCAGAATCTTACTCGTTATGTGAAACACTCGTTAAGCAAAACTAATTTTCCCATATAAATCAATAGAAAACACGATAATGCGTTCCTTGCGATACAAATAATGTCTGCACATAAGTTATGAAAAAATTGTGTTCACATGCAACACTAACGTGCTAATGGTACAAGTGCTAAACACAGACTGACGCAATGACGCAGCAGTCCCGGCTCACAAGTGCGTCATACGTTATGTGACTTCCACTGTCTGCGTTACTCGTTATGCGAAATATCGCTCGATAAGGGAGCAATTTTTTCACATTTATTTTTATCGTTATGCGAATTACTCGTTATGAGAGGTGCTCGTTATGAGAGGTTCCCCTGTAGATGGGACTATAGAAATAAGTAGTAGGAAGTAATTGCCAAATGCTGTCGTGACCAATAAAATAAGATGATGCAAATATGTACGGCGTGGAGAATGATATCCACTCTGCGTAAAATATTATTTGGTTTGATACTCGACACATTTATAGCTTTAATTAGATTACAAGGCTCGATACAACGGAGTACAATAAAGTAGACATGTACACTTGGTTAACAGGCACACACACAATATTGGCAAATGTGATAACAATCGTTTTGAAAGGAAAGTCCGGGTTTGGTTGTCCGCTGTTCGGCTATCTACCTATCGACTCGGCACAGCCACCATTACGAAATCTACATTCGGTGCATAAACATTTCAAATGTGAACGCTAAAATATTCCATTGTAATCGCACATAAATCATTTCTTGATTTAACACAACGCGTTGTAGTAATTTTGATATTACAAAGGAATTCAAGAGTTGTTGGAACACTTTTTTTTACAGGAGAATATCAACAGATGGTGTTGGAGAAATCTAAACTGTGGATGCTATGACGCCTACCATATTACGTATAGCAAAACGCTGTATACTATATGCAATTTTGATTTTCCAACGTCATATACTACTAATGCTCGGCATTCACGCATCCCTCACCCATTTTTAGCAGGACTTTACTACGAATGCGTGGTGTTTACGGGACGAATAAAGTCTAGTAGGAATTTTAATTAATAGACTATGACTGGCATAATAACGGATGAAGGACCAAATTCACGCCAACCAGGTGTATTTATAGAGCTTAAGAACGTTTAAAAAACATTTTTTATTAAATACGCACGACCTTCGATATGGTAAGCAAACGCTTTACCACTGAGTAATACCAGCCGGCAAGTATGCTATGAGTCAGCATTTTTATTCTTAAGCAAACGCTTATTTATTTAAAACATGAAAGTGAATACTACAATTAGCGGCTAAAGAAAATATTTTTCTAATCCATTTGGCCATTGGCAAAAAAAAATATTTTTCAATAAAAATACAACAAATCCAGCAAACTCATGCTGACTAGAATTCCTAAGAATGATTAGGTAATTATTTATTTGAAATGTGATAAATTCATCTATTCATATTATTTTCTCTTCTTACATGAATATTAAAAAAGTAACAATTGTTTTACGTATTTTAACTGTCGAGTAGAATACTGAAAAATTAACGTTCTATGCGTATTTCAAATTTCATATTTTCACAACAACAAAGCATTTACGCTTATACCAGCAGTATTGCCAGTATTATAAAATAGAATTAGGAAGGTACTTACTTTTTCAAAGACGTAAATGAAAAATATGAGGCAGCGATAATCCAATGCTTATATATTTCAATTCAAAAACATCACAATAATAAAGTTTAATATGCAAAATATCTATCAAAAATATTATTTGTACACGTTACCAATAAACAACACAAAACACTTTTAATGTCCAGCACACCAGGCTTAAAAAAATAATTCGATCGTGTATTTAAATTGTTTTTTTGGTTTTCCCGCTAAATTTTGACGTTTTAAGGTTAGGAATATTGTTGTTGTTGTAGAATTCTTGCGATTTGCGTTCGCTGCGAGATGTGAGATGCGCTGCCCGGCGGCGTCAAGAGAAAACTAAGTTGCCATAATGGCCAGGCAATAATTAAGGCAGTGTAGCACTGCGGCCCCCTTTGCTAAATGATAACGTTAACGTTAAACATGCAACAGCGGGCTGGGAGGTGAAACAATGCAATCTGCAGGCATTCCCAATGCATGAATTCATGATTATTACGATACCTACTCACTGCTGTTACCCTAGACAAGATTTCCATTATCTTATCAAAAATATATTTGAAAATAAGATAAATTTCTTCTACGTTATTTAAGTTGTATACTTCACATTTTAATTCTTTATTTATTCATTGTTCAGTGATAAATATATATTAGCTTATTCTTTACTACATTATCACACCCATTTCTAAACACATATTAATTATTGCCATATTCGCTGCCTTAATTGGAACATATGGTCCTCGCCTTATCCCATGCTAACTCTGCCTCAAGCAGATCCACTGAGTACATTCTATACATGATATTGTGGCTTTTGGGTTTAGCCGTGTGTGGCGAATTTCTTCTACCCAATATTTCGACCATTGCAGGGGTCTTCTTCAGGGTTGATGACTTTGACTCACAAAGTCATCAACCCTGAAGAAGACCCCCCGCGATGGCGGTCGAAGCCGTGAAAACCCAAGAAGTTATTATTCTATACATGGTTCCCGAAGGAGGCGCGAGCCCGTGGGCTTGGATAAAAGGCAGCTGTAATTTATGCTCTACTGTGGCATCCGAAGTATATGTCACAATCAGGTCCACATTTGCCTCTTGACCGACTATAGTATGGAAGGCTGCCATGTCCGCTCTCTCACTTCGTCATTCTTCATAAAGTCAAACCATCGTACTCCTAATACTATACGCAGGCATCTGTTTTCGAAACCCATTATACGGCTGCATTGTCTTTTGGTGAGGTACCGACCGTCCCTTTAGTCAACATATAATTATATCATGACAAAATGAAAAAATGACAGGAAAACAATCTAAAATATTTACTTATTTACGGTACCGGGCAGAAATTTTGAATAACGTTATGACAATTTAGAATAATGAAAGTTAAAAGCCTTGCAAACTTATTATTCTATACTGTACTATACATATTGTTACTATATATCGTATATAATAAGTTATTAAATTTTAGTTTTCTTATTACAGTACCATCCATCGATTTCCTCACTTTTTCTCACTTTCTTTCAGTTAGAATAGTTAGATCGATCCAAGATATTGTTAATTAAATTATTAAATATTAATTAAAAAATAATATACTTTCTCTTGAGCATTAAATCAGCATTAAATGTTGTTTACAAATGTATATTTCTCACATTAAAAAAATATTAGGTATATTAACAAAAGCTGATTTAATAAAAAAGCAATTTATCTGGTAGAACGGTAAAAATTGACATCACCTGAATTGCGATGAACAGCTCAAATCACTCCGATACCTTAGAAATTGCATCGCTGCAGTTACAGATATTAAAAGAAAGTGGGCAAACTTAGATCGAAGACCGATATGCATGTGCAAGTACAAGAGCAAAGCATACTCACACGAAACTTAAAAACTATTCCAAGTAACAAATAAACAGTTAATAATTCAAACGCTATTAAAAATATTCCACGCGGGGAAAGGAAGGCGATGGCGGAAGTTGACCGATGGAAATTTTATAGCACCGTTTCATTGTGTAATAAATTATAATGTATGTGGTTTACCAATTCGTTTACTTGGTATTAATTTACTATCGTTATTTGGATACGATATATAAGAATGGATGTGTTACTTAAATGTATTATACCTACACAAACACCATTATTATGTTTTCTACAATGCGTTTTTAGAACACTGCAACTATAAATCAATTGACATCTATTTAGTACAGTGGAACCTCTCATAACGAGCATAATTCGTTCCAGAATCTTGCTCGTTATGTGAAACACTCGTTAAGCGAAACTAATTTTCCCATATAAATGAATGTAAGAAACGATAATGCGTTCCATGCGAAACATTTTTTTAACTTTTATTCTAGTAAAATTACATGCTTATAAATTGTTAAAGATCGTAACAACCTGGATAAGTTTATATAAAAAATTGAAACTAGCTTATTATTTATTAATTTATGACAAACAATAAATTATTTTTTACTAGAAAGCTGTCTAGAGACATTTGTTTTAGCCGACTCTATTAAAATTTGGTGAAAATGTGACACCTCCAAACTCTCGAAAAAAAATTACAAATAATGTCTGCACATAAGTTAAGAAAAATGTGTGATCACATGCAACACTAACGTGCTAACGGTACGAGTGCTAAACACAGACTAACGCAATGACGCAGAAGTCCCGGTTCACAAGTGCGTCATACGTTATGTGACTTCCCCTTTCTGAGTCACTCGTTATGTGAAATATCGCTCGTTAAGGGAGCAATTTTTCACATTTTTTTGCTCGTTGGGCGAATTACTCGTTATGAGAGGTGCTCGTTATGAGAGGTTCCACTGTATATTATGATGTGTTAGTTTTTTTTAATTCCAAAATTTTAAACCAGAAAACTACGTCATTTGTAACATTGTATTTATGGAAGGCATCCTCCTTTCAGGATAGATCGTTGAATACTAGCTTAACTTTCGATACTACAGTCGATCAGGAGACGAAGGTGGACCTGGCTGAATTGTATACCTCGGATGCCATAGGAGAACACAAACTACAGTTGTATTTTCTTAAGACCTCAGGACTCTAGGAATCCTTTGGAAGTTTGTCGCACTTAATAGCGCCTTTTCATGACGAGCATATGTTCAAATTTGAGAAGGACATAGTGTGATGACATATATATGTTTAATTCGTTTGAGCTATCCATTAAGACCACATGCCTCTACACCTAGGGAACGCCGTAGTTATCCAATTTCTTAAAAAAATCTGATAAACATTAAATATACCTCGGATACTACAGCAGCTGGCTCTTCAAGTCCCCAGGCTCTCGCCCAAAAGGCCATCGTGAACTTTATATAAATGATGATGACTTAGAAAATTCCAACATTAATTAATATATTTCAGCACTGACTTTTCGCCTAAGTCAAAACATGTCACACAAGCGATGTATTTGGTTTTGAGTTACTAGTATTTTTCACCCATATGCAGAGATGATTCTTAAGACTTTATGTGAGTCAAGGGGTTAGACTTCCTCACATAAATCATTCAAAAAGAGAGTAGCTTTTATAGATTTATTACCTTAAAGAATTTCTCTACACAGTGCCGGTTTTAGGGGGTGGCGAAGTGGGTTGGTGCCCCAGGGCGTCGTATAAACTAGAGGCGATGAGGACAACTAATCTTGCTAACATTTTTTAAATATAAGCAACTTGGGGCGCCAGAAAAATAAATGCCCTAGAGCGCCGCAGGATCTAAAGCCGGTACTGTCTCTACATACGGGTGTTAGTTTATCATCTATACACTTTTGTATATCAGTTAATGCGAAACCAAATAAAAAGTAATCTTTGGAATCACGCGGTTCGAACGACATCCAGGTATGTGTAGAAATCATGCCCACGAGGAACCTTCCAAAGTTGGATTGATGGCCGTTTCGTGACCAGCAACCTTCAGCCGTACTGAAGGAAGCTTAAGATGAAGCTGGGTTGAGGGAGTTTTAAGGGTTCTAACTTGGCACGGCGAGGGCTAATGATGGGGTCGAGATGCCGGAGTTTGGACCTAAGGCAGAAGAACATCAGCCAAGATCCCGAAGTGGCTGTGAATACCCAGCCGCTGGGGCGACCAAACATTGTTTGCACATTTTCGATTGAAGTATTTTGAAGCAATGTCTAATAACTAAAACGTTTAACATATGCATCTTTCAAACATCTCTAAACAGCTCGTCGCAACAATTTGTGGTCCAGCTCCATTATCCCCCGTAATGGCCTCGGTATCATACAAACATGTGCCAAAAAACAAGAGGCGTACGTAGTAGGTACATAGAACTAATCTATTTGATTTATTTAAATTAAATGCAAATCTCTTGATTTAGTTGACTCGCAAAGTTTTAAAAGATTGCATAATATTACTTTTTTATTGCTTTAGATGATAATGCTATCAGAAAAATGTTTGATGCTAAAATAAATACAAATAAACATTAGTGCTGGGGCGTAGCAAGGGTATGAGCCTCGAGGGCGTTTTTTGAATTTGCCGCCCATCAAACTCATCTGCAAAATGTTATTTAAAATAAGAAAAATAATAAACATTTTTTTTATTTTTTTTAATAACAAATCTTTTACTATCCGGCGGATATGGCTTATTGATAAAGCGTTTGCTTAACACACCGAATGTGGTGGGTTCCATCCCCGACGGAGATTAGAATATAAATATTTTAAATGATTGCATCTCAAGTAAAATTTTCCGGAGATAAAATAGTCCCCCAATCAGATCTCCGGGTGGGGACTGCTCGAGACAAAACAACCAAGACAAATAAGAAAAACCTTCAGCCAACAAGATATGCCACCTGGAATGTTCGAACATTACTGCAGAGCGGCGCCCTAGACGGGAGTATTTGCAGCAAATATTCGAGGACATGAACTGTAGCGCTTATGCTGAGCTGAAAAGGGTTGCGGAGGACCGAGAGGAATGGAGATCGAGATGCAAGATTTTGTTGCTGCAAACCAATCCACCGGATTGATACTACGAAGAAGAATTGATTTATAAGCTCTATGAATACCTCCCGTAAAATGCTAAAATTCAAATCGTATTGATTGAAATTGGTGGTTGACGAACGTCGTCATGTAAACACCACCCATTCATAATGATTTCCTGTTAATAATATTGTATATAATGCGCGAATGCCGCGGAATGTAGTCTATGGCGATGGCGTATCAATATTCCACATGGAGCGTTTAGGCATACTTACGAGTAAAAAGATAAACGTCATATAAACTACAGGTGAGATTTCTCCACCACTATCTGACGGTATTTTCCTGTTTGTGTTTACGTAAAAAAAGTATTCAATAAAAATTCAAATTGAAATCCATAGATCATAGCATCGCATGTGTCATGCCTACAGATGATTACAATGATAACAATAAATTCTTACCGTTGTTAAGCGATACATGGGTATTCCAGATATTCCTTCACATTTAAAATTTATAAAAGGTATTTTGTCGGTTCAATTATCACCCACTTCACTTGTCAAGACCACTAGGTTATCGTTTTATTATAAGTCAGAACTTAAAATATATATTTTTTAAGTTCTGTTTTAGAGTTCCGAATAATACCACGTAACGTGTATTAGCCCGATGCGCTCGATCACTGCTTCGTGGACGAAACACGACTGTCAAAACCATTCATAACCCTAACGAGAGGAAACAGTTTTCAACGAGTTTTATATTTGCAACAATAACAGAACAACAACAAAAATACCTACCTCAATATGAAACAGGGTTTAAATACGATAAATGCCTAACAGATTCATGTATGTACGTATATTATACCTATCATTCAATATTATATTATACCTATCATTCAATTGTATAATAATATACAGGTATAAATATCATTGAATGATAGGTATAAACCTATCATTCAATGATATTTATGAACAAAAGTAGAATCCGCATTTCCTTGGTGATGAATTTTTCGTATTATCAACCATTATTAAATTAGAAAACTAATCAATTCGTTAAAACAAACTTAAAAGTTTACTTACAAATATTTAATACATATTAAACTTTGAAGTAATGAAAATAAGAAACAATTTTGTCGAATTATGACATATTTTGTACAAAGATTGCTGATGATATTTAATATTTTATATACTGCAAAAAGAGAGGCAAAGAAGCGCTTTTGGAATGATCATTCGGTCATAAAAGAGCGCTATACAAATACTAATATAATAATAATGACACAAATTTATACAACGATTTCTCATCTACAATTATCCAAATTTGATATGAACCGCATAAACGTTCATACTAACAGATACATACTATATTAATTCCGCATTTAAACGCAATTAACAATTTACGTTTTTCTAGAATATAATTCTACGATTTGACAGTTAAGTTTTGCAACAAATAATTTGGTGTATTTAGACATATTTGAATATATGTTTTTAATGGTCAAGTTGGTGAACATTGTCGCGAAAGGGTTGCGAAGGATTCCCTGCAGATAGAGATTGATAGTGATCGGCGATTACTGGTCCAGCATTTTTGCCCGGACCCGAGATTCGCAATTGTTTCTGCATGAGTAGAACTAAGAGCACGTCTCGAGTAATAAAACTTACAAATTCCGCCGATATAAATGGAAGATAATAATATATTATCCGCCGTGGTGGATAATACTGCATTCTTGCAACATAACAATACGCACATACCTATTGAAATTGCTATGGGTAATATGCTAGTATAAGTAAAAGAACGATCATTTTATTACCTACGTATAATTTATACTATGCAAATCCCTGAGTATTTTATGAGATAGGTAATTCAAGATAATGATATTATGTTACAATTTACAGTTTTAGTACTATAACGTTTTAAAAAGATCAAGTTAATCAGGCAACCTCTATGAAACCAGGCATATTTTTATAGTATTTTAATAATATTATAATATGTATAAAAAAACGTTAATACGTAAAATACTTTTTAAATAATTTAAGCAAATAACACATTTATTGTCACACATTTTGTGTTTGCCAGTAATTCGATAAATACTCTATGATTAGTAACCATTGCTTAGTTTAGATGTAAGTTATATTGTATCGTATTTTAATTCCACTTAAGAATTTTATAACATTATTGTGCCTTTTTGTCTCACGAGCTTTTCATTTTGTTCTTGCGTTTATTTTTGCGATTACTTAAGGCATGATTGAAAGAAAACTATCTCGTTATATGAGCAACTGACTTTTCGCGAGACAGGTTTTATGACTTGGTTGGAATAATACATTAATTTGGAGATTAATATCAGTTTTTTCGACCTATCATCGAACATGTTTTTTTGGAAATAATATCTTATACAAAATATTATGCAAAAAATTTCCACAAATTTTATTATGTGATGACATGTTTTAACTACATCGAATAGACATGGTCGAGTAAATTAAAATGTCTCACTCACAACTTAGATTATATAAACTCGTTCACTTACCTTATTAATTAACTCGACGTAACCGAAAAATAACATTATATAATAATAAAAAATGGACTAATTGAAAACAATATTTCATTTTTATTTGACCTTCATAATAGATGCATTTTCGCGAGTTTTAAACCCGCACTTTTTTAATGATTTTTTAATAGGTTTTGAATTTCTGCCTATCCACTATAAAAACAATTATTTTGTACTATAATCCACATGTATGTAACTATAATTAATATTTTTTATCAATTTTTTACCCATTGCGTTAATATTTTTTAATTAAACTTTCAAGTCAATAATTTCAAAAGATTATTCTCTTATAAACCTACTTGTGGCTATATTCATGAGAATCTTCCATACATCCATCCAGTACCTGAGCAAGGAGGAAAGCTCTTCTGAGATGACAGGTTAAGATTTCGTTGGCTGAATGCAGTAGAATCATATTAAGGTTCATACACATTCCTAAGTATGTTTTTAAAAAAATGTATCGGAACCCCGTTTTATAAAATCGTACTTCACAATATACAATAAAATAATATAATTTATTTTATTATAGCTTCTACTTTTGAGACCACTTACACATCGCCATTTATGAAATTAGCAGAGACATCTGTGAGCAATATTTAAAAGTATATTTAAATATTCTTATTCTATTTGGATTACATGGATTTCAAAAATACTCGACATCAAAAGAGGGAGAATCATACAAAAATTGTCAACTCTTAATTTATTTGAATAATATTCGTTGTCTTGATAATGTTTGGAAAGTACTACACCTACCTTTCATTACGGCTCGGTGGAATACATATTATGCTTTCAATTATAAAACTAGTATTTGAAGCATAAATGTACTTATCTGGTCTATATTCATATATCACATTGGTTCTTGTATCATTTAGCTATTAGATGATGCATAAAAAACTTTTCTAAGAAAGTAGCAAAATTATATATCACGACTACCGATGTCAACAGTGTGGGTATCTTAGGCGGCATACATCGGCTACCGATGCGAAAGGGTTAAGAGTTTAAACTTCTCAAGTCGTATCTGTCATGTGAACAGCCCTTTATGCATCCTTTATCTTCAAATATCTGTACCATATCTGGAACATATGGTCACCACAAGTTGCCTAATTTGTTCTAAGATGTATCTGCACTTGAAGGTCCACTTAAGTCCGTGCTCTTGAAGAGGCGATGCTGTGGTATCCGAGGCATATTTTTGGGTGATTTGTTAATCAGTTTTTTTTATTCATAATAAACTCTGCTTCCGATGTCTGGACCATTTTTTCCTAAGGGGCAGCACAACCCGATTCATTCATTGTTGTGAATATTTGCAGTGTCTACCTTGGGTTGGACAACGAAACAGCCAAGGGGAGAGCTAGTTAAAAATATATTCATTCAATATTTTATTCCTTAAAACTTAACCTTTAAACGCCCAGTGGTCCCATACGGGACCGCAAATTTACATCGTTCAATGCCCTAGCAGGTCAATGTTTGTAATGTTTCGTCGCACAAAAAATTCTTCCATGAACTTACTTTAATGCTATTATTAAAAATTAATGTAATCCGATTGGGAAATGAACCGTATGCACTCCTGTATGGAACCGTAGGGCATTGAACGACGCAAATCTGCAGCCTCGTAAGGAAACCACTGGGCGTTTAAAGGTTACTACATCATTTATGACATCTAACTTTTGTACTTCCATTCCTATTACAGTTAAATGATTAATCCTCCAGATTGATACTTCGAAGATTGATCTAATATTAAAAAGTAGAATAAACCTCTAATATGAGGCTACAAAATCCAAAGTGACACCAAGTATACTTTAGTACAAGTGGACAGACGAAAATTCACCGTAATAATTTATCAGTAAATTAATCATTTTAGAGCAGGCACCAATTTTTTTTTATTGACGCTCTATCTGAGAGGAGATTTATTTCTTTATTTTACTAGATATATCATGTTTGAAAATAATAATCTGCAAATGTACATCAAACCAAACAATGATGAACCTTTCTCTGATTTGGACAGAATTCCAAGACCCATAAAGTTTAGTCATGTGATGGAACGGCATTCCAAAGTCTACTTCAGGTATTCATGGCGCTCGGGAATAGGATTTATAATAGCAGATTGTTTAATCCACCAGTAAAACAACAAGTGAAACTTTTACTTTTTTTATTAGTCAAACTTATAGTAATGTAAGTGACAAAGGTGTTTTGCAAATGAATATTACCTACATATTCACTGTAGTAAAAAAATACAAAACAAAATCACTTCACACTAATTGTAAAATTCAATATGCACGGTATTCAAAATTGATTTGAATGACAAAGATCTGTCACTTTGGTGCTTGGATAATAACACAATCATTAGTTAATATCAGGTTAATATCAGGGATATTTGCATGTTTGTTAATTCTGAAGCAAAGTTATTCAATTCAGGTACTAAATGTATTATTCTATGTGATTCCTTATAAAGATACATATTTATATATATAATTTTGAAAAAACTGAATGGCTAAATGGAAAAATGTGAGATCATGTAATAAAATATGAAATAGAAATTTACTTTAAAAAATATTAACATAATATAACAGAATGAATATATAAGTATAATGAATAAACATTATATTATTATTATTTAAGTTGACATGCAAACCCCATGAAATTTTACAATAATCAATAGTAAACATTTCAAAGTATATTACTTTTGACTAAGACTAAAATGTATATTGACTTGGAATAAACTTAATTTAAAATTTATACAAAATCATATCAAACTTTATAGTATTCCACTTGATACAAAAAGAAAGTAACTAACGGACAGATTCCACATTAAAATTTACTGCGGCATTACATCACTGAAGAGATAGTTTCTGAGCTCAATCATCCCTATTATTTTTAAAAGTAAACATTTTTTTTTATTATTTTAAAAGAGATTCATTGCAAAAAAGGGGTGAAAAATATGACAATCCAATAGATAATATTCCATAAAAAAAAGTATATTAAGTATTGGAGAGTTGCATTATTCATTAATACCAGAATTTAAAGAAAAAAATATGCATAAAAGAAAATATTCAAATAATATTAACACTAAATTATAAAGGAATTGTTTGAAATAGTTTCAAACTAGATTTTAAAACCAAAGGCTCTTGTGAATGCATTAGTCAATAGTTTATATTGTTTTTGTTTTATATTCCCCTGTCAATTGAATTAACTAACACATTATAAAAAGCCTTTACAAACATAACTATAATATTCCTTTGACATCATAATTGGTTAAATAGTCATTAGAACAGAATTTTGAATAAACTCATTTATTTAAGTATGTTGCCCATCAAGAGAGTAATGCACACAGTAAATTTTCAAAATATTCCTCTCAAACACTGCAATACTATACGCTATCGATAACTGAATCGGCGGATAAAAGCAACACAACATTTTATAGGTAACACAAATGTCCTGAAATAAACCACTTAAATATAAAAGGCGAACCCACGCTGCGGAATTAGAAAAGTTGGCCGACAGTCTCGTGAATAAATATGCAATTAACAAATGTAAAGGACGATATAAACAACATTTACAAAAGTAATTATATTTTTAATATGTGCAATTCGCGTGTCAGGTTTTAACGGCCGATTCAATTATGATATCTATACAAATGTCAACACCGCAGTCTGTAGTCTTCAGCCGGCATTGAGATATATCACATCTTCAATCCAAGTACATAGATAAGTCCCGTCGTCTCCACTTTGTGGCTGGTTGTAGCCTGATGGATTCACTTAATCTCCTTGACGTATGCGTCCAGTTCGGCGTCTAGCTGCTCAGCTGTTGGTGGCGCGGGGCGGGGTTGACGACCTCCGCGTCCCCCGCGCCCTCCTCCTCCTCCCTGTCGCCGACCTCCAGCTCCTCCAGCTCCTCCAGCTCCTCCAGCTCCGCCAGCTCCGCCCCCTCCTCCTCTGCTTGCTGGAAACAAAACATTTACATTAGACGTTGTTTGGTATCAATTATAATATTCCCGCATCGATTATAAACAATTATTTTACCTTCAAGCACCTTATATATATTTATTATGCATTTACATCAATAGCCGGCAGTCATAGCTCAATGGTAAAGCGTTTGCTTTGCAAGCCAAAGGTCGTGGGTTCGATCCCCGACGGAGAAAAAAAAAAGGATTTTTAATCGATTTCTGAGCTCTAAAATACCCCGGTTGGTGTGAATTTGATCCATCACCCGTAAAATGTCAGTCATAGCCTATTAATTAAAATTGGTGGTAGACAAAAGTCGTCCCGTGAAGACCAACCATTTTTAGCCATATACACCATGGTTAGCGTCATAGAATTCCACAGATGAGACTTCAGAATTAATATCACCATCTATCGGTATTCTCCTGTATGTGTTTACATAAAAAGAAAAAATAATATTAAAAATTAAGCTTCACAATTAAACACCGTCTTATTTTTAACAATTGAATGGTAGAAGTATCCGCCATTTTTCTTTCTCAAAGTCGTCTATTATTTTTAATGGCTGTGAATATTGGTATTTCATTAAGAGCCAACGAAGCCGTATAATGGGTTTCAAGAGCAGATAAGCCTGCATAAAATACTGGGTAGATGTTTTGACTTTGAGAGGAATGACAAGATGGGAGAGTGGACAAGGCAGCCTTACATATTACAATCAGTCAAGAATTTGTTTGGGATATTTACTAGGAGAGTCTTCAAGCCCTGAGCTCACACCGTCGTGAAAGGTCGTTGGTAACTATACATAGAATACTCGACGGAGCTGCAGAAGACAGAGCTGCAGAAGACAGAGCTAACATACGATGAGGCGAAGACTATGGCAGACTTCCAAATGCTCCGGGTAAGAGAGCGGACATGGTGATAATAATAATGATGTTAGAAGTATAATAGTCACTCATATGGTACTACTGTTTATGATAAAATTTATTCCAGTGATACTCTAATATCTGGATATTACACAAGCTATGCAGTCAACAAAGAACCCCTAATGGACAAGCTTGGAAAATACCCTCACTGTCCTGTTTTATACTAAGACTCCCAGATTGGGACCCATCACTCGAAAAAAGCTACTTGATTGAGAGTGGCTGAAAGTCTTCCAGTGATTCTAGGTGTATCGTTCAGATATCAATAAACCTCAAGAAAGATAGGCACCTAATAAGAACCATCTCAGAGAGGCGAGCCCGATGGATCAGTCAAATGGTCTTCTTCACAGTATTGTGGAGGGGATGGTTGAGGGTAGAAACTGTAGAGGGCGCCCTAGATGGGAGTATTTGCAGCAAGTATTCGAGAACATGAATTGTAGCGCTTATGCTGAGCTGAAAAGAGGAGACTGAGAGGAACGGAGATCGAGATGCAAGATTCTTTTGCTGCAAACCATTCCACCGGATTGATACTACGAAGAAGACACCTCAGTCTATTGTGAACGCAGTTAGTATGCTACAGAGTGTCTCGAATCGGAAGTATGGTCCTGGTGTATAGCTTACTTCTGGGCGCGGGTTGTCTCTGTGGTCGCTGTGGGGGCGGCTGGCGGCCGTTGCGCTCTTGCCGGGGAGCCACGCCCACGCCGCCCCCGCCCAGCGCTGCAATGTCAGAAGTGGCCAGCTGTATCTGCATGGCTCGCCCATCAAGCGGCACACCGTTGTACTGTTTCATCGCCTTCACGGCATCCGCGCGACGCTCAAACACCACATCGGCCGTCCCTGAAATCATAATTAAAAAAATAACAGAATCTATTTCCAAGTAATACATACAGAGGTTACATAATGACAAAATAAAGCACGATAGAATATAAATGAGACAAAATAACAAGTAATATAATACGGAATAAAGATAGACCTAAGTATAAAATTAAAGAGATAAAAATGTTTTGTCTGAAAATATTTTAACTGGTAATATAATTGGCAGTGACTTAGCAATTAATTTTTCTCATAACTAAAATAACATTAAAGTGCCCCACAGGCCTTCAGATATAAATGCAATTCAAATGTTCTTAATTTCTTTTATTATTTAAATGGAATTTTGAGAAAATCATTAATACATAAAATAAAACATAAATGTCACTGCCTTCTAGATTTTTCATTTATTTTGACACTGTTTTATTTAATAGAACATGATGGCAATAATTTTGTCTTTGTCAATATTTTGTTTGTCAATATATTATTTTATGAGAGATCCTTGACATCAATGTGTACAGTCGAAGCATTAATGAACAAATAAAAAAAGCAATAAAAAAAACACATTAATTTTAACAGGTGTTATAAATAAAGCAAACAAAATATACCACCGTACATTCTTTTTCTAAATCAATATACCAGTGGATCCTGATAATTTCAAGAATTCAGAATAAAAGAAAAATAATGCCATGATAAAACTTAACTTTGAAGAAAATACAAACAATTTTTGTATGAGATTTGTATGTTTTTTTGTGTAATGTATAAACTGCAGACTTTGCGAATCGAAAGTATTTTATTTACAAGCTTCCGGGGTAATTAATAATACATATTTATATACAATCTGTAAAATACCAATCAAAAAAATCAAGTCTGTTTCGATCACCACGACAGAGGTACTAGATGCAATGGCTAAGCATAATAAAATACTTTTACATTAGTAAGTAAGTAGGTATTTTAGTTGAGGTGATGTACCAAATGTACATGTGTTACTGCTGTCCAACAGTAATGGTTAATCCTTTCATTACGGCTCGGTGGAATAACAATTATACTGCCAATTATAAAACTTGTATTTGAAGCATAAATGTACTTATCTGGTCTATTTTCATATATCACATTGGTTCTTGTATCCTTAAGCTATCAGATGATGCATAAAAAACTATTCTAAGAAAGTAGAGAAACAATATATCACAGCTATCGATGTCAACGGTAGGGGAATCTTAGACGGCATTTATCGGCTACCAATGCGAAAGGGTTAACAATCTTTTATATTCATATGAAAATAATCTTAAGTTACAATTTTCTGTTGAAGAATTTCTTTAAACTCAAATAAAGTATATTTGATAATACTGGAATTTACGTTACCATTAATTAATTCTTACGAAAGTGTATAAAGCGTTAGAGAAAGTAACATTTAAGATTACACTCAATCCTCTATTTATGCTACATTTTTTTTTACATAATTTCGCTTTGATGCAATTTAAGCGACGGCAACCAATTTTTCGTCAAATTTTATTTATTAAGTCCAAGCAAACTTAAGATTCAAGCAATCATATGAAAGTTGCGTTTTTGTTTGCATTTATATTTTACCCTCCATTTTATGGAATCAATGGTCTGCATAAAAAAAAATTAAGGTGTAGTTTACAATACAACATTTTGGAATGGTCATATCAGTGTCAATGAATGGTGGACATTCTCACCTAGCGATCTTCCTGATCGGTCATAATGAACAGAGGCACTCTTCAGGTTGCCGAACTCAGCAAACAGCTCCTGCACGTCATTCTCGGAGACTCCGAAGTCCAGGTTGGAGACCAGCAGCTTGGTGGGGCCGGGCAGCGAGCCGCGCCCCAGCGAGAGCTTCTTCACGCCAAAGTCCGAGAACATGTCGTGCGTCCACGCGCTGTTCACATCTCCCTGAAACGTGTCTCTCATACAGGAGGGGGCCGTGAGTCCTCCACCCCGCCACAGCCTCCAGCAGGAATAAGCAAGTCATGGCATCAATATCAGAACATAAATCATATCAAACACAAATTAATACTACAAGATTGATTCATAATATTTCAGTGTCCATATTTTTGTTCGATCGATGTTATCAGAATGCACAAAAATTCTAATTATATTAAATCAGAAATAATAAGTTAGACATTAATTAATTTACAATACAAATTTTAGTTTAAAACAGAAGTACAATACAATAAATGTAATTTAAATATTGTATAACACAGTGGTGGGATCATCAATACTAAATAATAATTAGGGGTAATATGCTGTTATGGATATGGAAAAAAAACACATTTCTACAATAATATTTGCATCGGGACATGGGTTAAATATTAAAGTCCAGCAAAATATTCACTTTATGCTTCATCACTTATAACTGAGTCACTGTTCGGTTCACATCTTGTAAACTATCTCCGGATGTCGTAGCTCTTCGAGTCGTCTGCCTCGAGTACGATGTTCATCCAGGTCATCTCGGTATCCATCTTTGATTCATTCACATTCGTGTAAATTTCTTCTCCTCGGCCTCTCAAGTCTTCGCTTCAATGAATGTCCAACTTGTTTGCAAGTAAAAACGTTTCTCCGATCATACGTATCGCTTGCGAGCAACAGCTTCAGCTCCCACATCTCCAGAGCCACTCGCTGGTATTAGCAGAGTCCCTGAGACATCGCTATGGCTCATTCTTCCTGGCGGGGAAGCAATATGTCTAGAAAGACTGAAGGAACGTTCCCCAAAAAAATAATATTTTTGATTCGCGGGCAAATCAAAAGGTAGACGGATTTTGAGCTTTGCTAACTACTTCAACAAGTTGCGATTGATGGGCGTCGATTAAACTAAGAAGCAATAGATCGGGACATTTGTGATGATCTTCGTCGAAGCTGCTGCTTTTTCTCAAAACGGCGCGTGATACACGCCAACAATCGAGCGTCGCAGATTCCTCTCTGACGCTACATCAAGCCGCAAGGCTCTAAGAGGATCCAGGGGTTCCAATCGCTATCACAGGACTCGTCGTCCCAGAAAGAGACCGTTCTTGAACGCGGCGGACCTCAACGATCGCAGCCTCACGGACTACAGCGACTCCTGCCGCACATCCAGGATCGGTTCCGCAATAAAGAAAACAGTAATCAAGTAGTTACCCTGGTGTAGTTTTGCGATTTCGCAATTCCGCCGCGGGATCGGCCCCTTTGCACTCCGCCGCCCGCCGAGGCGCTCGGCCGGTTGCTTCTAAAGCCTCCCCGGCGCGGCGGACCCGCGTCCCGGCGCCCGCCTTAGGGCCGCCTCGCGCCGCCGCCGCCGGGCGCTCTTTTCGTCGACTTAATAATGTCGTCCAGACTCATATCGATCTTGTCAACCATGATTATGTAAGTATCTGACTGTTAGCGGCTGAGCGACAAGAGAACGCGTCTAGTTGCGGAATGGCGGAGAACGACAAGGCATACAGCGGCGTGAACGAAGACACTTCCGGAACATTCATAGACAACACGTACTGTGTCGCAATCTCACAAAAAGCAAGTAAAAAAACGTACAAGACGGAATCGATAATTTTAATGTAAAGACGTTTACGTTATGAAGTTTAACCATATATATATACAAATTGTACAAAATTAAATCCCCTCTTATAAATCCCCATCTCTTAAGTTGAGAAATATTATTTTTGTGTTTCCAATTAATCCAAAGAATGACTAAAGGAATGCTTATAAATAACATTTTTTAAATCATATTTTACAAGTAAATATTATCTTAGTAAAAAAAATATTAAGGTTTAGCTAAAGAAAATTTACATAATATTGACTGTTCCATGATTTTAATATTACCTACAAATTTAATTGTAACATTACACTTAGAACTCATTTTGTTACTATATATTTTTCAATTTTACATATTTTGACCTAATTTTAGTTTAATCGTAAACTTTGCATTTATACTACATTTATAAAAAATAAAATTGAGTTCAACCCTCTCAAAAAAATGTCCAACAGCATTACAATTGTTGACAGCAAAATTTAATTGTACAAATGATTTTCACTAAATAACAAGTGTCAATTTACGAAGCATGGAAGGGTAAATTAATTTAAATATAAACATATATATGTCAGCAAATTCTTCTAAAATCTCATAAAAATAAATACAACTGTGTGATGGGTGTTGAGAACTTATACTTGCGTTAAATATTTGGAGTTAAGATGTTTTGACATAGTGACGAAATCAAAAATATGTACATATTCTAAAACTGCGAGTAAATTTGTGTAGATAATTAAAATATATTATGAAACAAACAATTATTACTAGCGGTAATACTAGTAATAAATTATTATACCATTGAAGTAATGTGATAATAATAGCTGTTTATTGTTTTATATGAGCTATGTTTGTTTTTATATATATTTTGGGACACCGTAAATGGCAATGATATTAACTTAGTAGGTTCCTTTTTAACCTTTCCTTCCCTGTGATGTGTATCTTCTACACATTGCTTCTAATAAACATCAATATCTGTATAAATATAATAAATAAAAGGTTAAGATTTTAGGTATTCGTCCATAATATATTTACGCATTGATTAAAAAAATAATATTAATAATAATCAGAATAAATCGGGTACATCGGAGGTATTTTGTGAATATCGGAAACAAATTCGCGCTGTGAGTGCCTCGACTTTGGATCTCAATGATGTACGGGAAGCGCAACATTATATTCGCATCTAACTCTTTCATACTTCACTGTGAAGGAAGAGAGAAGAGTGGGAGTGGACCATCCCGGCGACTACCACGACTAGTGGCAGTAGCTATCGAGCTTGAAACTAGAGTGAACCGATGCCCGTTCCGTGAGCGTTGCCAGATGGTTTTTAATGTTTTCAGGCAATAAATCTAAATTTTTATAATTTTGTACTTCAATTATAATTAATTAAGGGGATTAGCTATGAATGTTCTAATTTTATAAGATTTAAAAGCGCTGATTTTTAATTGTGTACTGACTACCCGAAACCGGAACGCGCGTTTTTATTTTAGCACCGTTAAGGAAAGGTTAACAAATTGATAGCCCAGCGCTAAGCCTTCGCCAACATTTATAAGTGAATACATTTAGTAGGAATTAAAAATAATTTGAAAAAAATA